>CANIUD010000867.1:150000-683371 GCA_947470075.1 Closterium sp. Yama58-4 | reverse complement strand
GGTGGCATGGAGGGGTAAGTAAGGGGAACAGAGCGTGTGATGCACAAAGTGGTTGTGGCTGCGGTTGAATCAAGTCCAAACTTTGAGGCGCCTCAAAAGGGGTAAGTGGGGCGTGGAACAGAGCGTGTGATGCACAAAGTGTGTGGCTGTTGAATCAAGTCCGAAGTTCCCTCTGTGCCTTAGCGAGGTGGTGGCAGAGTGTTGGGGGGAGAGCAGAGATGGCGGGAGGAGGGAGGTGATAGAGAGGATGTTGAGGGGAGACGGTAAGAAGATGTTGACTCGACTCACTTGATGGTTTACCAGTTTGGTTTTCTCAACAGCCACCCTGTGGGATGCTGTGTCCGATCCTGGCACGATGTGGCACAACATGGTATGACGTGGCATGACGTGGCAGAACCAACTGGAGGATGTTTACAGTCTGCTGCGCTTCCTGCGAGTGCAGCCGTGGGACAACTGGGGGTGGTGGCAGCGCCTCGTGCAACAGCCGTACGAGCGAGGGGACATGCGAAGCATCAAGCTGCTGCAAGGTCTTCTTAAACCCCTCATGCTGAGGAGAACCAAGGACTCCAAAGACAGGTAGCTTGAGACGTCTCAACACTAGGTAAGAATCTCTACAAGGTCTTAGGACAGGATGGATGTTTTGAGAGGGCTCGGGAGTCAACTGGGTATGATGGCACTTGATGTTGTGAGACGTCTCTGAACCCACTGTAAGTATCAATCAATCCACCCTCACTTCCCTTTTGAACCAATCCTTTCTCGTGACTTCCCCACTTTTTTGCTGTCTTTTCCACTCGCTGTCAGGAACGGGGATCCTATCCTTGTCCTGCCGCCCATATCTTTCCGCGTGATCTCGTGCGAGTTCTCCCCAGAGGAAAGGGACTTTTACGACGCACTGCATAATAAATCCAAGGTATGCCGCCCAGCAGAATACGGCCTAAGTTATGCCAACCAGCACAATAAGTCCAAGGTTTGCAGCCCTACCAGTCACGTTCCCGACAGTCACATTCCTGGCTTGCACTTCCCCTCCCCCCCCCCCCCCCCCCCCCCCCCCCCCCCCCCTTCCCCCTCCCCCCCCCTTCCCCCCCTTCCACGTTCCCCCCACACGTTCGCGCATTCTCAACTGTTTTTATGCTCCAATCCCTTCCTGCTCTCCCCATGGCCCCTGCTCACCTCACCAGGTCAAGTTTGTTTTTTGAGAATTCTCAAGACACCTTTGTGGCACAGGGCCGAGTGCTGCACAACCACTCTCTCCCCTCCCTACGTCCTACTCACTCACGCATTCCCAACCGACTCTGCGCCCCACCCCCGTCATTTCCTCCTCCGCCCCCCACCAGGTCAAGTTCGACAGCTTCGTGGCGCAGGGCCGCGTGCTGCACAACTACCCCCTTCCTTCCCTTCCATTTTCTTCCCTTCCCTTCCCTTCCCTCACTCCTACTCTCTCACATTCCTTCCTCCGGCTCTCTCCCTCTCCCTATGGCACCACCAGGTCAAGTTCGACAGCTTTGTGGCGCAGGGCCGAGTGTTGCACAACTACGCCTCCATTCTCGAGATGCTGTTGCGCCTGCGCCAGGTGGGTGGGTGCTGGGTGGTTAGGTGCGCCAGGTGGGTGGGTGCTGGGTGGTTAGGTGCGCCAGGTGGGTGGGTGCTGGGTGATTAGGTGCGCCAGGTGGGTGGGTGCTGGGTGATGGGTATGGATGGCGGGCATTGGGTGGTGGGCTGCCATTGACCATGCAGGTAGCCATGCTGGCATATGTGCACCACATGTGCTCTTGCAGTCAAGCATGCACCACATGCGCTCATCTCATCCTGCTGGGGTTCGGACCATTTCAGGCGACTCGACATGAGGCGCGCGTCGTTTCTCTGTCCTCTCCTCACCCTACTTTTATTTTCTTCCCTCTATCCCACGCACACCAATCAGGTGTGCGACCACCCGTTCCTCGTTTTAAGCCGCTCTGATACAATGGACGACGAAGACCTCAGCAAGCTGGGACGAAAGTTCTTAGCAGCTTCCTCACAGGCAGCAGCAGGTGCTGCTACTGCTGCTGCTGCTGCTGCTGCTGCCGCCGGTGCAGGAGCATGGGGAGGAACAGGCAGCACTGGTCCGGTTGGGTGGGACGAACCCCACAGCGGCCCGTCCCGGGAGTATGTGCAGTCGGTGATGGAACAACTGAAGAGGAGGAGGGAGGGGTTGACGCAGGGAGGGGACGAGTGTCCTGTGTGTTTGGAGGCAGCAGAGGATGCGGTGTTCATGCCCTGTGCGCACATTGCATGCCGTGAATGCCTGCTCACCGCCTGGAGGCCTTCAGTCAATGGCCCTTGTCCTGTGTGCCGGTACGTGTGCCGTGCCTTTTAGTGTTTTCTTGTTCGTTTCTTTTTTTAACGTATCAGCTAGTGAACTGAACTTGTCGTAGCTGCATGATAACCTTTCAAAGAAATAAAGATACATTCCATCTCGCTTATCGATCAACCCTTATACACAACATAGTTCCTCTTCTGTGGCCACTACACTCATTTTGAGTCTATTCAGAAATCAATTCCCCCTGCGTTCCCCAACAATCTTTTTTCTTGCCAACTTCTTCCAATCCAGTCGGCCAATCCTGCGCTCCCAGCTCATCACAGTGCCACGTGCCAGCCGCTTCTCATTGGACGTGGAGGCCAGCTGGCAGGACTCGGTGAAGGTCCGCCAGCTGCTACAGTGCCTGGGGGAGATCCGGGCGGCATCAGCTTGGAAGGGAGCGAATGGGGGGGGAGGAGGGGAGAAGAGCGTGGTTTTCAGCCAATGGACGGCGTTTCTTGACTTGTTGGAGATCGCATTCAAGAGGTGTGCAGAGCGGTTTGTTTTCTGCGCACTTGAAAGAATATGTTTAATGACCTGTTGCAGATCGCATTCAACAGGTTGTGAATAGGGGGCTATTTTCGAGGCGCTTCAGACAAAAGTAATTTCTTGACTTGTAGGAATTTGTACCTCCAACGTTGAGAGGGCAAGCCCAGGCGAGAGCGAAGGACTTTTCCGTTCAATTCTACAGTACGAAGCACTTTTTTGGTTCCCTTCATTGCTCTCTCCCTCTCCATCCCTCTGTCAGTGCAGGGCAAAGGTGCCATATGTGCAATGCAAGTGAGTGGCAGCATGAGATGTACTTCATCGATTTGCTTTCTCCTCCTTTCTCTCCCTCCCCATCCCTTCATGTGGTCTGTGCATGCATGCAGGGCCAGGTGCTGTACGTGCGGCTGGACGGCAGCTTGTCGCAGCAGCACCAGCAGCAGCACCAGCAGCAGCAGCAGCAGCAGAGCGTGTAATATAGCAGTCCTTATGCTGCATGTGGTTACTCTCCTCTTCCTCTCGTCTCTCTCCCCCCACCCGTCCCTTCCATGCAGGGCCAAGGTGCTGTATGTGCGGCTGGACGGCAGCATGGCACAACAGCAGCGGGAGCGGGCGATAAACGAGTTTCGGGAGAATCCCAAGGTGGAGGTGCTGCTGGTGTCACTCAAGGCGGGCGGCGTGGGGCTCAACCTCACTGCTGCCTCACATGCTTTTGTCATGGTACGTTGAAAAACTCCCAAGGTGGAGAGTCCCAAGGTGGAGGTGCTGCTGGTGTCGCTCAAAGCGGGCGGCATGGGTTTCAACCTTACTGCTGCCTCGCACGCCTTTGTCATGGTATGTTGCAAAAATAAAACAAAACAGGTGTTACTCATGGAATACCTTTCTATTTATATGGTGTGTATGTCAGTCAGAAAAATGTAAACCTTGTTCCTCATGTTAGCACTACCTCCCACCTGTCTGTTCAGGAGTGTTAGTGGAACACCCATCAGTGAAGGGGCCATCCTTGTTTCAAGTTGGCTTACCAGTATTTCACCATCTGGTCCTTGCTTGCCTTGCTCCACCCCACCCAACCCCTCAGGACCCCTGGTGGAACCCGTCAGTGGAGGAGCAGGCAGTGATGCGAGTGCACCGCATAGGGCAGACTCGTCCCGTAACAGTAACGCGCTTCATAGTGCGCGACTCAGTAGAGGAGCGAATGCAGAAGGTGCAGCTGCGCAAGGACCAGATGGTGCAGGGAGCGCTCATGGATGATGGGGCACGCACAGCAAGGATCAACGAGCTCAAAATGCTCTTCCGATAGGTGTGTTTTGGGTCAACTCAAAGCGAGGATCTCAGGTGGTGCAAGGAGCGCTCATGGGCGATGGTGCGCGCGCAGTGCAAGGAATAACGAGCTCAAAATGCTCTTCAGATGGGGTAGCTGCTAACCGGGCAATTGTTAGTATAATGCTAATGTCATAGGCATCAATGCTAATGTAAATGTTAAGTCTAGATCAGGGTCCTCGTTATCAGACCAAATCGGTCTGATGGTCTGAGAATCAGACCTGCTTTTTCCTTTTCATCTGATTTTAGTTCGTCTGAACCCAAAGACAAGCAATTTTATTTCGTCTGAAAAAACAGACTCAGGGCGGATTCCTGTCCTCGTGTCATCTGCCCTTGTGTCATCCGAACATTTGGGACCACTCAAATTCTCCGCGTCGGATGACCCGAAGTCGAATCGGAAAACCCTTTGCGCGGGAGAAAAAAACTCGGATGACACGATGTGCGGATGACACGAAGTGAGGAATCCGGCCTCAGCGTTATATTTCGTCCGAGAAATCAGATAGTGCGTACATTTCCGTCTGACACGGAATACTAAGTAGACCCGCCCTTGTGCGGCTTTCAGCCGAAAGCTCCCCCCCGCCTCCCCCCCTCTCCCCCTCTCTTCAACCTCCTTGCACCTTTACTTCAATTCCTCGCCCCTTCGAACCGAAACCCTGGCCCCCAATTCTCCACCCGCCCCTCTCTTCAGCCCCCGCGCACACCAAGTCCCGCGCTCCTCACCCTACTCAAAATCCACCCAATCCCAGAAGTCAACCCCAGTCCCCTCACCCTCTCGTCTCGCACGCGGCCCAACACCCCCAGCCGAACTCCCCCGAAGTCCCTGTCGCAGCCCAACACCCGCCACCCCAGCCCCCATCATGCAGCTCGCTGCCCAACAACCTACCGCATTTTGGTAGTGCCGCCCTGAATCGATATAATACATGAAACGACTGCAATTTGAAAAAAAAAAAGACAGCACTATCTGTTTCATCTGAAAAAACAGACGTGGCTTATGCATTCGTCTGAAAGTTCAAACTAACCATTTTTCCTCGTCTGAACGTAAGACGAAACGAGTTTTTTTATACATGTCTTCAGACGGGCTTAAATCCTAGCAAGAGCCCTGGTCTAGATGAACCATTTCCACGGCTACCATGTTTTGATTTAGTTGCAAAGAGTTGCTCCCTTTGTCAGTGACATCACCAGGGTTTAAAGTTTTTGTTTACACATGGAACAGTGGGCCAGTGGCAGAGGTGCCATCTGCTGGTTATTGGGGTTTAGCTGCTTGCTACACCAGAACATGAGCTAACAAACAGGACATGAGCTATTGCTTGTTCCTTCACAAGTCCCTTCCTGGTAATTAGGCTTGATACACTTCTGCCAGCCAGGGGAATATATTCAGCTATGAACGGAGCAGCATGAGCATGGGCATAATGAATGTACAATATTGAGAACCTTTTTGTTAGTGTCACAATTCCATGTGATCATCATCTATGTCTTCTAATTGAAAGCACGTGCCTGCAGCACCTATTCCCTGTGATGACTGTTCATGTTGCGACGGTGGTAACCCGCTTCGCGACTCATGAAACATGCCTCGCGACTGGCTGAAGCCGGAAAACGACGAGCACGATTCACCTTCTCCGATGCCCCCCCAACCCCGTGCTGCTCCCCACACTCCCGTTCCGCCCGTTTCCCCCGACGAAGATTCACAGGAGCCAGCTCCCCCACATTCCCCGCGATGTTGCGGGTGAGAGGCCATGCCCCCCGTAGCGCACGCTGGCGCGCACCCTGTTGCTGTGGACGTGCCCGCAGACCCCGAATATAACCGTTGCGATTGCGACTCTTGCCAGCCATTCGAGCCGCTCGCGCCACTGCTACAGGCGCTGCCGGTCCAACTTGCGCACATGCTCTCGGGCGCGTTTCTCGCCGCATTGTCCGCCGCGTCTAGCGCCGGATGCTGCTGCGGCGCCGACGCGATCTGCATGTTCCAGGCGCCCCACCGGATGTGCGGAACGCGCAGCCACGGGCTCGACCAGGACAAACGCGGGACGGTCACCGTCAGCGACCCCACCGTGTGCGCCGCCGTCGCACGCTCCGGGCTCGCGTCAAACGGTAACTTGAACCGGCACCCGAACTTCCAGGGGTTAGATATCGACGAATGAACGCTGCTACTGCTGCAGCTGCTGCAGCTGTTGCGGAAAGAGCCTGTGCCTGGCGGTGCGGGTAGCAGCGAGCGCTCGCTATGACGCGAGCAAAAAATGGTCAGAAGAGCACCATCACGGCACAAATCAGCATCGCCATCCACGTCAGCTGAAGAGATTCCCCGCATTCCGCAGGCTCCCCCTCCGCCGTTCCGACCCGCAAACCGGCCAGCACCCCCTCCCTGATCTGCACAGCCGTTTGGGCAAGGCGAGCTCGACCGTCCAGGTTCACTGGATTCAATGCGTTCGACGACCACCTCCACCTCCTCCTGGCGCAACCCGTCCCTTTGGACTTCAAACGAGTACGTTTCGCCTGTCTCCGATATAAGCCACGTGGGCTTCCGGACGTCACCCTGGTACTCCTTTATGATCTCGAACTCGATAGTGGTGAAAGAGGGAGCGAACTCCCCGCTGTGTCGAAATGGCTTTTCTCGACAAGACTTTGTGTCGTACGGCTGTGGCGCTGTGGGTCTGAAGATTCCCCGTGACCTACGGGCCGCCATAGTAGCTACGCGCCGCCTAAGAAAACGACGGCTAAACCACGAGAAATGCCTCTTCTTTTGCCTCGAAAGGCGCGACGATGAAAAAGTTGACCGGAGGTCTCCTGCGACATCAACCTAAGCGACGCGGCCTGTAGTCCTCAGCTAGGGAGCATCTGCTGCAAAGAGGGAGCGGAGGGGAGGGCCAAGTCATCTCTAGGGCAAGCAGTCAAGGTTTCTTTTTTCGGAGTACTATAGTTGGCCAGATAGGGTACGGTAATTCCGATAACGAAGAGTACTTTCTAGAACTAGCTTGCCTGCTGGGTGCAAGCGAAAGTGAGGTTGAGAGCGAGGGTAAGGGGTGAGGGTGGGCACAGAGCAGTGGAGCGGAGTGATGGCTGATCAGATAGGGGGATTCATGACAAAGTTTCGCCGACTGGTGTTGGGTTGGGGAATGAGTTGAGGAGTTCGTTGGGCTGTTTTGTTCCATGTTCCAGCTCAGCTTCTCCACCGTGACTTCCAGCTCCTTCTGAGGTATCCTATTGGTTACGAAACTGGCGATATTTCTGCGATCCTCGTGTATGCTGGAAATGGGCTGCGGAAATTCGGTGAATGCCCACTTTCGCCAACATGTTTCAAGGACAAAGTTGGTGATCGACAGCGCTCTTCCCGCCTCGTGTCGCACATCACATCCCTGTCAAATTTGACAAAACTCGACTCGACCCCTGCAGTGCTATTGGAGGAGGCCTGTTCGTTAGAGGCGATGTTCGTGTGTTTCCAGCCACTCAAAAGAGCTTCTAGCAGCTTCCGCTATCCATTGGGATTGACGCAATTGGCAACACCATTCCACCGTATCATACCCGCCACAAGCTCACTTCGTGACCCACTGAACACCTAAAACCTAGAATCAGCTACAGTCAAAGCATAAAAGAAATGCAGCAAGTTCCCGCTCGAAAACGTTATCCGAAATTCTTCGCAACAAATTCTTACCTGTTTAGGTTCTTTTCTATTGACACGTCACGGGATGTGACGTGGCAATAACAGGCGCTTCCGTCATCACCATCGCGTCCCCTCCCTCGTCATCTCATCACACCCACACCCACCTGCTCGCTCCTTCCTCAAGTATTTCACCTAACCTACTTTATCTCTCTCAATCTCTCCCAATCTATCCCCATCTCTCCCAAATCCCTCATCCCTCACCGTCTGTTCTGTCGCAACCGTGTCTGTCGGCTCGGTTTTTCCAAGCCGCCTGCACCACACCACACCACCACACCCCTTCTCCCTCTTCTCCAACCTTGCCTCTTTGCGCCCTCCTACATTCCTCTCACCCCTACTTGTCGAATTAGGGTTTTCGCATTGCCGGACATGGCGCTCGCCTGTCCGTCCTCCGTGTCCTTCAAGTCCTTCCAAGGGCTCAAGGCCAGTCCTTCCGTCTCTTCTCAAGCTCGCATTAGTCGCTCCAATGTAGCTTTCCCGAATGCCGCGTCCAAGCGGCTGGTAGCCGTCGCGGCCGTCGCAGAGGCACCAGCAGCTGCCGGCCCGGCAGTTCTGCCCGTCCTGACAATGGACGGCGCGAACTCCGGCAAGACGGCAGAGCTAAACCTGCGGACGGCACGGCCGGAGACGGCAAAAGCCGTTGTCCACCGCGCCGTGGTCACCTACATGCAGAACAAGCGCGCGGGTACCGCGAGCACGAAGACCCGCGCGGAGGTGCGGGGAGGTGGTCGGAAGCCGATGAAGCAGAAGGGAACCGGCAGCGCTCGCCGAGGATCGCAGCGAACGCCGCTGCGCCCGGGTGGTGGTGTGGTGTTCGGGCCTAAACCCAAGGACTGGACTATTAAGATCAACAAGAAGGAGAAGCTGCTCGCCGTGGGGACCGCTCTGCAGAACGCGGCGACCGCGAATGGCGGCGCGAGCTTCATTGTGATCGAGGACGTGCACGACAAGGTCGCGGCGCCGAAGACTAAGGACTTCGTCGCGGCGCTCGCGCGGTGGGGCGTGGATTACAAGAAGGACCACGCGCTGCTGCTGACGGCCGAAGCTTCGGAGAACCTGCTGCTGTCGACGCGGAACATCGAGAACCTGAAGGTGGTGACGCCGAACGCGCTGAACATCTACGACGTGCTGCGCGCCGATAAGCTGCTGGTCACCGAGTCCGGGCTTGAGTACCTGAACCAACGATTCGGCGATGACATTCTGTTTGTAGATGGCGAGGAGGATGACGAGGAGGGAGAGGAGGAGGCGTCGGATGCTTAGATTCATTGGGACGGGGGAAGGATAACGGATATGGTGATAGCAGGGCTTGCAGATTTAACGTGCAGGGAAGTGAAGCAGACAGGTGGACTTGGTGTGGGAAGGTGTGGAGGAAAGGGGGGAAAGATCGGCGGGATGTTGCGGTGGGTGTAAGGTAGGGGAAACGTTCACTGGCCATGAGTTTGTGTTATCTAGCGTACGGTAAGCTTCTGCTGCTGCTGCTATCACATTTCACGTTTTTCTGAGGCATCTCCGCATGTGGCCCTTAGGTTCCTGTGTACAAGCATTTTCACATTACCATACCAAGAAAAAACAACCAATGTCACAGCTTAACGTGTGCCTAGATGTCTGCATTCCCACCTGTGGCAAGCCCAAGACTCTTTTCGTCTTCCATCATCCCCCATCCCCCCCTTACTCTTCCCTTCATCCTCGCTCTATCACCTTCCATTCTAACCTCTCTCCTCCCCTCTGGAAATTCACACACACTCGTCACTACCCCGCCCTCCCCCCTATCCCCTCCCCCCCTCCTCCCTTTCATCGCTCATTCCCCTCCGCCTAGTGCCTACCCGTCCACTCCTCATGCCTCCTGCCTCCACTTCCTCTCTCCTCAGACCTCCATCCCCTATCTTCCCCCTCTTTATACACACTTGCCATGCCTTCCCTCACCCTCCTCCCCTGCTTCCCTGCTCCCCCTCCTCGCCTTCTGCCAACCCATCCCCTCCTGCCTCCACCTCCCTTGCCCCATTTTGGACCTCTAGCCCTCTGGCAAGCTTCTTACCCTTTCAAATCCCTGCCTTGCATTTTCCCTTCCACTCTTTGCCAAATCCATTCTAGCCCCCTGCCAAGCATCCCTGACATGCACGTTGATCTCGTTGGCAATCATAATTAGTGCCTCGCACTTGGCAATCAACTCTACCCGACTGATGTTTTTAGAGCATGAAACTCAAAATGGCAGGGAATTGAGGCTACCTAGAAGCAGGTTTTTGTGACTCGCATATAGATGATGACGAACTACACTATTCTGCTGTTATCAAATTCAAATGAAACAGAATGCTTTCACGCCTATGAGTGGACCTTGGGTTCCTCATCACGCCTTCTACAGTTTATGGCAGGTTGCCAAACCAAGCCAGTCAATAGCGCCTCTTATTGGCTGCGGTCTTGCGCCTCGACCTTCGCGAACATGTTGATTTCCTGGGCCACCCTTCTCTGGCTTTAGTTAGACAACTGCGCTAGTTAGAAACTGCATTGTTCCTGCAAGCGCTCCACACGCGCACCGTGCATGTCGCAAAGGCGGCGACGAGGACAGTGAAGCCGCCAACTAAGGGAGAGCCGCTGTGCAGGTGGTTCCGACGAGCTCCCTGAGTGCATGGAGCTCCATGCGTGCGCGCTCCCTACCAGAACTGAATCTCTAGGCGACTACAGAATGGAGCTCCATGCGTCCACGGAACGTCCATACCACGCCCTGCTGACATCTCCTCGCGTCGCAAAAATGCCTTGGGAAAGAAGTCCGGGTTCATGTGCGAAACCCGCTCTGTGGCCCTGTCGGAAGTCGAGACGCGGAGTCTGTTCGGAGGCTGGAGTCTCGTGAGGAGGGTCCGCATTGCGGGCTTTTTCGTATCATCGAGATATCATGTGCAACGAGGCCGGTGGAGTGTGTGTTTTTCTTGTACCGGGTAAATGCAGTGAGTCAGTGCGTGCACCCCGGCCTGAGGCCGCAGTATCGCACAGGGATCGTGAAGCCTTCAATCGCCGGAAGAATCTCGGAGTTGGTTGCAAGTGATACAATCAACAAGTGGACTGTAGGGTGAACGGAACGGCTACCTGAAGATTTTTACGGCGCCTCAGATGTTCAAGGAGCAAGTGGGCAGTATAGTGAACGGCTACCTGAAGCACTAGGATCAGGAAAAGAACATCGAGGAGGGAAACGAACGCAGAGGGAGAAGAAGGCAGCAGCCAATCCGTCATGGCTGCTCCATCCACCAGCGCCACGGTGGCTCTTCGCAGCAAGGGCAACGCCTTCTACGCCAGTGCTTTCACCGACGGCATCGATTCACTTCTCAAGCGCAGCCGCCTGAACATCGCTCTCTCCAAGTACCGCGAAGCGTTGCGCCGCCACGTGGCAGAATCTCAGCCGTCCGCTGATGAGCTGTCATCGCTGTGGAAGAACGTAGCTATGGTTTCATCTGCCATGGCGGCTTGGCATGCAGATGCTTATAAGGCGTACAAGCCTCCTGTGATAGACGCTGCTGCATCGGAACGGGTCATGGTGAGAGCCATGCGGCGAGCCATCGAGGAAAAGGAGTGGGACTATAAGCAAATCGAGGAGCACTATAAGGAGGCTGTGAAAGCGTTCTGCCTGGCCCTGCTTTTTGGCAGTTGCGAGATACGGAATAAAAGCAGTCGCCCCCCAAGCAGTGGCACCACCACTTGTGCCAGCCATAGGGCGGCAAAGGGCAGCAGCAACCGTCCAGCTCGCAGCGCTCCAGCCAAACCGGAGGACTGGCAGCAGAAGGTTCTGGGATCTTTCACCGATGTGGTCTCCCAAATCTTGGCGTTTTCCCGCGTTGCTAGTAGCAGCACGGGGGGCAGGGAGGGGGGCATCTGCGCATCTACAGCAGGTGCCGGTGTGCGGGACAATGGAGAGCGGTTGCTGTGGGTGGTGATGGGTGCGTTTGGTGAGATGCGTGCACGGGACAGCTGGAAGCAGCACTTTGGTGATAAGGACCCTGACAAAGGTAGATTTTACTTTTGAGAATTCTCAGAATTAAGGACCCTAACAAAGGTTCGCGCAATTCCAACTAAACTTCCCCGTTCTTGTTGAATGACCATTTCAGCGCCTTTTAGATTTACTGCTCAGAAGGATTCTTTTGTTTTTACCCCTTTTTTTTCACATATTTCTTCGTGCTTATGCAAGCGCCATCTTCATCCCTTGTTGGAAAGCAGCAGTGTTATGGTAATTTTCCAGACTCCTCTGAGACTGGAAAGCTGCTGCTGTCTACGCCTCACCACACCCGCACCGCAGTTGATTGGACAGCAACCTCCACACGCCACGTGGAGGTCTTTGCAGCCTTCCACGTGGCATTCTCTCAGTTCCTCCTGGACAAGGGCCAATCACTGCTCACCATCAACCTCGCCCGCTGCTCGCACTCCCCCCCACCAACCACTGCGGCCGGGATCACGGCGGGGGTGAACGGTGTCAGTCTGGGAGCAGGGGGGAAGGGGCCGGCAAGGCTGGTGGTGCAGAGGGAGAGTGCACGGTGCTTTGCGGAGTGTGAGCGGCCGCTTAGACTGCTGGACGATGCTCTGGGGACACTTGAGAGGAACGTGGCGGGTGGGTGGTGGTGGCTGTGAAAGTTCATTAAAGGTTGAAGGGAAGGTTCAGTGATTGTTCTGTGAATTCGCAGCAGCCTGATTGGCTCTTTGCCGCTGCTTGTCGGCTTAGAGCCGTGACTCCCATGCCCTCTCTGCTCCTTCTTGCCCGTGCCTACAGGCAGGTCGTGTGGTAACCAGTCGGTAACACAAGCCACCCTCTCTGCCCTGCGCAACGAAGCCAAGGACCTGCAGACTTCCCGCTTCGCCTGCAGCTGTCTGTGTGAGTCAGTTGAAACCCTCGTCCGCGCGATGGGCCTCTGTGCACGAGCAACAGCAAAAGCAAATGGGAGCAGGATGGATGACAGTCGTCTGGGCGACAAGCCTGCTGCTGATGTGGCACTGCTGTGGGCGGCAGTGGATGGGTTTAAGGAGGCGGTGGTGCTGACGAGGGAGCGCCACGTGGACATGGAGGCGTACGCGCTGAGCTGGCTGGGGCATGTGTATGACGTGGCACTGCAGATGGACGACATTGGTCATCGCTACCACCAACGCGCCGTGCAGGTGAAAGTTCTGATCTGACGCAGTGGACTGTCTACAGGTGGATTCTTATGTCAGCTTGCAGGTGGGTTAATATCTCACATGCCCCTCGCCCTCCCACACTCCCCCCAATATCCTCCCCTCCCCCTTCCTCCACAGCTCATGCTTTCCGCAGTCCAATCCCACCCCACACTCGCTCTCTTTCTCTAGTACTCGGCCCTAAACGAGCCATTGTTCGTCACCAGGCTTATCTCTCTCACATGCCCCTCCGCCCTCCCACACCCATTCTCCCCTCTTTCTCTCCCCACCAATTTCTTCCACAGCTTGTGCTTTCCGCAGTGCAATCCCACCCCAGGCTCGCTCTCTCGCCCTGGTACTCAGCTTCCGTTCGAGCCATCGACCGCCACCAGGCCAAGGTGCGGCGGCAGGAGGAGCAGCGGCGCGAGCAGGAGCGCGAACCCCTGCTAGCTAAGATGAAACCAGAGCTTGAAACGCTCTCTAAGAAGAGTGACAACGGGTGGAAGGAGCTTCTCACTCACGTGTACAGCAAGTATCCGCCCAAGAATGGGAATGGAAATCACAAGTGCCCGTCGTTGAATGTGGATGATGCCAAGGTGTCGCTAAGAACGGCCATTCTGCACTACCATCCGGATAAGAACGGGGAGCACGGCAACAGGTGGAAGATTGTGTGCGAGGAGGTGACCAAATATCTTAACGCTAAGTATGCTGTCTTCACCTGTGCGTGATGCTCAGTTGACTCAGCCCAAGGACTCGCGGATTGTGACCATTGATGATCATGGGGAGGGAGACCGCGAGTGATGGTTCCTAGTCTGAAAGAGTTTTCCCTGCGCTGGACTACCGTAGGATGTGTGTGCGCTTTTCCTAATATGGAGTCGCTGCATGTGCGCTGTCAGAATGTGATGGTTGTCTAGCCTGCAGTGGGGTACTCTATAGCGAGTACAACCCGAATTAGGGTTTCCTATATGTACTCAACTGCTTGCTAGTGAAATCCCTCTTTGCCTATTTCTCGTTTTCGCCTAGCCTGTTTAACATGCTATCGTAATCTCCCGTACATAAGACCCTAGGGTCTTATGATAATCACCCCTAAAAAGGCTGGGGGGTATAATTAAATTGTATACTCTTTAGAAGACCCGGGTCTGTTCATATTGACATTTATAAGAATGTAGTTTTGGAGCTCAAAGAAGTGATTTGGAATTGCTCCGTTTTTAGCTCCTCCCAAAAATACTCGAATTGGTCTCCACACGGGCCGAACCCATGTCATCACGAACCCAGTGCATCGTTTCTGGGTGCGATTTCTCTAAATCAACATGGAATATGACCATTTTCAGTTGCATTTTTGTAAAATCCGCACTTCTCTAGGATGTGGGGGGGGGGGGGGGGGGTCTTATAATGTTAGGAGCCATTTAGGGGGGTATAACTCAGATGTACTCGAATAGAGTACCCGGGTCCGTATTATAGACCCGGGGGTCTACAACTGGGGGGGGTCCTATATACGGAGGATTTTGGTATCAGAGCAGGTCGACCCTCCTGGGTCGATCCTGTGGGTGGTCCCACCAGAAGCTTCCGCTGCTGTTTCCTGCCTGCCGCGCGCTCCGGGCGTGCGGCGATTTTTCTTACCGCCGTGCGCTCGGGGCGCGCGGCGGTTTTCTCCCCCGTCGACAGTCGCGTCGCCCCCCGCCGGAGCCCGTCGCGTCGCCCCGCGACCCGCGCGTCGCCCCCCGTCGCCCGACGCGGCCCGCGCGACCTGCGCCAGGCCCGCGCGCGGCCCGTACGGCCTGCGCCAGGCCCGCGCGCGGCCCGTACGGGCTGCGCCAGGCCCGCGCGCGGCCCGTACGGGCTGCGCCAGGCCCGCGCGCGGCCCGGGCAGCCCGCGCGCGCCTCGTCCGGCCTGCGCCAGGCCCGTGCGCGCCCCGGGCAGCCTGTCCCAGTGCCGCATGCCGTCCCCCGAGCTTTTGACGGCGCCCCACCCCTGCTGCTGCCCGCGTTCCTGTGTTAGGGTTTGGGGGTGGAGAGTATGGGGGTGCCGTGTGTGTGAGCCGTCCCCTGCTCCTCCTCCTCCTCCGTCTCCCACTGCTGCAGCTACCGCTGAGGGGGGTGGATGTGTTGGAGCCGTCGGAGTGGTACGAGGGGGGTGGCGTGTGAGCGGTGCTAGTGGTTCAACAGGGAGTGTGTGAACGGGGTGTGGGACAGTTGGGGGAGGTTGACCGGAGATAGCCGACTAGTCGTCAGCAGCGCCTGAAGTCCAGCAAGCCACGACCCCCTGTGGCCTGAGTAGTCCGGGGCTCTGCGCCCGGTAGCCACAGTGTGAGCACTCCTGGTAGTCCAGAGAGCCACGACCCCCTGTGGCCTGAGTAGTCCGGGGCTCTGCGCCCGGTAGCTACAGTGTGAGCACTCCTGGGAGCACAGCGAGCCAGCTGCGTCTGTCGCCGTGTAGTCCGGGTTTAGCCTGGTAGCGACAGTACTACGCACTCCTGCTGCCCGTGTGTCTGCAGCTTCAGCCGTCGCCTCCCATCTTCTCGCCCCCACAGTTTCTCCTCCTCCTCACTTGCTCTCTGTGCTAGCCACTAGCTTTGCTTATAATTGTGAATTTCTGCTCTGCCTGCTTGTTGTATTGATTGTACCCCACTTTGACTATGGGGGTGTGTCAGAATGTGATGGTTGTCTAGCCTGCAGTGGGGTACTCTATAGCGAGTACAACCCGAATTAGGGTTTCCTATATGTACTCAACTGCTTGCTAGTGAAATCCCTCTTTGCCTATTTCTCGTTTTCGCCTAGCCTGTTTAACATGCGCAACGTTGCTTGAAGCAGTTTGAGTAGGCAACAGGTGGAAGATTGTGTGCGAGGAGGTGACCAAACCCTTATCTTAACGCTAAGTATGCTGTCTTCACCTGTGCGTGATGCTCAGTTGACTCAGCCCAAGGACTCGAGGATTGTGACCATTGATGATCATGGGGAGGGAGTCTGTCAGTGATGGTTTCCCATGTTCTAGTCTGAAAAGAATTTTCCTGGCACGGAGTAGGATGTGTGCTGTGCGCTCTTCCTACTGTGGATGCTGATCAAAGTTGCTGGCAGCAACGAAGCATGCTACACGACAAAAGCTGATGTCATGGAACTGAGCAGGTGCAGCAGTATATATTCGAGCGCACTCAAACTGAGCTGAGGACAAGAAGACTCGAGGTGCCATGATACACAACCCAACTCATGACAGTTCCACGCCCAAACGTCCAGTACAACTCAAATTTGAAAACAAATTATGGGCATTTGGCGTCTCACAAAACAGCAGTCGAGCCACTCACACCGACGAATCTGGGAGCCTGAAAGCAACTTGGGCCAATCAAGCCATGTCGATCTAAACTGTAGACTGACACTATCCCTTCTGCTCTAATCCTGGTGAAGAAGGGTTTTCTGGACTCGAGACTCCCAATCAACATGAGGGGCTTAGTCGGAGGAGAGGACGTTGAGGTACTGCTCCCAACCATCCGTCTCCAGCTGCCCTGCCTTCTCCAACACCATGCCCTCCAGGTCCTTCTGGTATGCCACCATACTGTGGGGAAGGGAGGAGTGGAGAGGAGTGGAGAGGAGTGGGGAGGAGTGGAGATGAGCAGAGGGGAAGGACGGGGAAAGAGATGGTGAGCACTAAGCGTTCGCCCTGCCTTCTCCAGCACCATGCCCTCCAGGTCCTTCTGGTACGCCACCATGCTGTGACAGTGGTGCGGTGCAGGGAGGAAGGGGGGGGGGATGGAAAAGAAGTGGGGGTAAGGAAACGAAGGTGGTGAGCACAAGGACGGCTGCCCTGCCTTCTCCAGCACCATGCCCTCTAGGTCCTTCTGGTGCGCCACCATGCTGTGGGGAAGCGGCAGGGCGGAATGGCGGTGAAGAACACAAGGGGCTGCCCTGCCTTGCCAAGCAAACCTGGACACACCTGGACACACCTGGAGGGACCTGGACGCACCTGGAGGCACCTGGACGCACCTGGAGGCACCTGGACACACCTGGAGGCACCTGGAGGCACCTGGACACACCTGGACGCACCTGGACACACCTGGGCACCACTCGACACTTGCGAGCGTGTACAATGACCGAACGCATACTAGTCCAGGAGTGCAGGGTCGGAGGCTCCCAGCATGCCGAATCTTGAGACCAGCTCATACCACTCCAAGAGGGAGGTATATTCGTGTGACTTTTGAGAATTCTCAAAAGGCCAGCTCATACCCCTCTCTCTCTCTAAGAGGGAGGGGGTGAATCTTCACAGCACACCTATTTCCGAGCAGACACGTACCGGTCCAAGAGGGCGGGATCCGATGCTCCCAGCATGCGCACGGCCAGCAGAGCAGCATTGACCGAGTTGTTGATCGCCACCGTGGCCACTGGAATGCCACGTGGCATCTGGTGATTGGACGGGGGATACAGCCAAGGAAATAGAGAGGAGCGATAGGGGTGGTGGGGGGACACAGGTCACAGAGAACGATAGGTTGACAAGACAAAAGGAATTTACCAATTCTCAAGACATTACACTTCAAGTTCAGAGATTACTTGATTGGTAGGTAGCAAGTGATGGCATGATAGGCACCTTCGCATGACTTTTACAAACATACAACAGTTCCAAAACTCTCCCACGACTAACCTGCACAATGGAGAGGAGTGAATCCATGCCGCCCAGAGCAGAGCCCTTGAATAACACGCCTATCACTGAGAGAGCCGCTTTTGAGCCTACTCAAAAATAGAAAGGAAACCCTCAAAAGCAATCCCTCCCAGGACTGACCTGCACAATGGAGAGGAGTGAGTCCATGCCACCCAGAGCCGAGCCCTTGACTGGCACTCCTATGACTGGGAGAGGTGACATTGATGCTACCATGCCTGGCCATGGTTAGTGGGGGGAGGGGAAGAGAGAGGGAAAGGGAAGGAGATGAGTGGAGAATAGTGCTTGAGTTGAAATCAAGAGCAGGCTTAAAGGTCCCTTGGGTTGAATTGTTGGAGCATCGTACAGGTGAACGGACGGGGCAAGGAGGGGAGAATGGGGGGGGCTTCTCAGAATTATCAAAAATCGCTCACAAGGTCTGTTGGGTTGGAATTTTGGAGCATTGTACAGGTGAAAGGACGGGGCAAGGAGGGGAGAACAGGGTGGCGAGAGAAAGGAGCGCCAGGGAGGGAAACGAGGGGCGTGGAGGAGAGGCATGAAGGCCAAGTTGCCAATGCTCTGTTGTTTTCACCTGGCAGGTGGGCGGCACCGCCGGCGCCAGCAATGATGACTCGGATGCCCCGTGTGTGTGCCGACTGCGCAAATGAGAACATGCGGTCCGGCGTGCGATGGGCCGACACTATGGTTAGCTGGAGAGGGGTGAGTATGGAAGGGAAGGGGGGGGGGGGGGGGGGGGAGAGAGCGGGGGGAGAGGCAGGGGGGAGGAAGGGAGTGAGTGGGAAGCAATGGTTGGGAAAGGAATGAGAACATGTGGTCGGGCGTGCGATGGGCTGACACTATGGTCAACTGGTAGGGGAGGAATGAGGGGAGGGTAGAACAGTGTGGGGGGGTGGGGAAGGGGGTGGGCAGGGAAGGGAGCGAGTGGGAGGAAGCAATGATATGGGAATTAATGAGAACATGCTGCCGGGCATGCGATGGGCCGACACTATGGTTAGGTGAGAAGACGGGGAGGGGGGGGGAGGGTAAGGGGGAGGAGAGGGGAAGTATTGAGCCAGCCTGTCGAGTCAACAGCTCTAGCCACTGCTCATTCCAATCACTTTTGATACCTCTCAAAAGTGATTGCCACTGCTCATTTCACCTCATAGCCCTCACCTCAAAGGGAACTCGGAAGAAGTCGAGGATCTGAGAGCTGCCCCCTTCATTACTGGCAGCGCACACGCCGCACGCCACACGACACACCCCATGCCAACCACACCCCCCCACCCCTCCCCCCCCCCCCCCCCCCCCCCCCCCCCCCCCACACACACAAAGCACCGCTCACCTCAAAGGGAACTTGGAAGAAGTCGAGGATCTGAGCCGCCCATCCCTGGCGCCGCACATCCCACATGCCACTCACCCACTCACCTCACACCGCTCATCACCCACACACACACCTCACAGCGCTCACCTCAAAAGGCACTTGGAAGAAGTCGAGGATCTGAGCCGCCCCTTTCATGACAGGCAGGTCCGAGTCACTGCCCATTATGATCGCCACCTGTGGGGCTGCCAAGTGTTTGGTGCAATGGGGTAAGAGGGGTTGAGGGGCGCGAGAGGGTGAGACGGCAGAGAGGGGATGAGAACGGGCGAGAGGGGGCGAGACGAGACGGGGTAAGGGGCGGAGATAGGGAGGAAAGCTTAATGACTTCGGTTCCCCAGGTTATGAGGGCTTCGGGCCCCCAGCGCCCCCATTAGGGTTTGCATCGGTTCCCCTAATGATGGCCACTTGAGGAGGTGGAAACACAGAACACGTTGAGGTGGAATGGAACCATGACAACAAACACACTTACTGTTAAAGTGCCAATTCCACCCACTCCCCTTCCCCTATCCGCCGCCACCCCAAATCACTCCTCATCACTCCCAACCCCTCCTCACCTTGACTGTCACCGGCCTGCCCATCCCCCATGGCTTGAGGCACGATGGCATTGATTCGCCGCACTGCCTCCTGCACTGTCGGCGCCACCACCGTCACATGCCCCATCTTGCGCTTGGCCCGCATGTCTGAGAATGGGAAGAGAGGGGGGGGAGGATGGAGAAAGCAGTGGGAGAAACGGAGAGGAAGAGGTGAAGGGGTCAAGAAAGCCTTGGTTATGAAGCAAGGAGGATAGGAACAAGAGAAAATGAGGTGACTTTTGAGTCGACTCATAAGAGGAGAGGAAGAGGTGAAGGGGTCAAGAAAGCCTTGGTTATAAAGCAAGGAGGATAGGAACAAGAGAAAATGAGGTGACTTTTGAGTCGACTCAGAAGAGGAGAGGAAGAGGTGAAGGGGTCAAGAAAGCCTTGGTTATAAAGCAAGGAGGATAGGAACAAGAGCACAATGACGCAGAATGACGCACCTGACTTGTCGTACCAGTGGATCGATGCCCCGCATAAGCACAAAAGCAATCACCTGAATCGTCACATGAGCACTGACATGACATGCCATGTATAAGCACTGACCTGACTTGTCGTACCAGTGGATGGACGCCCCCGGCACCACCAGCGCCTGCTTCAGAATGGCCTGCGAGATCTCAAAGCCCTCGTCTCCCTGAGAGGGGATGTACCAGAGGGCAGAAGGCGGGAGGCGGGAGGCGGGAGGCGAGAGGCGGGAGATGAGAAGCGGGGGTTGGGAGGTAGGCACGCAACGCTGAGAGAAGTGGGGCACGATTGAGATGCCAAATAGCATAGGCTTGGGAATCCCTTCAAAAAAAAACTATGCCAACCCTCTCTCCCCCAACCCTCGCTCCCCCAAACCTCTCTCTCATCCCCCCCTCCCACACTCACATCAGCCTCCCCCAGGATGTTGACCATGGCAGCAGCACCCACTTTAAGCGACGGGTCCCCCAAAGGCAGACCCAGCACGGCCCTGAGGTGCTGCTCGTACTGCGACACATGGCACGCCTCGATGCTGTAGTGCCCGCTGTTGTGCGGCCGTGGCGCCACCTCGTTGAGCAGGACGGAGTTGTCGGCCAGCAGAAACAGCTCCACGCCAAAAACGCCCGCCCCGGCCAGCGAGCCGACCGCCAGCTCGGCCACTCGCAGCGCCTGCTGCTGCACTGCGGGCGGCACGCCAGCCGGCACGACCACTGTGTTGCAGATGTTGTCTCTAGTGAGCGCAGGGGCGGGCGGCAGGAGAAGGGGACAATGGAAGTTGACAAGGGAGTTGACACCAGGGAACGAAAGAGTGGACAAGTGGACGAGGTCACAGGGTTGATTCACGCAAAAGACACGCATCCCCATGTCATTCACCTTGGCTATTATGCCTTAATCATGCAAACGTGCCTCTCACCACTTGCTGCCTCTCCCCTCTCACCACCTCTCACCGTCTCTCCGCTTTTGCCACTGCTCACCTCTCACCGCATCACACCGCCTCTCACCTCCCACCACCGCTCACCGGTGGGTGGTCTCGACAACAGGGAAACTTTTGATCTCCCCGTCCCGCCCTCTCGCCACCATCACTGCCAACTCCTGCCACGCCACGTGCACACGAGTATAGACATAAAGCATATGCAAGAGAATACGGCTGTAACTCATATGCGCCCCATCGCAGTGACTACAACGAAGTGCAATGAGTGAGAGGCGCAATCAGGTGCGATGTGGAGCAGAGAGAGGGAGAGAGTGAGAGCAAAGCAGTGCACACACACACAGGCTGACCTTGACGAACGGAGCCCACTTCTCAGCGTACAGCCCTCGCCCAAAACCCCCCAGGTCTGTGAGGGTGGTACACGGAAGTGGCAATGCCAAAAAACATGACAATGTGTGACAGAAGGAGGAAAAAGAAAACAAGGAGTTTCGTTGTACAGCTCAAGGCCACACCGTTTGACCCTGTGTGCTGAAACCAGGATACTCAAGCTCAAAGCGGCCAGCTACGATTAAAAGCTGATGACCTGCCAAAGCTTCCAAAGACTCACTTGCTACAAATATTACGGAGGAAAAAGAAACACACACACACACACACACACACGCACACACACGCACACACACACGCGCGCGCGCGCGCACAAAAGAGCTGCAACCCACCTGCGACAGCTTGCTCAATGTCTTCTTGTGAGTTCACAACAGCGTTGCCGCGCCCGTCATACGCATTCTTGCGGCTCTTGAGCATGAAGGGGTAAGAGAACTCCTCCCCTGCCGCCTCTGCTGCCGCCATGTCAGGAACCTGAAGGTGCGGGATGGGTGGCATGGGATGGGATGGGATGGGATGGGACATGCAATGGCACGGCATGAGATGGGGCGTGGGAGAGTATTTAAGATGCCTAAAAAATGGTACAGGAATGCCTCCCTTGCAAGAAGAGAGTGCTTTAGGGGGGGACTTAAGAGTGGAAGAAAACGAGAGGAAGGAGAGAGGAAGAAGGGAGCAAAAAAAGTTCAAGGAGAGGGCAAGCAGAGCAAGGAGAGCAAGAGGAGGGCAGGCAGAGGACAAGGAGAGGGCAGAGAGCAAGGAGAGGGCAAGGAGAGCGACTAACCGGCACGAAGTCTGGGAGGGGCACGCCACGATTTCTGAAGTGAACCTTCTGCAGGTACTTGTCCTGGTGGGGGGAAGGACGCGGGAGAAGAGGGGGGGGGTACAGGGGTGGGAGGGGTGTGCACCAATTGGAAACCGTTTTTTGAGACTTTCCAAAAAAGCGGAGCCCTAGGTGAATCTTCTGCAGGTGCTTATCCTGACGGCCGTAGGCATAAGGGGGAACGGGGGAAGCGGGAGGGAGATGAGGGAGTGAGGTGAGGCAAGAGGAACGCGAAGAGGAGCTGTGAGGGAGGGGTGAACGAGGTTGGGGAGACTTGGGAAATTCGTGTTTGACAGGTGCTCATACTTGACTCTCGTTACAGTCACGCTCACCTGAGTGACGCCGATGGGAAGGCTTGGGTTCGATGTCGATGCAGTCGTCGTCCTCCAGGTGCTGTAGCGTGTCTAAAAGGCCATCACAGTCACACTCGTTACAACCACAATTCACCTGGATGACACCGATGGTGGAGGGCTTGGGCTCAATGTCGATGCAGTCGTCGTCCTCCAAGTGCTGTAGCGCATCCACGACCATCACAGTCACACTCGTTACAGTCACACTCACCTGAATGACACCGATAGTAGAGGGTTTGGGCTCGATATCGATGCAGTCGTCGTCCTCCAGGTGCTGTAGCGCATCCACGTTCACGTGCTCTATCTCCACTGTCACCACGTCGCTCCTGCTTATAACGAGGACAAGAAAACCACGCACTTTCCAACATCTGAGAACGGACGGATCTTGATGAACTGCATGTCATAGGGAAGGAGAACTAAGCTGTGCGCGTGCAGTTCGCTGTCGAATGAATGTAGACTAATCAGTTCTACCCGACAGATGATTGTAAGTTAATAATTATCGCGACGGATTCGACTCACTTCTTCGCGAATTCTCGCACGGTGTCCATGTCCTGGAAGCTTCCTACCACGTGGCGGAATGCCACTGGACGAGCTGGCGCGTCTGGGAGCGGGTCAAGAACCGCGACCTTGATCCCTAAAGGCGACGCCGCCTCGCATAACATCCGACCTAGCTGTCCGCCGCCCAAAACTCCCACAATTTGGCGGGAAACTCCGCGCCCCTCGGGTTCCCTCTCCCACACGTTCTCGTCTTCCGCCATCGCCGCTGCGCCGTTTCCCGCCGCTTCTTCCGCGTCGAACGCGACGACGCCGCCGTTCAAGCTCTCGCCTTCCTCCGCGATCACCGCTCCTTCAAGAGCGCGCGGGACGAGTCGCGAGTTCGCGGCGCGCGCGGGTGTGAGCGGGTTGAGCGGAACGCGCGAGTAGGGCTTCTGAAGCGCGAAGCAGCGCGACATTGTCGGGGTGGACGAATTTAAATGGGCAGCTTCAGCGCGTGAAGTCAACAGTTGAGCTCGGTAAAGCGCCACGTGGCAGCCAAGTGAGGAAGCGGCCATGGGGTTTTGCTGACGTAGCGCGAGGTGCGACACGGGCCCGATTATCCTGAACAAGACGAAGTGGGCGACTTAGGACGCGACTCTGCAGCGAGTTAGGTGTCGAAGGGCTGAATGTCTAAATATTGCCGCCCGAAGGGGTTAGGCGTGGAGGTAGAGCGACGCCTGACTGGCCCTAGACGCCAAGCCAAGGGAAGGGGGGAAAAGCGCAGGGTGCATGTCCCCAACAGAACCAAGTCTCCTTGGGAATTTACTGTGCGGTGGAGACACATATCCGCTACGAAACTATTTTGGATACACGTAGGTGTTTCTTATAAAGTATACACTAGGTGTCCTCCATGTTCTTTTGGATATCTGTAAACGGAACGCATGAACAATATCGAGGTTTTGCCATTTCAACCCTTCCCCCAATCACAGCATTGCGCCGTCAGAAAATGTGTCGGCTACAGTGTTCGCGCGAATTGACCCTCGCCGTCACACCCCCACCAGAAGTCGGAGTCGCGGTCAGGGATTAGGAACTTGTTGCGCTCAGGAACCAATCAGACAGGGACGCAGGCGGGCAATCAGCAGTGCGCCCGAAGCAATCTGAGAAATGTTTCTTTGTGCAGCTGGATTCGGGTAGGTCAACCAGCTGCCCTCACACTTGAATTGCAACCCGACGACAAATGCTATTGTGCGGACTCAGAAGTCAGGACATCATGTCTGCCCACAGCCAAAACATTCATAAGTTCGCGCGAAAACGGAGAGGGAGGCGAGACCAACCAACTTCGAGGCTGCCTTGACAAGGTACGGTAAGCCCAAGAGCGACGGTTTCTGGCGATTTATCAGCACTGCCTCCTAGATATCAGGCATCCTTTTGGGTACTTCTGGACATCAGGGACGTCGGAGGAGCATACGGTGCGGGAATTCTTGCGCAATGGCAGTTCATGTAGTATAGTATCAGCAACCGCTAGTGATAGACGCGCCAATGGCGGCCTTTCGGGCGCGAGCCCGTGGAGGCTGGCCAGCGACGACCCGAAAACCTTTTCGAAGGCGTCAACAGTCCTCGCATTTCGTTGTGCCTGCGCACGAAGCCCTCCTGATCCTCGTCATCAGCTGTCTCGCTATTAGCCCCACCGTAACAGCCGCTCCCGACTACCGCGACGCGTTGTCGAAAGCGCTTCTGTTCTTCGACGGCCAACGGTCGGGAAACCTCTCGGGCGCCGCGATCAAGACCAGGACGACGTGGCGCGGCGACTCCGCTCTCACCGACGGCAAAGCGCAGAAGGTGAGGCGATGGAATCTTGACAACGGCACGCGATCCTACTAGAAGCTCGCAGCTCCCCATCGATCGATCATGTCCGTCCGTTCCATCAGCGCACCTGACTCTGATCCACCCTGCGTTATTCCCGTCCTCTCCTTCCCTCCCCGTTCGCTCCTTCCCGTCCTTCCGTTCCCTCCCATTCCCCCTTCTATCCGCGGCGCAGGTCGACTTGGTCGGCGGCTACTATGACGGCGCGGGAAACGTTAAGTACGGCCTGCCGCTGGCCTTCTCCCTCACGCTGCTCTCCTGGGCCGCGGTCGATTACCAATCGCAGCTCGCCGCGTCAGGCAGCCAGCTCTCCGCGGCTCGCGACGCGATTCGCTGGGGGACGGACTACCTCCTTAAAGCGCACACGAGCGCGAACGAGCTCTGGGTTCAAGTAGGCGACGGTCCGAGCGACGACCTGTGCTGGCAGCGGCCCGAGGACATGACGACGGACCGCACCGCGTACCGCGTGAACGCGACGCGGCCGGGGTCTGACGTGGCAGGGGAGACGGCGGCGGCGATGGCGGCGGCGTCACTGGTGTTCGCGAAAGTGGATCCGTCGTATTCGTCGCTGTTACTGAACCGTTCGCAGCAGCTGTTCGCGTTTGCGGACACTTATCGCGGGGTGTATTCCGATTCTATCCCCATTGCGAGACGGAACTATCCCTCATGGACCGGATACGAGGTGAGAAAGAGTGGTGTGGAAATCTAACCGCTAGCACCACACCTCCCAGTACTGTCTCGTGTCAACCGACGAGCAGCGCGGTCAATGCAGTCAAACGCTTCCTCTCCTCCCAACGTGCCCACAACAGGACGAGTTGGCGTGGGCAGCGGCATGGCTGCACCGAGCAACGGGGTCGTCGCAGTACCTGGAGTACCTGGAGTACCTGGAGTACCTGGCGGTGAACGACGAGCAGCACGGGCAATAGTAAACACACGCCTTTCATTTCTCCTTCCCCCTTCCCAATCTCCCAACGGCAGGACGAGCTGGCGTGGGCGGCGGCATGGCTGCACCGAGCAACGGGGTCAACTCAGTACCTGGAGTACCTGGCGGGGAACGACGAGCAGCTGCAGGGGTCGTCGCAGAGCACCACGGAGTTCAGCTGGGACGACAAGTTTGTCGGGGCGCAAGTGCTGCTGGCTAAGGTACGGCCTTTAACCACCCAAGGTGGTCAGTGGGTTGGTGCCTGCCAGTAACAATGCGTATCATTGACCGTGCCTACGCCTCTCACTGTATGATGTGTGCCCCTCGCTCACCCATCCTCCACACCTGCTCTCACTCCATCCGTCCCTCCGTCCCTCCGTGCTTCTTGTATCTCCACAGGTGGCACTCCAAGGGAGCAGCAGTGGTTCAGCTAATCTAAGCGTGGCGGCGCAGGCGGTGGTAGGGGTGTGAAGAGATTCTCTCTTCTCTACCCTCCCACTCTTTCACCCTCCGTCCCTCACTGCGCCATGTCTCTTCGCAGGTGGCACTTCAAGGGGGCAGCAGCGGGGCGGCTAGTCTGAGCGTGGCGGCACAGGCCGTGGTGGAGGGGTACCGCGCATCTCTCTGCCCACCCACCCTCCGTCCCTCCATTCCTCCGCCCCTCCCTGCGCCATGTCTCCCGGCACAGGTGGCACTGCAAGGCAGCGGGGCGGCTAATCTGAGTGTGGCGGCACAGGCGGTGGTGGAGGGGTACAGAGGCATGGCGGACGCATTTGCATGTGCATACATGCCCGACAACCCACTGCACTCCATCTACATCACACCAGGTGGGGCCCTCAATTCAAGTACACTAAGACACACCGTGGCATGGCGGACGCCTTTGCGTGTGCATACATGCCCGACAACCCACTGCACTCCATCTACATCACCCCGGGTAAGGATCTGGCCGTCTTCGTCCCTGTATATGGCCATGACTCCTCCCCCCTCACTCTCCCCCCCCACTCTCCCCCTTTCTCTCCCCCCCTCCTCCTCTCTCCCCCCATTCTCCCCCCCTCTCTCACCCCCCCCTTAGCCGCTCTTGGAAATGATTTCTCCCTGGTCATCCGTCCTTCCCTGCTTTTTCATCCCCCCCTCTCCTTCTGCAGGCGGGATGGTGTACATTCGAGCGCGCAAGAGCCCTTAGAAGCTTCAAAAGTCCAGTTATCAAGAGTTCCTTCCCTGCATCTTCCCTTCCCTGCATCCGCCCTTCCCTGCATCCGCCCTTCCCTCCTTCTGCAGGCGGGCTGGTGTACATTCGAGCACGCAACAGCCAGTACGCCACGTCAGCCGCGTTCCTGCTGCTGCTCTACAGCGACTACCTGGCGTCGGCCAATCAGACGCTCTCGTGCGACGGCACGCAGTACTCGCCTGCTGACATGGCAGCCTTCTCAAAGTCACAGGTGGGATTCGGTACAGTCACAGGTGGGATTCGGTACAGTCACAGGTGGGATTCGGTACAGTCACAGGTGGGATTTGATAGAGTGATACGTCCTACGTGCGATAGCATCGCGTCCTACGCGGTCAGCTTTGAGTGTTGAAATGCCTACAAGCCTATGCCTGCCTGTCGTACTCTCCTTCCCCTACTTTCTCCTCCACTCCCCTCTCTTCCAGCCACCCCTCTCCCGCCCTCCAGATGGATTATCAGCTAGGTGTAAACCCTCTCAACTCCTCTTAAACGTTCTCCACCACTTGCTTCACCCTATTCCCTCCAGATGGACTACCTACTAGGAGTCAACCCTCTCAACGCGTCCTACATGGTGGGCTTCGGCCAGTCCTACCCACAGAAGCTGCGCCACCGGGGGGCGTCCATCGTCTCGTTCAAAGCGGACAGCACGCCGGTCACCTGTGAGGGCGGCAAGGCAGAGTGGCTCATGAGCCCCGACCCCAACCCCAACGTGCATGTGGGAGCGATCGTGGGGGGCCCTGACGCGGTGAGTTACCCCCCTAGTGCTGACATGCTAGGCCTACCCACAGAAGCTGCGCCACCGGGGGGCGTCCATCGTCTCGTTCAAAGCGGACAGCACACCGGTCACCTGTGAGGGCGGCAAGGCAGAGTGGCTCATGAGTCCAGACCCCAACCCCAACGTGCACGTGGGGGCCATTGTTGGAGGGCCTGACGCGGTAAGTGAAGCACTACTGCTGATGTGGTAAGCCCGTGTGCTCATCCTGCCATCATCTTGGCATGGCAGCTGTGGCAAGGCGGATTGGCTCATGAGTCCAGACCCCAACCCCAACGTGCACGTGGGAGCGATCGTGGGGGGCCCTGATGCGGTAAGTGAACCACCCGTGAACCACCCGTGAACATCCCCCCCCCTGAAATGCCTTCCGAGTATGCCTGTGTGTGTGTTTCCTTGATCCACCTCCTCAACCATATCCTTTCTCCACTTGCACCTCCCCACCCCATACCACCCTCACAGGACGATGCATTCATGGACGACAGGCTGCAGGCAGCCTTCAACGAGCCATCCCTCTTCACCAACGCTGCTGCCGTTGGTGCTCTCGCTCGCCTTGCTGCCGGCGCTCTCCCCCCCGGCCCCTCGCCTCCCCCTGCTCCGCCCTCCCCTCCCCCTCCGCCATCCCCTCCTCCTGCTCCCCCTCCTCCCCCCCGCCCGCCCAAGCCCCCTCCGCCTCCGCCCAGCCCGCCCTCGCCCCCGCCATCGCCCCCTCCTCCAGGTATGCTTCCCTTAGTTACTGCCATGGGAACACATCCCTCTAATTTTTTTTTTTTTCTTCATCTTGTATCTTCTCCCACTCCCTTGGTGGGGTTGCTTGAACCTAACTCCCTCTTCCCCGCCCATTCCAACCCCATTGTTTCTCCCCCCAGCCTCGCAAGTCACGGTCACGTGCACCATCTCAGGCGGATGGACAGCAGACGGCAAGGAGGTAGCACAGTGGGGGTGCGTGCTCACCAACACAGACTCTCTCTACCCCGTCACAGCCATCTCCCTTCTCTTCCTTCCCTCCTTTCCTCCCACCCTCCCCCAATCCCCACCAGCCTCGCAAGTCACGGTCACCTGCACCATCTCAGGAGGGTGGACAGCAGACGGCAAGGACGTGGCGCAGTGGGGGTGCGTCTTACTCATCTCATCTCGCCCTCCCCATCCCCACCCTCCCTTCACTCCCCTCCCTCCAGCCTCGCAAGTCACAGTCACCTGCACCATCTCAGGGGGATGGACAGCAGACGGCAAGGAAGTGGCACAGTGGGGGTGCATCCTCACCAATACAGACCCTCTCTACCCCGTCACAGCCATCTCGCTGCTCTGCTCCTCCTTCCAGCCGCAACAGTACTGGAACATCGACCCTGTAGCCTGCGCTCTCCCGGACTGGGCACGGAACCTGGGCCCGGGTGGGAGTGCGACGTTTGGGTTCATACAGGAGAAGGCAGTCACGCCGCAGTTTAGCGTTCTGGGGTATTTCTCGAATGCACCCCCTGCGCCAAGTGTAAATGGCGCGTCTCCTCCTCCCCCTCAACCGCCTTCCTCTTCTCCTCCGCCTCCTCCTCCTCGCTCGTCTCCCCCTCCCCCTGCCTCACCTCCCCCGCGCCCTCCTCCCCCGCTGCAGACCAAATTCCCCCCTCCTCCTGCCAACACCCCTCCTGCTGCTGCTCCCCCTCCTGCCTCTCCTCCTCCCTCCTCTGCCTCTCTCTCACTCGAGCAAAGCCTGCTGTACGAATGGCCTCCTGATGCTGCAGCATTCAACATCACCATCTCAAACCCTTCCACCCGCACTGCTGTTGCGGTTACCATATCCGTAACCCTGCCCGTAGACGACCCGCCTATCACCAGTGTCTGGGGTCTTTCCGCTGCGGGCAGCTCCACCGACAGCTCTTCGGGCAGCTTGAAAATTGTGACGCTGTACCGGGTTTCGGCAAATCTCCTGCCCATGCTGCCCGGAGATTCGGCGCAGGTCGGGTACATCAAGTCCGGGCAGCCCGGAAATTTTTCCATTGCAGAGGTTGCATGGTTGGAACAGTCACCCCCTCCTCCTCCTCCTCCCACCAAACGGTCCCCTTCTCCTAAACCCCCCCGCCCCCCTCCTCCTAAACCCCCCCGGCCCCCTCCCCCTCGCCCCCCAAAGCCACCTCCCCGGCCCCCACCCCGTCCTCCTCCAAGGCCCCCCCCACGCCCCCCACCACGACCCCCCCCACGCCCTCCGAAAAGACCACCTCCTCCCAAAAAGAAGTAACTCTGTGATGCAAGTGTAAGGGTGTGTTCCTACGGCCCCTGAACAGGCGACCTCTTGTCAGACTTGTGCGGTTCAATGCGTTTCAGTGCGATCCAAAGATGTTTTGTGTGTTTCAGTGCGGTGCGCGGCGAATCTGACAAGAGGTTTGCCTGATAAGAGGCTGTAGAAACACGCCCTAAGTACGGTATGTGTAAGGGTTGGGGAGAGAAGAGGAGACAGAGAGAGTATAAGAGTCTAGACCAGGCCTTCAGATTCGTTTTGGGCGACCCTTAGTAATCAGGGTCCTAGGTATAGTCAACCCTGATGCTCAGGGTAATTTTTTTGTTTCCCTGACAAATGCAGGGTAAAAAAATTGTAAGTCTGCTTCACGATAAACATACATCTATGATACTAACGCACTAGGTATCATAGTTGTTGGCTCAGTTGGTTGGATTCCGAGTTAGATCTAGAAGGTCGCTGGTTCGAGTCTAATTGTCGGGAGGGTTTTGCTACAGTGTTTCGTCTCGCTACGGTCTGTTCGGATCAGTGTAACTGGGCTTGTACACTGTACAGTCAGAGAAATATGTTCGTTACGCTGTTTTTCAAAGGGTATTAAAAATCTTACACTTTCTGGCCTAGGGTAAAAAATCCACTACCCTGCCTGTGAAAGGGTAACTGAAAAAAAGCGGCCGCCAGTCAGTGCAAAAAGGGTATTTTACCCTGATAACGAGAGGCCTGGTCTAGACCTTTACCTTGATGCCTGGAAATTGCTCTTTGATCAATAAGACCACCACGTTAAGTAATTGTTTCTTCATGCTGTGTGAAGTTAATACGGTATATTGAGAAAGCTTGCTTTCTTTCTTATCAATTGGCATCGTTCTCATTACAAATGGCGTATTACAACATTTGTATCATCATTCGACACAAGCTAGTGCGGACTAATAACGCTAGCTAGGATATACCCTATCCAAGTGGCATTAGCAAGGCGGTTTACTCTGGGGTGGGTGGTGGGAATGTTGAGTGAGCCGTTTGAAAATTGAGAAACGTGGGTGGAGGGAAATGAGCTCCAACCCACGGTTTTTGTAGTTGGAGAAGGGCGTTTAGCGCGCTTCGACGATGCCAATTGTGCAGTACAAGCAGCTTCGCTTTCACAATACACAATTTTAAAAAACACTACATGTGTGTTTAAAAATTATAATATTGAGAAAGCTTGCTTTCTTTCTTATCAATTGGCATCGTTCTCATTACAAATGGGTTCCCTGAGACATGGGCAGCGGGGGCCTTCGGTTGCGTACGAGTGCCTCTGTGTGTTGTGCCGATGACACCGCATGCGTCGAATCTTGGAGGGTACGGGAGGCTTCGATAAGAGGCTCGACGTATGGCGTAACATACATTTCCTTTGCTGTGTCGCTTCGCCATCTGCCCAGCCGTTTGAAGACTCTATCTGGCACTCCCGTGTTGGCTGCTACTGTGGCTGCACCTTTTCGGAAAGAATGGGTGCCTAGCTGCAGCTCTCCAAGGCCAACCTTTGCGAAGGCTTCCTTGCACCAGTTCCGGATCGTAGTGTAAGAAGGTGGCCTAGCCTGGCCCTCGCTGGTTGAACCGTGACCGAAGACACGAATCAATGGTCCCTCTGACCGTGGACCATAGCCAGCGAGTCGGATGAAGCGTCGGGTGCAGCGCACTGGGCAGCAGGGGTCCGCCGTTGCTGCAATGGGTATCCAAGTGCCGTGACCAGCTTGATCGGTCTTGGAATGTGGTATGAGAATCCACATGACCTCGTCGTCGAATTGGATGTCTTGCCATTTTATGGCTACTAGGTCAGAGTATCGCAGAAATCCGGAGTACATGAGGATGGGGATCAACCCTTTCTGAAATTGCGCAGGATCGTCGGACTGCAAGTAACTCGCGGCCATGTCCCGGACTTGTTGGATCGAGACGGGTTCCTTCAGACGAGTAGGGCGAGGGCAGTGTCGTTTTGCACAGTCACGGACTTGGGTGGTGAACGGTCCGGTTGTCGGGCATTTGCTCCCAGTCATGCGATGAGCGAAGCTGACCGCCGAGCACGTTAGCTGCACTACGGACAGGGTGGCTTTGCGTCGGATTGCGTGTACCAGGTACAGCGCGAGGGTCATGTCGGATGCCGGAAGGAATGGAAGGTTCACTTTTGTGCAGAAGGCTCGAAACTTGGCCCAGTATGGTTCATATGTCCGGATCGTAGAATCGGCGCGGGACTGCGCGAGCATGTTGATCAGTTGGTCGTGTAACTTTGGGAGCAAATCTGAACACAAGGTGTAGATATTTTGAATTAGTCAAATGCCACTCGCAGTGCAGTGATTGGGCTGTGCGGTAGTCCCATGCCCGAAAAAGCAGTTGAATGGGACCCTACGTCTAGGCATTGGCTTCCGTGTGTCAGGGGGATGTGCGCGTGGATGTATGGTGCCCAAGTGCGTGGGGAGGGTTGCAAGAGTGGCCACCAGCTTGCACCTGGCCAGTGCGGAACTATCAGTGTGAGTGATGCATGGGTGCGTTGTGCGTGATGGAGGACGGCTGGGATCAGTTGAGGTGGGGGGAAGGCGAAGTTGTTTTCAGGTGTCCACGCGATCGAGAATGCATCAACTGCAATGGCTGCCGGGTGGGGAATCTTCGAACAGAATCGCGGCAGTTGGGTGTTGCGGAAGTTTGCGAAGAGGTCGATGGAGTGAGGACCCCAACGACGTTCCAAGATCCGGAACCACGGCGTTTTCAGCGCGTAATCGTCGTGGTCGACCATTTTTGAAAGCTCGTCGGCGTGTGTGTTGAGCTCGCGCGGAATCCATTCAATGATCAAGCGCGTGCCAAGCGCCATGCATGTTCGGATGATGCTCTTGCATGCCGTTGTGAGGTCGGGGCTGTGAGAGCCGCCTTTGCGAAGGATGAAGAATACGCCCTGGTTGTCCACCCGCACGAGAACGTGTTTTTGCTTGATCTTGTTCGCGTACGTTTGTAGCGCCCAAAGGACGCCTTCGATCTCCCGTCGTGTGCTAGACGTTCCTCGTAGCGGCTCTGACATGGTCGCGCTAGCTTCTTCGAGGCCACCCGGAAATGTGGTCAGAGTGGCGCCCCAACCATGAGAGCTGGCATCCACATGGATTACCGCGTCGTAGCTGTTCTTGACGTGAAAAGGTGCGCCGTTGAAACGGTCGAACTCCTCGAGCCAAAATTGGAGCTCTTCTGCTGCAGATGGGGGGATAACGACGCTGATTTTCTATGACGGTGCGTCGTTGATCACTTGTAACATAGCATGGCTGAATGCGCGAGCGGTCGCGCCAAGTGCGACACCCATCGATGCGAGCATGCCAGTGATTCTGGCCACGTGGCGGACCGGGACTGGTCGGCATGCCTTGCTTGCGCTCAGGAGGTTCCGGATGGTTGCATGTAGTGAGGCTCGTCGGTCTGGACCGATGGAGAATCGGCCGGTATCGGTCTCAAGTTCTACGCCCAGGAATCTGAGACGCTGCGATGGTGACAGTTGTGATTTCTTCGCGTTTATCACAAGGCCTGCCTCTTTAAGATCCAATATCACCCGTTGGCAAGTTGCTTGCGCGTCGTCTTTCGACTGGCAGAGAAATAAGATGTCGTCCACGTAAGGGACGACTCGGATGCCTTGTTCTCGCCAACGCCGAGCTAGTTGCTTAATGAGCTGCGTGAAAACGAATGGAGCTGTCGCGAGGCCGAATGGTAGTGAACGGAATGCGTATGTGCGCTTGTCAAATTCAAAGCCAAGGAACTTCCAGCACGATGGGTGGATGTCGATGTGGTGGTAACCAGATTTGAGGTCAATGGAGAACATCCAGTCCCCAACGCGCGCCAGGTCGGCGACGCGGCTGAGCCCCTCGTACTTGAACTTGGGGATGATCAAGTTGGCATTGACTTTCCTCAGATCAAGAATGAGCCTGCATTTGTCTTTTTGCTCGACCACGTTGAGTGGACTTATGCACGTAAGCTCCGTTGCGGCCATCGGAATTGCCGCTCCCGTCTCTATGAGTTCTTGGATGGCGGTACGTGTGAACGTGGCATGCGTGTTTGCCCCGACATGATTGCGATCGTGGAAATGTTGCGGTGGGCCGTGGCTCCATGGCAACCAGTAACCCTTGGCGATGACGGAGAGGACAAGGCTGCTGGGGCACCATGAGCTCCACCACGCAAATGTCGCGCGGAGACGACCGCGCATGTGTGTAATAGTTCTGTCTGTAACGGCAAATTCGTACGGATCGTCGTAGCATGCCGCCTCGCACCGTCGTGCTCCTGTACATGTGAGGCCAAGTGGTATAAGGGTTGAGTATTCCATGTTAAAGCATGCGTGTGCATGTACATGTACGGGCAACCATTGATCGAAGGTGTGACGAGAATTAACCATTGAATGAAATGTCAACGAATGTGTCGGGAGTGTTAACGCATGTCAACGCATGTCTCTTCTTCTCCTCGTTTCCTCTTTTTTTTTTTTTTTTTTTTTTTTTTTTTTTTTTTTTTTGTCCCGTCGTCCACTTGGTAGGACGGTTGTGCCTGCCCTTAGTGCGTGGGGGCTGATGCCTAGGGCCATGGACACCGTTGTCCATTGTGCTCTCTCTCTCTCTCTCTCTCTCTCTCTCTCTCTCTCTCTCTCTCTCTCTCTCTCTCTCTCTCTCTCTCTCTCTCTCTCTCTCTCTCTCTCTCTCTCTCTCTCTCTCTCTCTCTTCCTCCTCTTGATTTTCATAGTCTCTTTGCCAAAACCATAGGCCTTTAGGAAGGTAGTTTTTATTAAATCAACCAACACACATAGCAATGCTTTCCTAGCATGCATCATGCCACCAAGTGGCCAAACATATGGGACCGAGGGGTTGTTGTTCCCCTTCCCTCTCCTAGGCCCAAAGCCTATCCCACCCTTTACTAGGGCTGGCCTCTTGCCATCGCAAACCCCTAGGGTTGCCCACGGTCTTCGCACTCAAGAGTGCACCGTGCCTAGCGCCCAAGCGCCTAGTCCCATGGCCCGCTCCTACACCACCGGAGCGGGTCCCTGGCCGCCATGCCCGTTCCGAGGGCAGGCACTTGCCACGTGGCCCGGCTGGCCGCAGCGGAAGCATGAGCCTCGGAACCCACGGCAATTGGCCGTGGGCGGGGGGCCTCGCTTGGGTAAGAACGGCATCGGCCCGTTGTTTCCGCCGCGGTTGACACGAGCGTATCCGCTTGCCGCACGGTCCATCGCCGCCATGTCCGCGACTGCCTGCTTGAAGGGTCGAGAAGTCAGCAGGCTCTTCTGCTGGTACAGCTTGAAGCGCTTCGCCGTGCGGAAGTCGGAGGCGTCCTCCACTTGAAGCACCTCGAAACGCCCCGCGATGAGGTTGAGAGCGTGTGAGATGAGTTCGAGTCCGCCCGCCGGATCGCCGCGCTGCGCCTTGTATTCGGCGTGCAGCAGGTACGCCCGCAGGTCCTCCAGCAGCTCCGCTTGCTCTCGCACGGAGTCGTTGACGAAGGTTGCCGCCGAGAAGGTAAGGTTAGAAGAAGGGAGGGGGGGGAGGTGTTCCGTGCCAATAAAATTAGCATTGTTGACGGGAGCCTCACCGGCTTCATCTTCAGAGTCGTCGGTGTCGTTGTCGACCGCTGGAGCAGGGGGAGCGGCGGTCGCTGCGTCGTTATCATGCCGGTTCGTCCGTGCTCCTCGCGTGCCTTTTTCCTTTTTTGCGGTTTCTTTTTTAGCCGACGCAGATGCGGCGGGTAGTGCAGTTTCCGCGGCTGTAACGCTGACGGGTTGCTGCTGTAGAAGGGACAGCAGCGCGTTGACCTGGTCCGGGGTCAACGCCTGCGTCAGCGCAGGGGCGGCGGTCGCGTCAGACGAGGAGACTGCAGTCCGCCTCCTCTGGCGCTGACGCGACGGTCCAGCAGCGGGTGCTGGCGTGTGCTCGGCGTCAGTCGCGTGTGCCGCGCCAGCCCCCGTCGCCACTTGCGCCACAGGTGCCACTGGCGCCACAGGCGCCACTGGCGCCACAGGGACCGAAGGGTGCTGCTGGGTTTCGGCGTTTTTGTTGACCTCGAGCCCGCCCAGCAGCTTGTCCACTGCAGTCGGGGCGGACGGTCCGTCTTCTGCCCGACGCTTGTTACGGCGTTCGCCCGCAGAATCGCGGGCGTTACGGTCGGAGTCGGAAGCGGGGGTTGACGAGTTCCCGTTGTTAAGTGTCGGCGTAGGTGCCATCGTTGAGCGATTGAAGTTGAAAATGTCGCTGAGTAAAGTAGAGGGTGACTCGCCTCTAGGAAGCGATTTAATCCTAGCCAGCTTGGAGGGAAAAACTACTCGAGCGGAAATGTTGAGTGAGCCGTTTGAAAATTGAGAAACGTGGGTGGAGGGAAATGAGCTCCAACCCACGGTTTTTGTAGTTGGAGAAGGGCGTTTAGCGCGCTTCGACGATGCCAATTGTGCAGTACAAGCAGCTTCGCTTTCACAATACACAATTTTAAAAAACACTACATGTGTGTTTAAAAATTATAATGATTAATGACGTATATAGAGGAATACCATACACCAGGGTGCACCTATATGGGCTCTTGTCTCCTTTGTCTGACAGCACATCAATGCTAATGGCTAATGCATCATACGCCACATCAGATGCTTAAAACGAGACTGAAAAATTGTGACCCCCGGCCCAGCTTGAAATGGCCGCATGGGTCACTCACGGGAATGGGGGGAAACTTACTGTTAGGTCTGACATATCTGACGGGAGAAACAAGCTTGTTTAGCAACATGATTGGTCAGCGATTGAGGAAGTCAGAGCAGAGGTTTGCAATTGGTTGCGGCAACTGACAAACGTCGCTCGCAAACCGGCTATGCAGTCACTCACGGAACGCTGGAAACCAATCTACGTGTGAACAGGGTCACAATCCCGGGCACAAGCGTCAATGGACTGCGCGGTCTTTCAAGTTGGGTCCACTCGAATTTCAAGCTGGACTTGGGTTACACGACCCTTTCCGGGCCCGCTAGTTCCCATCGTTAGCTGAGAGAACAAAGAAGCTCCGTGGCCGGCTTTAGCGTGAACGTAGCCCCAGGTCCGAGCCTGGATAGATTCTGCCTATTCCAGACACACTTTAGACATTCCGTAGGACACTCTGTAGTTCGACCTTGAGTGCACATCACCTCTATTGAGAAACCCTGCAGGGCGTATATCCGCGTTTCTCACCTGTCTCGTCCCCTTCGATCCCCACTCCTCTCGCGTTTCGCAATCGCGACGATCGCCGCCGTTGTGGGCGTCCCGCGCTGCGATCGCCCTGGCCGTAACGCTTCATGCGCGAAACGTACGCTCTTGAATACAAGCGCTTAGAAACCAGTCAGGGAGATCGCCAAACACGCCTGCCCACGCACCTCGGAGTCTCGCAAGTCGTCACGCTTCCCTCCGACCCTCGCGCACCGAAATCGAAACCGCCGACTTAGCAGGTAGCGATCCCGCGGAACGCAGGTAACCGCGAAACACGCCATGGTGATGACTAGGGTTCAGACGGCCTGCACGCCCATGAGTTTCAGGCCGTATCGTTCTTAGTGAAACCGCGAGGTAGCGTGCTGAGGGTGTGGACGATGTCGCACATTCCTCCTTCCCCCATGGCCTGCTGCCCCATTCCGTGATCCCCCATTCCCCAATCCCCCAGCAGCGGGCGCCTCAAGGTACGCGCCCTCACCGCTTTAGACATGTCTCACGGGCAGCACAGACGCGACATGCTGTCCGCGAGACGTCAGACGGTCAGCAGATGCGCGAAATGCAGCCCGTCATTTTCTGACGGATGTATAGGCGCCAAATTCGCAATGCGTCTGTCTGACAGGCGGCATTCGCGCGCTATGCGAAAAACGGCCGTCAGACGTCACTGTCCGACGGCCAGGATACGCGAGCCCTGCCCAATGCGGCTGTCCGACAGTGACGAGCACCCAACCGCGCGAAATGAGGGACATCCCTGCCTGACAGGCAGCAGGCGCACGGAATGATGCCCGCCACTGTCTGACGGGCAGCACGCGCGGCCCATTCCCGGTTCCCCCCTTCCCCGTTCGAACATTCCCTGCTCCCCCATTCCCTGCTCCCCCATTCCCTGAGATTCATTCCCTGCTCCCCCATACCCTGCTCCCCCATACCCTGCTCCCCAATTCACTTTCCCCCCATGTGTTGCTCCCCCAATCCCCGTCCCCCCGTTCCCCGTTCCCTCATTCCCTGCTCCCCCATTCCCTGCTCCCCCATTCCCTGCTCCCCCATTCCCTGCTCCCCCAGTCCCTGCTCCCCATTCCCAATGTGCATTCCCTAAGACAGAATTCCCCGCTCCACCATTCCCTCACCCCCATTCCCCGCTCCCCCATCCCATGTTCCCCCATTCCCCGCTCCCCCATTCCCTATTCCCCCATTCCCCGCTCCCAAGTTTCCTGTCCCCCGATGCCCTTACCACAACAATTCCTTGTCCCCCCATGCCCTATTCCCCCATTCTCTGTTCCCCAATTCCCCGCTCCCCCATTCCCTGTTCCCACATTCCCCGCTCCCCCGTTCCCTGTCCCCCGATTCCCAATCCCCCTATTCCCCGTCCCCCCATTCCCCGTTCCAGCATTCCCTGCTCCCACATTCCCTGATCCCCCATCCCCTGCTCCCCCATTCCCTGTCCCCAAGGCTTCCCTGCTCCGCCATGCCCTGTCCCCGAGCTCCCTGCTCCCCCCTTTCCCTACCCGCTGGTTCCCCCTTTGCCATCTCTCTTAAACATCAATCCCATCCCTCCCATTGCCAATAACCAATTTACCCCATCAGCATCAAGGAAAGCGGAGGGGGTAGACAGAAACGTGGTGCCTTGGTCGTCTTAGCCATTGTTTACCCCGCTGCCACTCATTCTACTCCCCCTGCTTACCCGTTGTTTCCCCCCCTCTCTTTCTTTCTTCTCCCCTGCATACCCATTGACTGTATTCCTTCTTCTCCCCCCTTCTTCCCCTCCTTCTCCCCCCTGCTTCCCCTCCTTCTCCCCCCTGCTTCCCCTCCTTCTCCCCCCTGCTTCCCCTCCTTCTCCCCCCTGCTTCCCCTCCTTCTCCCCCCTGCTTCCCCTCCTTCTCCCCCCTGCTACCCCTCCTTCTCCCCCCTGCTTCCCCTCCTTCTCCCCCCCGCTTCCCCTCCTTCTCCCCCCCGCTTCCCCTCCTTCTCCCCCCTGCTTCCCCTCCTTCTCCCCCCTGCTTCCCCTCCTTCTCCCCCCTGCTTCCCCTCCTTCTCCCCCCTGCTTCCCCTCCTTCTCCCCCCTGCTTCCCCTCCTTCTCCCCCCTGCTTCCCCTCCTTCTCCCCCCTGCTTCCCCTCCTTCTCCCCCCTGCTTCCCCTCCTTCTCCCCCCTGCTTCCCCTCCTTCTCCCCCCTGCTTCCCCTCCTTCTCCCCCCTGCTTCCCCTCCTTCTCCCCCCTGCTTCCCCTCCTTCTCCCCCCTGCTTCCCCTCCTTCTCCCCCTGCTTCCCCCCTTCTCCCCCCTGCTTCCCCTCCTTCTCCCCCCTGCTTCCCCTCCTTCTCCCCCCTGCTTCCCCTCCTTCTCCCCCCTGCTTCCCCTCCTTCTCCCCCCTGCTTCCCCTCCTTCTCCCCCCTGCTTCCCCTCCTTCTCCCCCCTGCTTCCCCTCACGACAGGGTGGAAGATAGCAATCAGCGGCTCGCGTCGACGTGTGTATGAGCAGCGACACAGATCGGCGGCAAGAGGAGGAATTCAGCTGCTAAGGCGCGGTTGTGCGAAGGGGTTCAAACGCCCCCCCACACAACCTGCTTTGGTATGTGAGAGGGGTCTTGTCGGGGGCCTGTTCCATATGCTCTACAGCCCCTCGCACTCACCGCTGCGGCCACACCACTCCCCTCCCCTCTGACCGCGTCTCCCTTCCCACCTTGCCGCGTCTCAATCTTCCCCTATTCTCTGCGTTTCATACCCTTTGCACCTTTCTCCCTTGCTTCATTCCTCCCCCTTCCCCAGGTATACTGCCTTTTACCCGTCTCCTGCCCTTCCCTTCTCCACCTTTCAACCGTCTTCACCCCTTCCTCTCCCTGCCATTACAGCCTACATTCAAACTCTCATCGATCTGCCTTGCGCCCTCATTCCCCCCGTTCCCTCTCTTCCCTACTCCCTTTCTCCCTTACACCACTCTTCCGTGTTCTTTTGTCCCCCTCTCCCTCACTTCCCCTCCCCGCCATCCTTATTCCCCAACTCTTATATCAGCTTAGCACCCCGTCTTCCCCTTCTTCCCTTAGCCCCCTCCCAAATAAGCCCCCATCTACCTCATTCCACTCTGCTACACCCCTTTCGGTCCCTTACTCCCCTCGGCTATACCCCACGCTCCTCAATGCTAACCTCACTTATACCCCGTTTGTGTCCCCAAGTCCCCATGGGTATACCCCTTTCTCTCCCTTGCTCCGCCTGGCTATCCCCCTCTCTCACACTTACTACCCTCTGATACCCACCTCTAGCAATCGTACTCCCCCCGGCTATACCCATCTACCCCCCATCCTCCCCACGGGACTATCCAGGTCTGTCCCTTCCTCCCCTCTGCTATTCCCCCGACTCTCCTTGACCCCGCCCCCATGACGCGCCCTCTGTACGCAACACCCTTTGTCCCCTTTCGCCCGTCTTCGGTGCCACACACCCTATTCCCCCCTCTCTAGCTTACCCCCTGCTTCCCCCTATCCCCTCACCGTCAACCGCTCTTCCTCCCCGTTTCCCCTCTCTTCCCTACACTCTTCTTCCCCACCGTCCCCTCTCTGCCTTTCTCTCTGACTCCCCCATTCCCCTGCCTCCTTACACCCCACTTCCCCCACCATGCGTTCAGCCCCACACACCGTGCATCCCCCTTTTTCCTCACTACCATACACCCTATGAAACCTATTTCCCTTCTCCGCCATTCACCCATCCTCCCCCCATCGCCTCACTTCCAACTTCCAGCTCTCTGCCTTGCACTCTTTTTCCCCCTATCTCCACTCTGCCTTACCCCTATCTACCTCCTTACCATCCCCGGTGCCTTAGGCGCAGCTTCCCCCATTTCCCTCTCTTCCGAACACCCTTCTTCCCCTTTCCCCCTCTCGTCCTTACGCCCTTCTTCTCCCTTCCCCCTCTCTCCTTACACTTTCTTATTGCACCATGAGTTCTCTGCCTAACGCCCTGCTTCCCGCTGCTACCCCCTTCATCTTCTTCTACCGACACTGCATTACCCCCTCCATTAAAGTTTCCACCCACGGTGCCATACACCCTCCTTCCTCCTTTTCCCTCTCGTCCCTACACCCTTCTTCCCCCTCACCCCTCTCTGCCTTACACCCGTCAACCCCCTTTCCCCTCTCATCGTATTACGCCCTTCTTCCCCCGTTAGCCTCTGACCTACGTCCTCCTTCCCATATTACCCACTCAGCCATACCCCCTTCTTCTGCCTTTCCACCCTCTCTGCCTTACACCCTTCATCCCCCTTTTCCCCTCTGTATACCACCCGTCTTCCCCCTTCCCCACTCTTCCCTACTCCTTGCTTCCGCCTCACCACTCTCTATGCCTTACTCTTATTCGCCCTTTCACCGCTCCACCTTACACCCTGCTTCATGCATAGTGCAGTCTCCACCTAACGTCCTAAGAAACACAGTTTCCATCACTACCCTACACCCCTATTCCCCCTTTCCACACCCTAACTACCCTTTTTCCCGTTTCTGCCCTTCCCCCTACTTCCCCCCGTGGCCTCGCTTCCATACTGCCGGGTTTCCCTCGTAACTTCACTCCATGCCATAATCCCTGCTTTCCCACTTCCCTCAATTGTCTACACCCTTCTTCCCCCTATCACTCCATGTGCCCTCTCACGCAGCTACCTCCATGCTCCACCCCTTGCCCTCTCGTGCTACGATGTCGACTGTCCACTCGCGCCTAAATCACCTTCTCCATATTACCATTCTCTCTTCCAAACTCCATCTGCTCCCTCTCCTCTCTCTGTCCGATCTCCCCTCCCTGTTCTAATTCCCCTCGCCAACACAGCGCCCTACGCATCGGCTCCTCTGCACCTCTCTGCTCAAAGTCTCCAATCCGCGACACTCGCCGCCGCCGCGCCACTCCTGGGGGTGTAACATCAACACTCTCATAGACGAACCAGGTGCATCACACCAACACTCTCCGCGCCCCTCCCTTCCCTAGACCTTCTCTCGTCTCCAGATCCTCTCCGCTCCGACTTCCCTCACGCCCCACACTGCCTTACTCCCCCCTCCGCCTTCCTTTTCTCAACCCTCCACCGGTCACAAATGCTACTCCGGAACCTCTCCTCCCCCACTTTGGCTCCCAGCCCTCTATCCCTTCAAAGCCCTCTCTCCCCTCCTTGCCCTCCCTCGACCCCTTGCACTCCCCTCCCTCCCTTCCCTCCCTCCTCTCAACGATCTGTTACCCCTGTCCCACCCTCGTGTTGCACTCTGTCCTGTCCCCGATCCCACGCTCTTTCATTTCCGTGCTCGTCGTGCCCCCTCGCCCCCCTGTTCCAACCCTGAGTTGTCAAGCCCGTATTCCCACGCATCACACATAAATGTGAGTTCTACCGTCTTATTATATGACCGCTGTCTGTCCGCGTCTGCACCCACTCCATGTATTAGCATGTCCCCATGTTGCAGCAACGTTGTCTCCCAACTGCCGCACATTGTCCGTGCCCCATTCTTTGTCCTGTTGCACTGCAAGATTTGGCACACAGAGCGCTCAGCCACCCTCTCCATGCTCGTCGCCCTTCCCCACCCTTTCAAACCAGTCTACCAATCCCTCCTGCCATCAGTGTGAGGGCAGGGTGCAAATGTCGCACCGACCAGGGACGGGCAGGGGCACAGCTAAGCGCGTCCGTACTAGGGAGCCTGTTAGGTAAGCCATTCCTATTTCCCATTACTACGCCTGCAGCACCTGCTCCCTTTGGAAACATCGCTGATTGCTAGTTATCTTGTTACCCCACGCTCATTCATCCTTGTCACTGTTTTGAGCAGGCCGCGATGTCGAGCTCTCATGCGTCGCCGGCCGGAAGGGGTACGCATGGCGTACCAGGATGATAGTGAGGAGACCGAGGAAGAGATGCAGCGGGAGAGTGCTCCTAATTCATTGGAAGTGGTTGAGTCTACGAGCAGTGTTTCGAGCAGACCAGCGCCGAGGATGACTCGACGGGTCCGGGAACGCTCCGGCCTGCCCCCAATCATTGTGAATCCTGCGTTCTGCTGACGATCAATGAATTTGCTAGGCGTGTCCCAAAACAGTATGATGTCTTGCAGAAGTGGGCGGCCAGCTGGTTATCCTTCCCCTTTGAAGATACTGTAGGTAGTTTTGCAACCCAACGTACAGTGGAGAATGTGGTACGAGTTGCGTGTGGCGCAAACCTAGATGTGGGTGTGGACGACGTGGAGGTAGAGCCTAAGAACCACCGTTTCCGATGTTACGTGGGGTATTCAGATTTGTTGGGAGAGGACACTAGTGACCAGGTCGTGCTTCCGTGGCTGATATACGTTGTGATTGCCTCCCTGTACCCAGAGCCATCATCGGGGGGATATTACACGGGATGTGGGAGGGACGACGTGTTGTGGTTCAACGACTACAGTCCGATACCCGAAGTGATCGACTTTGAATGCGATGGTGTTGCGGGATTTATGCGTATTCATTCGATTGATAGCCAGTGAATGCACATGTGTATTAGACACGCATAGACTACAATCTTATTAGTTGAAAACTACTTGTCTTCTGAAACAACCTCCTGCCCACGCTTGCAGTGCTCAAACATCCAGCGAGATAAGTAAGCGCACATACAAGGCATACAAGTGATAGCCAGTGCATGCACATGTGTGTTCGACACGCTTTGACTCTTTACTTGAGAACCACTTGTGGAATGGAAACAACCGCACAACACAACGCATCGTAGGATGGCCCATGGTGCAGTCAAATGGCCGCTAAGTGAAAGCTTCCTTTTGTTTAGCATACCATTCAGGGCCAACCTCACCGACGTGTTCGAAGTACCGACCTCACCCTCTGTATTAGACATCTTGGGCCAGCCCTACGTAGGAATCGTTCTCGTGTAGTGTAATGAATGATGGGCAATAGGAGGGGGGGTGGAAAAGGGGGGTTGTGCTGAGAGACAAATTTTGGGGCAATAGGTTTAGATTGATAGCTACTGGCGTGGTATAACGGCTTGCCATGGAGTGGCAGCAAACCCATTACACTCACTTTTTAGGTTCAGTGAATGTTTGAGAATGGCAACAGTGTCATGGGATGGCAACAGAAGGGCAAACATCTGGCTGCTGATAGATTCAACGAATGACAGCAGAGAGGACCCAGGAATGGCAGCACATAGTGAAATTCAATGTCTGCAGTGTGTGGAACACAATGCCCACAGAGCTCTACATGCGTAGGCAGTAGTAAGAGTATTGAACCGGAGGCAGTGAGTATAGTGTGACAGCAGCTGTGAGCATAAAGGAATGGCAGCATTGACTGAAATGTGAAGGCAGCACATGGTGAAATATTACTGTACTTGTGCATGGGACAAGGCGTGGGGGAACATGGAATAGGGGGACAGGGCATGAGATAACATGGAATGGGGGGTCAGGGAATGGGAGGACAGGGAATGGGGGAACATGGAATGGGGAAAAGGGCAATGGGGGAACAGGGAATTCGGGAGCAGGGAATGGGGGAGCAGGAGATGGGGGAACAGGGAATGGGGTAACGGGGAATGGGCGAGCAGAGAATGTGGGGAATGGGAATGGGGGAGCATGGAATGGGGAGGCAGGGATTTCCCATCAGGGAATGCGGGATCAGGGAATAAGGGAGGGCTGTGATTGGGGGACGAGGATCAGTTGAGCGGGGAATGGGGGAGCAGGGATTTCCCACTCAAGAAATGGGTTGGAGGGAAACGGGGGACATGGAATGGGGGAGCGGGGAATGGGGGAACAGGGAATGAGGGAGCAGGGAACGGGGGAGCGGGGGATGGGGGAAAAGGGGATGGGGAACAGGGAATGGGGTAACGGGGAATGGGCGAGCAGAGAATGTGGGGACAGGGAATGGGGGAGCATGGAATGGGGGGCAGGGATTTCCCCATCGGGGAATGGGGGTTTAGGGAATGGGGGAGGGGGGAATTGGGGGACAGGGAATGGGGGAGCAAGGAATGGGGGAGCAGGGATTTCCCACTCAGGAAATGGGAGGACAGGAAACGGGGGACAGGGAATTGGGGAGCGGGAATGGGGGAACAGGGAAATGGGGAGCAGGAAATGGGGGTTATGGGAATGAGGGGACCAGGGAATGGGGGAGAAGGGAATGGGGGAGCAGGGAATGGGGGATCAGGGAATCTGGGGACAGGGAATCGGGGGACAGGGAATGGGGGGAACCGAGAATCCGAGGAACAGGGAATGGGGGAACAGGGAATGGGGGAGCAGGGATGGTGGGGATCAGGGAATGGGGGAGCGGGGGTTGGAGGAACAGGGGATGGGGGAGCAGGACCTGGGGGAACATGGCAGTATTGTGTTTTTCACAAAAGATACCGTGGGAGAATGACTAAGACTCGTGTAATTGAAACTTGGAAGGTACTTGGATTGAACATTCAGTGCAAGAACGAGGCAGTGTTACTCACAAGAGGGCTGTAGTCAGTGAGATCGACTAAACCTCAATGCTTGGCGGTTGAGTTGCGGGCCTAACCTGGCAAGAAGATCTAGTCACGAACGTAGCTTATAGGCCCACTGCTATCAGTTGAGGAGGTGACAGCGATCTTAGTGGGGTTCTTACAGGCAACTGGGGGTTGGTGTGGCAGGTGAGAGTGATTTCAGACGAATGAGTCGGGCAGCATAAGAATGCATGAACGCTGGATAGAAGGTGACATAACTGACGTGTACTGGGTGTGAGGGATCAGGGAATGGGGGATCAGGGGATGGGGAATCAGGGAATGGGGGAGGGCGGAATGGGGGAGCAGGGAATGGGAAAGGTTGGAATGGGGGACAGTAAAAGGGGTACAGGGAATGGGGGAGCAGGGAATACCGAAGAAAGGAATGGGGGAGAGGGGAATGGGGGAAAGGGGAATTGGGGGACGTGGCATGTGGGTACAACATGGGAATGGGGGAGCAAGGATTTCCCACTCAGGGCATGGGGGGACATGGAAACGGGGGACATGGAATGGGGGAGTAGGGAAAGTGGGGACCAGGGAATGGGGGAGCAGCGAATGGGGGATCAGGGAATCTGGGGACAGGGATTCGGGGGACAGAGAATGCGGGGACGGAGAATCCAGGGAACAGGGAATGAGGGAACAGGAAATGGGGGACAGGGAATGAGGGAACAGGAAATGGGGGAACTGGGAACAGGAAATGGGGGAACAGGGAATGAGGGAACAGGATGGGGGAACAGGGAATGAGGGAACAGGAGGTGGGGGAACAGGGAATGAGGGAACAGGAGGTGGGGGAACAGGGAATGAGGGAACAGGAGGTGGGGGTACAGGGAATGAGGGAACAGGAGGTGGGGGTACAGGGAATGAGGGAACAGGAGGTGGGGGTACAGGGAATGAGGGAACAGGAGGTGGGGGTACAGGGAATGAGGGAACAGGAGGTGGGGGTACAGGGAATGAGGGAACAGGAGGTGGGGGTACAGGGAATGAGGGAACAGGAGGTGGGGGTACAGGGAATGAGGGAACAGGAGGTGGGGGTACAGGGAATGAGGGAACAGGAGGTGGGGGTACAGGGAATGAGGGAACAGGAGGTGGGGGTACAGGGAATGAGGGAACAGGAGGTGGGGGTACAGGGAATGAGGGAACAGGAGGTGGGGGTACAGGGAATGAGGGAACAGGAGGTGGGGGTACAGGGAATGAGGGAACAGGAGGTGGGGGTACAGGGAATGAGGGAACAGGAGGTGGGGGTACAGGGAATGAGGGAACAGGAGGTGGGGGTACAGGGAATGAGGGAACAGGAGGTGGGGGTACAGGGAATGAGGGAACAGGAGGTGGGGGTACAGGGAATGAGGGAACAGGAGGTGGGGGTACAGGGAATGAGGGAACAGGAGGTGGGGGTACAGGGAATGAGGGAACAGGAGGTGGGGGTACAGGGAATGAGGGAACAGGAGGTGGGGGTACAGGGAATGAGGGAACAGGAGGTGGGGGTACAGGGAATGAGGGAACAGGAGGTGGGGGTACAGGGAATGAGGGAACAGGAGGTGGGGGTACAGGGAATGAGGGAACAGGAGGTGGGGGTACAGGGAATGAGGGAACAGGAGGTGGGGGTACAGGGAATGAGGGAACAGGAGGTGGGGGTACAGGGAATGAGGGAACAGGAGGTGGGGGTACATGGAATGAGGGAACAGGAGGTGGGGGTACAGGGAATGAGGGAACAGGAGGTGGGGGTACAGGGAATGAGGGAACAGGAGGTGGGGGTACAGGGAATGAGGGAACAGGAGGTGGGGGTACAGGGAATGAGGGAACAGGAGGTGGGGGTACAGGGAATGAGGGAACAGGAGGTGGGGGTACAGGGAATGAGGGAACAGGAGGTGGGGGTACAGGGAATGAGGGAACAGGAGGTGGGGGTACAGGGAATGAGGGAACAGGAGGTGGGGGTACAGGGAATGAGGGAACAGGAGGTGGGGGTACAGGGAATGAGGGAACAGGAGGTGGGGGTACATGGAATGAGGGAACAGGAGGTGGGGGTACAGGGAATGAGGGAACAGGAGGTGGGGGTACAGGGAATGAGGGAACAGGAGGTGGGGGTACAGGGAATGAGGGAACAGGAGGTGGGGGTACAGGGAATGAGGGAACAGGAGGTGGGGGTACAGGGAATGAGGGAACAGGAGGTGGGGGTACAGGGAATGAGGGAACAGGAGGTGGGGGTACAGGGAATGAGGGAACAGGAGGTGGGGGTACAGGGAATGAGGGAACAGGAGGTGGGGGTACAGGGAATGAGGGAACAGGAGGTGGGGGTACAGGGAATGGGGAACAGGAGGTGGGGGTACAGGGAATGGGGGAACAGGAGGTGGGGGTACAGGGAATGGGGGAACAGGAGGTGGGGGTACAGGGAATGGGGGAACAGGAGGTGGGGGTACAGGGAATGAGGGAACAGGAGGTGGGGGTACAGGGAATGAGGGAACAGGAGGTGGGGGTACAGGGAATGAGGGAACAGGAGGTGGGGGTACAGGGAATGAGGGAACAGGAGGTGGGGGTACAGGGAATGAGGGAACAGGAGGTGGGGGTACAGGGAATGAGGGAACAGGAGGTGGGGGTACAGGGAATGAGGGAACAGGAGGTGGGGGTACAGGGAATGAGGGAACAGGAGGTGGGGGTACAGGGAATGGGGGAACAGGAGGTGGGGGTACAGGGAATGGGGGAACAGGAGGTGGGGGTACAGGGAATGGGGGAACAGGAGGTGGGGGTACAGGGAATGAGGGAACAGGAGGTGGGGGTACAGGGAATGAGGGAACAGGAGGTGGGGGTACAGGGAATGAGGGAACAGGAGGTGGGGGTACAGGGAATGAGGGAACAGGAGGTGGGGGTACAGGGAATGAGGGAACAGGAGGTGGGGGTACAGGGAATGAGGGAACAGGAGGTGGGGGTACAGGGAATGAGGGAACAGGAGGTGGGGGTACAGGGAATGAGGGAACAGGAGGTGGGGGTACAGGGAATGAGGGAACAGGAGGTGGGGGTACAGGGAATGAGGGAACAGGAGGTGGGGGTACAGGGAATGAGGGAACAGGAGGTGGGGGTACAGGGAATGGGGGAACAGGAGGTGGGGGTACAGGGAATGGGGGAACAGGAGGTGGGGGTACAGGGAATGGGGAACAGGAGGTGGGGGTACAGGGAATGGGGAACAGGAGGTGGGGGTACAGGGAATGAGGGAACAGGAGGTGGGGGTACAGGGAATGAGGGAACAGGAGGTGGGGGTACAGGGAATGGGAACAGGAGGTGGGGGTACAGGGAATGGGGGAACAGGAGGTGGGGGTACAGGGAATGGGGAACAGGAGGTGGGGGTACAGGGAATGGGGGAACAGGAGGTGGGGGTACAGGGAATGAGGGAACAGGAGGTGGGGGTACAGGGAATGAGGGAACAGGAGGTGGGGGTACAGGGAATGAGGGAACAGGAGGTGGGGGTACAGGGAATGAGGGAACAGGAGGTGGGGGTACAGGGAATGAGGGAACAGGAGGTGGGGGTACAGGGAATGAGGGAACAGGAGGTGGGGGTACAGGGAATGGGGAACAGGAGGTGGGGGTACAGGGAATGAGGGAACAGGAGGTGGGGGTACAGGGAATGAGGGAACAGGAGGTGGGGGTACAGGGAATGAGGGAACAGGAGGTGGGGGTACAGGGAATGAGGGAACAGGAGGTGGGGGTACAGGGAATGAGGGAACAGGAGGTGGGGGTACAGGGAATGAGGGAACAGGAGGTGGGGGTACAGGGAATGAGGGAACAGGAGGTGGGGGTACAGGGAATGAGGGAACAGGAGGTGGGGGTACAGGGAATGAGGGAACAGGAGGTGGGGGTACAGGGAATGAGGGAACAGGAGGTGGGGGTACAGGGAATGAGGGAACAGGAGGTGGGGGTACAGGGAATGGGGGAACAGGAGGTGGGGGTACAGGGAATTGGGGAACAGGAGGTGGGGGTACAGGGAATGGGGAACAGGAGGTGGGGGTACAGGGAATGAGGGAACAGGAGGTGGGGGTACAGGGAATGAGGGAACAGGAGGTGGGGGTACAGGGAATGAGGGAACAGGAGGTGGGGGTACAGGGAATGAGGGAACAGGAGGTGGGGGTACAGGGAATGAGGGAACAGGAGGTGGGGGTACAGGGAATGAGGGAACAGGAGGTGGGGGTACAGGGAATGAGGGAACAGGAGGTGGGGGTACAGGGAATGAGGGAACAGGAGGTGGGGGTACAGGGAATGAGGGAACAGGAGGTGGGGGTACAGGGAATGAGGGAACAGGAGGTGGGGGTACAGGGAATGGGGGGATGGGGAAGCAGGGAATGGGGGAGCAGGGAATGGGGGGACGGGGAATGGGGGAGCAAGGAATGGGGGGACGGGGAATGGGGGGACTGCGAATGGGTTTTGCAGGGAATGGGGGAGCAGGAAATGGGGGATCAGGGAAAGGGGGAGCAGGAATGGGAGAACTGGGAATGGGGGAACAGGGAATGGGGGGACAGAGAATGGGGGGACGGAGAATCCGGGGAACAGGAATGGGGGAGCAGGGAATAGGGGAACAGGGAATGGGGGAACAGGGAATGGGGGGACTGCGAATGGGGGAGCAGGGAATGAGGGAACAGGGAATGGGAACATGGAATGGGGGAGGGGGGAACGGGGGAACAGGGAAATGGGGGAGCAGGGAATGGGGGAACATGGAATGGGGAACAGGGAATGGGGGAGCAGGGATGGTGGGGATCAGGGAATGGGGGAGCAGGGAAGGGGGGAGCAGGGCATGGGGGATAAGGGAGTGGGGGATAAGGAGTGGGAGAAGAGGGAATGGGGGAGCCAGGAATGAGGGGACAGGACTGCAAATGGGGGAGCAGGGAATGGGGGGACAGGGAATGGGGGGAACATGGAATGGGGGAGGGGGGAATGGGGGAACAGGGAAATGGGGGAGCAGAGAATGGGGGAACATGGAATGGGGGGCAGGGGTTTGGGGGACAGGGATTGGGCGAGCTGCTCGTTTGGGAAACAGGGAATGGGGTAGCAGGGAGCGGGGGACAGGGAATGGGGGAACAGGGAATGGGGGGACGGGGAATCGGGGGACATGGAATGGGGGAACAGGGAATGAGGGGGCAGGGATTGGGGGAACGGGGTATGGGGGAACAGGGAATGGTGAAAGGGGAGCATGCGGTTGTGGGACCAGGGGATGTTGACGTCAATGTTGGGGATACCGGCCAGCTGAGCGAGGCGCAGCTAGTCATGCGCCTGCTGCACGTCAGCCTTACCGTTATTCAGGCGCCTGCAGCGCGTATTGCTGACGCACATTAGCATTTTCGCGCGACTGCTGCCCGTCAGACTGACGCGGTAGTGCATTTCGTGCGAATGCCTCCCGACAGTCCCAGCGGGCAACACTTTGCGCGCCCGCTGAGCATTTCGCGCGGGGGCTGCCCGTCAGACAGCCGCACTCTGCCCTGCGCGCGCATGCAATGCGTCACTGTCTGACGGGCAGCATTCCGCGCGCGGCCGCTGCGCGTTTCGCGGTGGCTGCCCGTCAGACATGCGCATTCCGCCATGCGCGCGGAATGATAACCGTCGGACAGAGACGGCATTTCGCGTGCCCGTTGGGCATTTCGTCGTTTGCTGCCCGTCAGACAGGCGCGTTCCGCCGTGCGCGCGAATGCTGCCCGTCAGACAGAGACAGGCAGCATTTCGCTCGCCTATTTCGTCGACCTAAACCCTATGCGTATGTGTGACTGTCACCATATAGTATCCATGCAATGCGTACAATAGCTGAAGAGTCGGGGAATAGCGGAGGTATAGGCGATCCAGCGGCCGGCCCTCCGCGTCAGACCCCAGTCTCGGTCGAATGCAGTGGACGTCTACTTTTGCTGGACTAATTACCGTAACGTCTTTAGCTGTGGACGGCAGCGTGCGAGAGGAATGCGGCTGGGTGTTGGCAATATGAGTGTGAGTGTGCTTGGCGTGTCAAGTTTGCGTAGTATTTTGGTAGGGCGTATCCAGTGTGTGTTGTGTTGCTCTAGGAAACGTTGGGTGGGTGGTCAGTTTGTTGATTGGGAGCGGCGGAACACAGTCGCACTACTGTGCGAAAACCATATGGGCCCGTTTGTGTCTCTGCACATTGGGGCGATGCTCTTGATTGGTCGTGATTCCTGCCCAAACGTTTGGGTACACCAGCCCTGCTCGGTTGCTGTGAAGCTCGATATATTTCTATCTTATGCAAAAAAGAAGATTCAAGTTGGACCCAACTAGAAGGGGGGGGTCACTATTTTGCCTGCTGGCTTTAATGAAGTAAGGGACACTCTATAGTGATTATGCAGAAAGAACAGGTATAATAAATGCAATCACAAGCAGAGATGTTGCACATGGCAGGTCAATAAGAGACAGATGAAGGGCAACGAACTCTCCTGAACTAATAATAATGGCAAGAATGAAGGGCTATGATATGAACGAATGGAGCATGTGTTAAGGCACGGCCACCACACGGCCATGTACCTAATCAGCGTACCGTACTGTATGTGCAGCACAGTGCAACGTGAATGATACTGTTTATTATTGATGGTTATAAAACGGAGGGTTACCCATAACGGCTGGTGTAACCCCGATTTCGCGCAGCTGTTGCGACAGAGCCCCGTTCTGTCGCTCCAGCGCTTTACACCGCGCCTGCAGCGACTGAATGTACACCACCGCGTCTTCCAGCATTGCTGACGTGTCAGTCTTAGCGTCCATCTTAGGAAGCACCTCCTTAAGGCTCTGAAGTCGCGACGTGATTTTCTCCCTCCGCATGCGCTCCGCGACGCTTCGCGGTTTGGTAGAGTATCCAGCCATGTGGCCGTGCGTGTTGGCATTTCCGCCGGTCCCTCCGCCTCCCGCGCCGTCGGCGCCGGGACTGCCGGCAAACGTTGTAGGGCCTTCCGTATGGCCGTCCATGGAATAGTCTGATCCAGATCCCTGCTTCTGCAGCGACTGCTGGTGTCCCCCGCCCGCGGCCTGCTGCTGCGCCCCCTGGCTGCCGCGCCCGCTCGAAATGCTTCCGCTTCCCCCCGGCGGGCTGTCGTCCTGCGGCGGAAATAATCCCGCCAGACCCGCTGTCCCCGCAAACACCCCAGCGCCAGCGTGTCTTTTCCCCCCTTCCTTGCCCGTTTCCCCCCCCCAGCTCCCCGTCCTCGCTTTAGGGTTTAGCCCTCCCCTTCCCCATTGCGCGGAAACATCCGCCATGCCGCTTCCTACATTGCGAGCCGACGCGTTAGCCGCGGCGGCAATGACGGCAGGCGACACGCCGATCTTCGAAAGCTCCGCCGCCAAAACCGCCTCCGGGCTGATAGACAGGTGCGCGCTGTCTCCGGAGCCGCCGCCTCCTTCCGCCAATTGAAGAGGCCCGTGCGGGCTGACTCCTAGCGTCGAGAAGCGCCCCGGCGTGCTTACAACGAGGTTTCCTTCCGCGTCGCGTTTCCCCGAGGGGCTTGGACGGGTAAGAGGCGACACTCCCGAGCCGCCGCCGCGGCCTGCATGCGAACCACGGACTTCATGTAGGTCTGGAAGACCGCGCCTCGACCGTAGACCACCCGAACCTCCGAGCAACGCGTGATCGGCGGCCATCGCGGCGGAACTCGCGGCAATTCGTTGGCCGACGGAGAACGACGCTGATTTCCTGTGTCCCGCGCTTCTGGAGTCCTCGCCTGCGGCGTGATCGGCGGCGCCTGTTGCGGCGGTAAACTCGCCGAAGCGCGCGGGAGGAGATGAGCCGAAAGAATGCACTCGAGGCACGATTTCCGCAGCAGATCCCACCGGTCTGCGTGAGTTGGGTTGCGCCGCCGCTGCCGCCGATTCCTGAGCCTCTTTTTGCAGCGCCGCCAGCAGCAACTGCTGCTCGGACGGCGTTAAAGCCGCGACGCCGGAGCAGCGAATACGGTGGCCCACATCGGACTTGGGGTCTAGAAGCGCCGCGGCGAGGGATTTAGCTGACAAGCCGCTGTTGGAGTTTTCGTTCTCGCCGCGACCGCGCATCGCTGCGGCGGACGCGGGCGCGGACGCGTCTTTTGACGCGTTCGATTGCTGAATCTGCTGCTGCTGCTGCTGCTGCTGCTGCTGCTGCTCTTGAAGTTGCGACTGTTGCTGCTGCTGTTGCTCCTGCTGCTGCTGCTGCTGCTGCTGCTGCTGCTGCTGCTGCTGCTGGGAAGCGGCTGGCTGGAGTTGCGGCGCGGGGTCGTTCTGCATGAGTTGATCGTAGAAGCTACTTAGGTCCCTATCCTGCGCGAAAGCAGGCACTAAGTTAGCTTGCGTGGGATTTTCAAGCGGCAGACTGTCAGTCGACGTGTCAAAAAAGGTGTTGTCGCCCCTCCCGCCGATGTTCTGCATGTCGTCGTCCATTTGCGAACACGATTCGGGGATTTATCGGTCGACGGGTCTCTCGCTCAGCTGGGCTCTAAATTGCGCAGTTGGAAAGTTATGGGACGAGGTGGACAACCAACGAATACGAGTGGGTTTCACAAGGTGGAATCGCTACGAGTCAGTGTCCTGAGGAAGAAAAAGGTCGATGGTCAAATAAGTAAGTTGTCAGATCAAACACCCCAAACTGCGCTTCATGCTCACGATGCGCATACTTTAAACTCGAAAAGCGTAAGGGGCGGGAGAGGCGAGTGGAAAGTGAGGCAGAGAGAGAGGGGGAGACAGCAACCATAGGCGTGCGCGTCAACAAATCCAAGTGGACGGGAGGTGTTGAATGAAGAATAATTACTGTTGTTGCATTGCGGTAGCCATGACAGCTGCTGAAGGGGCCTTGGGAGTGGGTGAGTGGATGGGTGGGGTGGTGTGGAAAAGTTGGGATTGATCGAAACATCAAGAAGACATCAAGCAGGATCAAGGAGGTTGATGGGGAGAGTGCGCGGGAAGCGAGGTTTGCCTTGCGTGCAAGTGGCGGTGGTGGTGAGGCTCGGGCAGCGTTGCGATTGGCTGGCCTGAGCTTGGGGCAGCAATCAAGCGTTTGCTCTCGCTCCAGGAGCAGTTTCTTGAAACCCGGACCTTGTTCATTTGCGAGCTGTGCTGGATCCAGCGGAAGGTGCTTCCAAATGCGCCAATCGGGGAAGGAACTGTCAGCACGCTAGGAGGCCATGCGCAGCGAGAAGCATACGCGCAGCACAAAGCTGGCGGATTCCCAGAGGGCGGAAGTGGTCGTGCGAGAGCAGTGGTGCCAAGGTTGGGGGCCGGTACACGTGGGTGGGTGGAAGGATATGGTTTGGGAGATGTGTGTGGTGGAAGAACAATGACCGTGAATTGGAGCGCCCATGATTTATGGTTGAGGCAGCCCCGAAATCATTGTTTCTTGTTGGAACGTGGGATCTTGTCGCTCCTGAGGTGCGAAATGAAACGTGCTCGTTGGCGCTTTTTCCAGAATAGAGTGTACACTTCCTCTACGCTCCACTTAAAGGCATACTAGTTACTCCTATTCCGACCGCATAGAAAGAGTTGCTAACTGGACGGGCAGAGGAGGGAGGGGGTTGAGGTGGCATTCGCCAGGAGCTTCTGACGTCGCTCGCAAGTACAGCCGCTACTGTTATTTACAATCTCATTCGCGCTTAAATATAGTGTTTAGGGGTATAATTGGGTGAACCGAGCAGGATATCCTGCCGCCGAACCACTCGGAGCCCATCCGATATGTAGGCAAATCGTTGGGTCTAGACACTTCGGTGGGGGTTCGTGAAAATCTTCGAGAAGTGGTTGAGTTCCCTGTCCCTTTGTCACCCAGTTAGATTGTCATTATGATGTTATTATATCAGCAAATAGTCAGCAGCAAACGATAAACTTTGTAAACTCGTCTAACTGCATTTCTGCCTGACAGACATTTGATTTTGAAGGATATGATGGAAACAAACTTTCCCAAAGGGGCAGCCAGTGGACAACTGGCCAACGGGGCAGCTCGGACGCAGCCAACGATAACAATGCTAAAAGGAGACCCGTTTTTTGTTCCATGTCGCGTGATGAGGTACAATCCTCCTGTACTACATTCCCACCAACCAGATCCTAGCCAAGTTTAACATTCGGGTCTCAACTCCCATCATTTGTATGTATCTACAAGATTGTCATTAAATCTCCTAATCTTATTATGCATGGTCTTAAAAACAGCAGGGTAAAGGCATGATTGTTACGAATGCACGAAAGCACGAATTGAGTCAACATGGTTTCTAAATAAGGGTGCATTCTTTTCCTATATTGACGTGTCTTCTTGTTAAAATCGGAAGTGTTGTTTCATTGATGGTGGTTGGGGTACAAGTAGCAAACCCTAACATACGTACCCCCTAAGACACATCTCACTACAGGCTACCAACATTTGACACACCCCCATAGCCTAAGTGAGGGGTGTCTAGCAAAACCAAAAGAGTACGGTCACAAGACCAGTCACAAAGAAACAAAGCTCAGGGTGGATCACAACGTCACCACAAACTCTGAGCACAAGCAACAATGGCCACAAGGCCAGTCCAAACAATAACAGAGATATATAGAAAGGGTACAAGCAAAGCAAGCAGTGAACTCAAGACTAAGTAAGCCGAAAACCAGTGTCAACAAGGCCTAACTGCACACAACACCTGTGGTGGTCACAAGGCGGAAGCGCCTTGGTAAAGATGTCTGCAGTGTTGGCCTCAGACTCCACAAACTCGAAGCGAGCCTGTCCACGCCTCTGCAACTCTCGCAGAAGGAAGTACCTGACGTTAATGTGCTTCACTCTGCTCTCCAGTCGCGGCTCTCGACAAAGGAGAATGGATGCCTTGTTGTCAGTGAACAAGGTCGGTGCAGAGCTCGGCCGCTCACCCAGGTCGGCGAGCAAGAACGTCAACCAACGCAGCTCCTGTGCCGCCATGGCACCAGCGTAGATCTCAGCCTCAGCTGTAGAGGTCGAGACCGAAGAGGAGCGCGTGGACCGCCAGGAAACAGCTCCAGAACCCAGGCTGAAATAGTACCCCTGAGTAGACCTGTGAGTCTCAGCGTCGTCAGCGTAAGAAGAGTCACAGTGACCAGTAAGTACAACAGACTGCTGCCCTCCAAGTACTAGCCCCACGCCTGATGTCGTCGCTAGGTACTTCGCCACCCTCACAGCTGCTGTCCAGTGAACAGGACGGTGTCTCCTTGGCGCAACAAAGCGCGCAAGGATGCTGAGAGGGAAAGCGAGGTCCGGGCGAGTACACGTCATCAGGTACATGAGGCAACCCACAAGCTCTGCGTAGGGACCACTAGGCTCAAACGGCTCGTCAGGAAAGGGGCCAGTGAGTCTGTGGTCAACAGCAAGAGGTGTGCGCTGTACTGTGGAGTGCTGAAGCTCGAACCGCTGAAGGACCTGCTGCACCATGTGTGACTGTGAGAGTGTAATGGTGCGAGCAGCTCTGTCCCTGGTGATCTGCAGCCCAAGGTAATGGCGCAGCTCACCAAGGTCAGTGCACGTGTGTCTCTTCTGCAGTTCGGACTTCACGTCTGCCAAAGCAACCCTGTCAGCAGTGGCGAAAACTAGGTCGTCGACGTAAACCAGAACGAAGAACGGTGTGGAGCCACGGCGAACGAACAGCGACGGGTCGGCAGAAGACGGCTGGAACCCAAGGTCAGAGAGGGTAGAGCGAAGAGTGTCGTGCCACTCACGAGGTGCCTGGCGAAGACCGTAGACAGGTCGCCTCAGCCTCCATTGGGTCCCAGGAGGGAAAGTGCCAGTGAAGGCAGAGGGACGACGCAGCCAGACCTCCTCGTGTAGGCTGCCCTGAAGAAAAGCAGTGGAGAAGTCGAGAGAGTGTAACTCGTAGTCTCTCTGTGCTGCTACGTGCAGTAACACCCGAAGAGTGGTCATCTTCGGGGTCGGCGCGAAGGTCTGAAAGAAGTCAACTCCCTCGCGCTGACTGAAACCTCTAGCAACGTAGCGCGCCTTGAAGACTGGAGGAGATCCCGGCGGCCGCTTCACCCTGTAGATCCACATGCCATCGACTACGTTCGTCCCAGGGGGGGGAACCTCATCGACGTAGGTGCCTGTGGATCTGTAGGAGGCCATCTCTGCGTCCATGGCAGCTCTCCACTGAGAGGCCCAAGGCCCTGACACTGCCTCAGCGTAAGTGCGAGGAGTGGGAATGTCAAGGGCGTCGGGGTCACCCTCAGGGGTGAGGAGCATGGCACAGAGATGAGGGGAAGCGGCTGCCAGGAACTCTAGCTCAAACTGCCTGTCCTCTAGGACGTCACAGCCAAGGGCAGACACACCCCCGACGGCCAGAGGACTGGTAGGAGGAGCAGCCACAAGAGTGGTGGCGTAGTCAAGGCGGCGAGTAGAGGAAAACTCAGTGACCGCGGCAGTAAGAGCAGAGACAGAGGACAAAGAGGCACGAGGGTGGGTAACAAGAGAGGCGAGAACACGAGAGAGAACAGGACGGTACGTGCGGTAGTAGTCAGTGACAGGGGTAGAGAGAGAAGCTGTGAGGGCCGACTCAGGAGGAGAAGGAAGCACAGGAGGAGCCGAACGAGACGGACTAGAACGGAACAAGACAGTACGAAGGTCAGTGAAAGGAACAGGGGACGAGGGATGAGCACGAGGAGAGCGACGAGTAGCCCAAGTACGAGACGGAGGAGGAGAGGACAAAGGCGGAGAACTGGGGAAAACAGCGGGGGAGGAGTCAGGAGGAGGAAACGTGGGACCGGAGACAGGAGGAGAGGCGGGGGAGGGAGGAGAAGGAGAGGGGAGACCAAGGGTCCGAAGGCCCGAGACAGGAGGAGGAAGTGGCTGCTGCTGCTGCTGCTGGTGGTGCTGCTGCTGCTGCGGCTGCGGCTGCTGCTGGGACTGCTGCTGCTGCTGCTCCTGCGGCTCCAGCTGCTGCTGCTGCTGCTCCTCCAGCCGCTGTAACTCCCTCTCCTCTCTCTCCAACGCCAGCTGCTCCTCACGGGCACGGCGAACACGAGCCTGGTGCCTAGTCGGGTAGGGGTGGGGGGGCGGAGTAGTGTCCGGAGCAGCGGCAGCTCCAGAGTCCACCCCCGAAGGACCAGGCACACCACCCCCAGAGGCAGCACCAACACCAGCTCCAGACCCAGGCTCACCAGAACCTGAAGGAGGCGCACCCTCACCCCAAGACGGAGCACCTCCAGTGTCCGCGCGACCAGCACCAGCTCCCGGAAGACAAGAGTCCTCTGCACCCACCGGCTCAGCTCCAACTCCAGCACCCCCAGAACCAGAAACCGGTACAGGAACAGGCTCGGCACCAACCTCTCGAGAGCTAGCACCTGCGACACGCTACGAGGAGGACTGTGGGGAGGGAGGCTGTACCGGAGGGGCTACCGAAGGAGGAGGGGTAGCCTGGGACACACCTGACGGGGCTGGACCAGGGGGGGGAGGCTGTACCGGGGGAGCAGGAGGGGGAGCGGCAGTCAGGAAGAGGGGGGGAGGAGGAACTGGGAGACCTCGACTGGGGTGCCTGACGAAGTACGGGGTGGACTCCTCGAAACGGACGTCACGGGAGTCAAAGAACCGGTGAGAGGGAGGGTGGTAAAAGGTAAAGTCAGAGGAGTCCTCAGGAAATCCAAGGAAGACACAGGGGACGGCGCGAGGCGAGAGCTTGTCCGCAGAGGTGTCGCGGACAAGAGCCAAGCAACCCCAGACACGAAACCTCGACGCAACACCAGGGGACCCGGTCCAAAGACTGGTCGGTGAAGCCTCTGGCCGAGAGACGCGTGGCCAGAGGTTCAGCTGGTGCGCGGCGTACCGAACCGCGTAAGGCCACAGAAAATGGGGGGCACGGGCGTGAGTCAGGGAGGTGCGGGCGATCTCCATGACCAAGCCTATGCGGCGCTCAGCAACCCCATTCTGCTGCGGGGACTCTGGAAGCGTCCAGGACTGACGAATGCCCTGCTCGCGACAGAATCCAGCGAGAATGCCGGAGCGAAACTCACCCCCGCGGTCGGAGTGAAGACAGCTGACACGACGACCACGAGTGTCTGCGGTGTTGAGCAACCACCTGATCAGCGTAGAAGTCACCTCAGACTTCTTCGCCAGGGGGAACACCGTGGTGTAGCGGGAGTAGTCGTCAACAACCACCAGAAAGAAACGCTCACGCTCAGGGCCAAGGCGAGAGGCGGGGCCCCAGACGTCCAGGTGAAGCGTCTCAAACGGCTCGGTGGCCGGACGAAGGGAGGAGGAGTGAGGGGTGGCGCGCAGCCGACCCTCGACGCAAGGACCGCACGGTGGTGCAAGGGACGGCGGCAGCGACGGCAAGACACGCGGGAGACCTAAGACCAGACGCTGACTAGACATAGCACGCAGACGTGGAAGAGAAGGGTGTCCCATCCGGTGGTGCCACAGAACGGTGGGGTGGGCAAGCGACCGACAGGAGCAAGACGCAGCGACTGGACTGGACGCGACAACCTGAGGGGACGGAACCACCTGGTGAGACGCAGGGAGGAGACTAGGGGGAGGGACAGGAACTGGGAGTAGGGGCTGCTGCGACGGCGGCCGCTGCGGCTGCTGCTGCTGCTGCTGCTGCTGGTGCTGCTGCTGCTGCTGCTGGTGCCGCTGCTGCTGCTGCTGCTGCTGCTGCTGCTGCCGCTGCTGCTGCTGCTGCTGCTGCTGCTGCGTCCGCTGCCGTGCGCGCGGGCCAGTGTGAAGAGTGTAGAGACCGGAACCCGGCTCAGCAGCAAAGGTGGCCAGAGGCTGGTAAGAGTCACCGTCAACACACACCGCAGTCTCCCCAGAAGGCTCAAACCACACACCCACGTGCTGACTCACGAGGGGTCGCACACCCACCAAGTTCCGGGAGAACGAGGGGACATGAAACCCAGTGAGGGACCCGGAGGGAGCAGCAGGACACGGCAAAGTGGTAGTGTGACGCGCAGTGACTGGTCCCGAGGTGGGATCAGCCAGTGCCACAGAGACAGGCGCAGGAAGTGGCGTAAGTGTCGTGCTGTCACGAAAGAAGCAGTGCGAGGCTCCAGAGTCCAGCGTGAAAGACAGTGAAGTGTCCTCCGAGGTAGCCGCTGGACTAGTGTCTACACAAGAACCTACACTAGCAACAGGCAACTGAGCAAGGCTAGTACCTAAGCTAACAACACCAGAGTAAACAGAGTCAGAAACACTAGAGTCAACAACAGCATACATAGCATGAGGAGTTCCAATCAGATCAGCTAACTGCTCAGCAGACATGTCCCACAGAGCGGAACCGTAACGCTGAACAAGGGGAAACCAGTCAGGGGCAGGACCGCCAACCCCGTAAACCAAACGAACCGTGTCAGTGAGCTGAGCAAAACACTGACCAGGGGGGTGAAGGCGGCCACAAGGGTGGCCCCGGCGAGCACCTGTCAGAACCTGATAGGCGCAGGGAGGGTAAACAGCACCACGCTGCGGCTGACGCGGCCCCGACCCCGAAGCCAGCTGCGGCCGCTGCTGCTGCGGAGGCTGCTGGGAGGAGAGGGGCTGCTGCTGCTGCTGACGCTGGGCCCGGTACCACGCCGCTGCTCCACCCACCGGGGCTGGCAGTACAGGGGGCGACTGACGAACGCGGGCGTCGCCACCACCAGCAGTCGCAGTGGAGTCACCGGTCGCTGCACGAGACGTCTCTCCAGGCCCTGCACTCCCACCACCGCCAGTCGCAACGCCACCCCCACTACCTCCGCCTCCACCAACGCCGCCGCCAGCACCGCCCCTCTTGCCACCCCTACCGCGGGACCGCGACGAAGTCGTAACAGCAGCTGCGGTCGCGTCAGTAGCGGCAGTGGCGAGAGAGGCAGTAAAGGTGGGCAACTGCGGAACTGTGCACCCGTGGAAGAGCGGAGGGGGCACAGCACCAGAGGCAGCGGCGACGGAGCGGAGGTTGCTCTCGACGTCCTTGAGAGCAGACTCAAGGACGTCAATAGTGAGCTCGCTAGGGTGCTTCAGGAGAAGCGCGTCACGAACGGAGGCAAGGCGGTCGGGGAGGCTGGTGGCGATAAAATAGATAGTAATCGCCATGGGAGGAGGAAGCAGTGCGAGCTGGGCCTCAGTGCAAGCAGCGCGGTAACTAGAGTCGAGCGAGCGGAGGTGAGCAATCAAGTCAGCAGAGCGCTCAAATGAGGCGAGATCAGGGAACAGGAACGGGAGGAAAAGGCGGCCAAGAGAGACAGCAGCAGGAGTGGAGTAGCGGGCCTTAATCGCAGTCAGGTACTCAGCAGCAGTGCGAACCTGAGCAAAGTGAGCCTCCTCAGACTCAGGGAGAAGGGTGCTGAGCGCGATGCAGGCCGCAGCGTCACGCGACGTCCAAGCTGTCAGGTCAGCGCGCTGGCTAGCGAAGCGAGCTCTAGCGGCGTCGTCAGGGGCAGGACCTAAAGGCGTAGGGTCGGGGGGCGCAGGGAGGGCACCAGCAGCGTGCGCCCAGAGGGTCTCGCCTGACTGGACCTGACTCTCTAACTGACGGCGAGCGCGCAGAAGCCAGAGCGAAAAGTCAAGGGGTCTACCGTCAGCGTCGAAGCGAAGAACACGCGGAGTCGCCATCGTTAAAACCGACGGAAAAGCGGAGGCAGGAAACCCTAAACGAGATGGCGTGGCTAAAATCGGGCGGGCAAAGGGCGAAGCGGGAAACCCTAAACGAGGCAGAGGCGCAGCTAAACGGGGGGGCGTTAAGGGGCAGCCGCACGGGGGCTAAGGGCAGCCGCGCGGGCGCGGGGGCGGGCGTTAAGGGGCAGCCGCGCGGGGGCTAAGGGCAGCCGCGCGGGCGCGGGGGGCGGGCGTTAAGGGGGAGCCGCGCGGGGGCTAAGGGCAGTCGCGCGCGCGACGCAACGAGCAGCGAAGGCGGGCGCCGCGGCGACGGGCGCAGGCTGCGGCGGGCGACGGGGGAAGGCGCAGCGGTGGCGCGCGTAAGGGGGGGACGGGCGACGGGACGATGGGCGGGGAGAGCTCGATTCGACGGGCAGCAGGGGGGGAAACGCGACTCGACGGGCAGCGGGGGGTAAAACGCGACTCGACGGGCAGCGGGGGGAAAAAACGCGACTCGACGGGCCTCGGAGGGGGGAAAACGCAACGGGCCAGCAGGGGGGAGGAAGGTCGCTACGCTACTCGAGTAGGGGATCGGCGGAACGGGCGGTAACGAAGGAACGGGACGAGAGCGGGCCGGCGCTAGGCTCGGGCAAGACGTGCGTAAGTAATACGAGAGAGGGAGACAGGCTCGGGCGATACGAACGAGGTCGGGAGGAACGGGATCCTACAGGATCCTAACCTAGGTGATACCATGTTAAAATCGGAAGTGTTGTTTCATTGATGGTGGTTGGGGTACAAGTAGCAAACCCTAACATACGTACCCCCTAAGACACATCTCACTACAGGCTACCAACATTTGACACTTCTATTCCCGTCCAATCAAAGGTACCGCTTTGAACCGAATTTGATTAAATAACATCTGAAACAAGTTAGGTCTGAAAATGAGACAAAAAAACTGAGACCCTGCTTTCAGAGTAAGCTTGGAGTCTCAGAGTACATTTGCTTCTAATTGAGTAAAAAATATAAGCGCATGTGCTTATAAAATGACAAATACAAATCTATATTCTTACTGCACCAAATTGTATTCTTGCAATTTCTATCGAAGCGCAATGATAGGGGGTCACAATTCAGATTCGCACGCGGACGATTTTCTGCCGGCGCACAGGGGCAGGTACACGTCATTGCGCAGGAATTCCAGCTGATACGATACTGACTGGACGCGTAGGATGTAAGGTGCTCGCGAGTCAATCGAACCGATGGTGTGACCTCGCTGCAAATTTGAAATTCAATACCGTTTCAAGCAAGTTCAGATTTTAATATTATACATGCGCTTATAATAAGTCAGGGTTTTACAGGGGGTGCGCTTATAATTGAGGATCGGCCATAAGCGCATTGCTCCAAATAGAAGCGCATGCGCTTGTTAATAGGCCTGCGCTTCTATCCGGGGCCATACGGTAATATTTATCCGGTTAAAGAAAAAAATAAAACAAAAGATTCCAGGCGCCAGTGCTTAAAGCCAGCAGCTAAAATAGTGACCCCCCCCTTCCAGTTGGGTCCACTTGAAAACATAAGTTTTTTAGGAACTCTTCGGAAAGTTGGAAGTGCTGTGCACATTTATTTTTTCACCCCAGACGAGTTTCGTTATGAACTGGAAACACTTGGAACATGTGTACGATTCTGATTGGCAGCGAAACTAACACACAACCCACACATACTTGTGTGCGAATTTGGCGCAAGATTGCAATGGCTGTATGCACCCAAGTAGTCATCGTACGGTAAGTTCACCAGAACGCACATCAAGCAACAAAACAGGTAAAATCCAGCGCACACACATATAAGCGTTTCCTTGGACTTGGTGATAAGAGAGGGAAAAGAATAGGGAGTAACGGGGAAAAAACAAAAAGCTGTCATAAGGTGATATGACGGGATGGGAGGGGAGAGTGGAGGAACAACGGGATGGGAGGGGAGAGTGGAATAGCGACGGGATAGGAGGGGAGAGAGGAGGAACGACGTGTTGGGAGGGGAGAGAGCAGATTCGACGTGATGGGAGGGGAGAATGGAGGAACAACGGGATGGGAGGAGAGTGGAATAGCGACGGGATAGGAGGGGAGAGAGGAGGAACGACGTGATGGGAGGGGAGAGAGAAATAATGATCGTATGGCGAGGCGACTAGAAGCACGGAGAGCTATCGAAATGACGGGCAGCGCGGGGACATAGCGCAGCGACGTGCAGCGAGGAGACATAGCGCAGCGATGCGCAGCGAGGGGAGGTTGCGAGCTGACGGGCAGCGAGGGGAAATAGCGAGGCAACGCGCAGCAGGAATTCGACGTTTCGCGTTGCATACGGTGTAGAAGCTGCTGGTAACATTGTTCCACTCTCACGGTGTGGCAAATTCACGCTTTCGTCGTTTTCCAGGGGGAAGGGCTGCTAGCGTCGGTGTGGTAACACTAAAAGGTCGTCGTCGCCGCGGCGATAGCGACGTACTGTACGCTCGTTTGTAAACATGACTACTCTACGTCATGGGAAACGCCTATGAGACAAGCGAGGGCGATGACGGGGGGGGGGGGGGGGGAAACGCGAGTGCGATGGTGACGGGGTGGGGAAACGCGAGGGCGATGGGATGAAAGGGAGAGCACGAGGGCGACGGGATGGGTTATGAGAGGGGAGCGAATAAAGGCGATGGGAGGGCATTTCGGGGTGAACGCGATGGCGACCGTGTGAGTGATGTGAGGGGAGAAATCAAACGCGATAGGAGGGCGTTTCAGGGAGAACGCGAAGGCGATGGGGTGGGCGAAACAGTGGGCGAATGGGAGATGAGCTAGGGTGACGGGAGGGGAGTGAAGACAGGAAGAATGCGCGGGAGGTATGGGCGAGCGCGATAGCAACGAAGTGAGGCCCACGAGGGAGAGAGGAGGGGCGATGGGAGGCAGAGAAAGGGTGAGCGCGATAACGACGAGTGGAAAGTTGGTAGGGGAGGCACGGTGGGTGACGCCATGGATGGCGACTCGGCGAAGGAAGCGAGTGCGGACGACGACGACGGGGCAATAGACTATTGCACGCGACAGGCGAGACCTATTTACGGTACTATATCACGTCTTACTACATAACGCACCCGAGCAAAGTCATTATTTGCATGCCTATGAGACTAACGACTAGGATTTCAACTTTTCTTAGCTTGGCAGTAACAGGTGACAAGGGAAGCATAAAACAGAGTAATGTCACCCAGTTCCAGCTTGAAAATGATGTTGGGCCTGGCGACTCAAACCGTCGCAGCGAACGATCGTGCGGGTGCAGCACGTAAACATGCGACAGCTGACATCGTTTTGGCGGGAGCCAATTTTGGGCAACAGCCAATCACATCATTCCATTCTGAACACTTGAGTTTTTGGAGCAGTTCTGCATCGGCCCGATCTCTTTCCTCTTCGCAACACTTTTTTAAGCTGGGTCGGGGTTCACTATTTTAAATTTCAGTTTTAAAGCCCGGGGTCAGCATGGTAAAGTTTCAAGTTAGGGGGATACGGGGTAGTAGGGGATAGGATGGGGGGAAGCACGGCAGGGGATACGGGGAAACAGGGAAGAGGATGGGGGGAACGGGGGCAGATGCCGGTAAGGGAGCTGGGGGGAGGATGGTGGGGAGCAGAGAGGGGATCAAAACGATGTTCAATCGGGGTGCCAGAAGCAACCACCTCTGTTCCTCCCCATCTGTCCCACCCGTTCGGAAGGAACGAGGGAGGAGGGATGGGCTGGAGATGGTGAGATGGGGAGAGGGGAACAGCGAATGGAAACGCGGATGACGAGGGGAAGCGCGAGTGACTGTGAGGCAAGCCCGACGACGGGACGCGCGGGCGACGAGGGGAGGCGAGGGTCGGCAAGGATGATGAGGGGAAGCGCGAGCGACGAGAGGGAATGTGGCTGACTAAGGGCGGCGAGGATCGGTGCGGGTCGACGAGGGTGATGAGGGAAGCGCGGGTGACGATCTGAAGCGCGGGTGACGATCTGTGTCAAAACATATGCATGTTAGTATCTAGGCTATATTGGGGCTAGCCTTAAGGGGTACAGAAACTCACTCGACACTCTAGTCTTGTACCCCAACCTCCACCTAATCACACATACTCTTCTCATTCTAACATGGCATCAGAAGCCTAGGTTAGGAACCTAGGACCACCTTGTACTAAGGGCCCGCCCTTCCGCTAGCGCCCTCGAGCGCCTTCTTCCTTTCGTGCGCCCTCGCGCGCCTCGTTTCCTGGTCGCGTAGCCCGCTAGACGACCGCGCGCGGCCCCCTTTTTGCCCGCGCGCGGCCTCGTTTTTTGCCCGCTAGCAGCCTGCGCGCGGCCCGAATCGCGTGCGCGACGACCATAGGCCGCTCGCGCGGCTCGATCCGCCCACGAGCAGGTCGCTAGCCGCCCGTCGGCCCGCCCGTAGGGCTTCGCGTCGCCCGTAGGCCGCCGCCCCTGCTTTCGTAGCCGCTGCCTGCGCGCGAGTGCAGCCCACGCCCGACCGCTCGCCCCTAGGACGGCGCTCGTAACGCCGCCTGTCAGAATCCCAGTCACTAACCACTGGGATAAAAGGGCTTGTTTGTGTAGCGGGTGAGTGCGCCCATAACCCCCCAGGCCGCCGTGCCTGTAACCCTTCCCTAGGATCAATCGGGGATCACCAGTGGACCTCTGACACCCCCCCGCACTGGGATGCCCGAGGTGCACACACCGGGATTCGAACCCGAGACCTTCGCTCTGATACCATGTCAGAATCCCAGTCACTAACCACTGGGATAAAAGGGCTTGTTTGTGTAGCGGGTGAGTGCGCCCATAACCCCCCAGGCCGCCGTGCCTGTAACCCTTCCCTAGGATCAATCGGGGATCACCAGTGGACCTCTGACACCGCCGCCCGCCCGCAGGTCGCAGCCCGCGCGCAGTGGCGATCGCGCGTCGGCTGCTGCAGCTCGCGCTTAGCTGCAGCTCGCGCTTAGCTGCAGCTCGTGCTTAGCTGCAGCAGGACCCCAGCCGCGGCCTGCACGCAACTGCAACCCTAGGCGCCGCCGCGCACCGTGCATAGGCCCGCCGTTGCGCTGCCCTACCTGCCCGAGCCGCGCCGCCCTGACTGAGCCTACTGTTTAGGGTTTAGGGTTTTGCAGCACCTACTGTCCCTGTTCCTGCTGTTACAGCTGTTCTTCTCACTACAGTTGTTCCCTGTGTCGAGGGGCGGCAGCGCGCCGCTCCTCACTCCTCCGAGTTTCCCCCGACAGAGGCTCCTCTGCAGACACTCCACATGGACGTGTGGGGCCCCGCCCGCGTCCGTGCACAAGGCGGGGAGCGCTACTTTCTGCTGGTAGTTGACGACTACACGCGTTACACCACGGTCTTCCCCTTGCGCACCAAGGGTGAGGTCCCTGATGTCTTGATCCCTTGGATCCGCACTACCCGTCTCCAGCTGGAGAGGCGCTTTCGCTCGGACCTTCCAGTCCTGCGACTGCACTCTGATAGAGGTGGTGAGTTTTCCTCCGACCTCTTGAGAGCCTTCTGTCAGGGGGAGGGCATTGAGCAGACGTTCACGCTTCCGGCCTCTCCGCAGCAGAATGGGGTTGCTGAGCGCCGCATTGGCCTGGTCATGGAGGTCGCTCGTACCTCCTTGGTCCATGCGGCTGCCCCCCACTTTCTGTGGCCGTTTGCGGTACGGTACGCCGCGCATCAGCTCAACCTCTGGCCCCGTGTCTCTGACCCGGACACCTCGCCGACACTGCGTTGGACGGGAGAGGTTGGCGATGCGTCGGTGTTTCGAGTCTGGGGATCTCGTGCCTTTGTCCGCGATGCGTCCGCGGACAAGCTCTCCTCCCGTACCCTCCCCTGTGTCTTCCTTGGCTTTGTCCCGGACGCGTCTGGCTGGCAGTTTTACCACCCTGCCTCGCGCCGTGTCTTCCCTTCTCAGGACGTCACGTTTGACGAGTCGGTCCCCTTCTACCGTCTCTTCCCCTACCGCACTGCCCCGCTCCCCCCTCCGCCGCTCTTCCTCACTCCAGGTGCTGCTGTGGTAGACCCCCTGCCTCCCCAGGGTCCTGCAACCTCAGGTGTTTCCCAGGTAGACCCGGTCGAGCCTGTCGAGGTAGCTGTCGACTCTGGTCCTGCGCGAGGTACTGAGCCTGAGCGTGCCGAGCCTGGTGGTGCTGGGTCTGGTGGTACCGAGACTGGGGGTGCTGAGCCTGGGGGTGTGGAGACTGGGGGTGCTGAGCCTGGGGGTGCTGCCGCTGGGGGTGTTGGGCCTGAGGGTGCTGACACTGGGGGTGCTGCGCCTGGGGGTGCTGACACTGGGGGTACTGAGCCTGGGGGTGCTGTGCCTGGGGTTACTGAGCCTGGGGGTGCTGCGCCTAGAGGCACTCTTTCTTCCTTGGAGCTGCGTGAGTGGTACTCTCGGTACTGCCGCCGCCACAGTGGTACTGTGGGAGCTGGGAGTACTGTTGACACTGGAGCTGAGGGCGCTGGAGCTCCTGGTGCTGGTGTGGCTGCCGACCCTGGGGTTGGCGCTGGAGGTGCTGGAGCTGCTGGGCCTGGAGGTGCTGCTGGAGCTACTGGAGGAGCGAGTGCTGCTGGAGCTGGAGGTGCAGGTGCTGACGGTGCTGCTAGAGCTGGTGCTGAGTCTGGGGGTGTTGCTGCTGGGGACACTTCGACAGGAGACCCTGGGACTACAGGTGCCGGCTCTGGGGGTGCTCCTGCTAGTGACGCTGGTCCTGGAGGTGCTGGAGCTGCTGGAGGTGGTGGAGCTGCTGGTGCTGGGGGCACTGCGCAGCCACGACTGTTCTTTGCTCCGCCGTCTCCATCGTCTCTGCCACCGCCTGACGCTGCTCTTCGTCAGGTTCTTACCCTCCCGTCGTCTACTGGTCTTCCGTTACAGCCTGGCTCACCACTGCCTGCCCCTTCTCCTTACACTGAGCAGACAGGAGGTCTTGCTGAGCGTCGTGAGCCTGCGTCTCGTCCTGCGTCGCCCGTTCGCACTGCTCGCACTAGTCCTCGTGTCCCACGTCCGCGTCCTCCTCCTGTCCCTGGCACGCACCAGATGACACTTCGTCCGTCCACTGCTCCACTGCGTGTTCCACTGCCGTCCCCCCCTGCGTCTTCTCTGCCTGACGTTCCAGACCCTGAGTCTGACCGTGTACGTGCTGCTCACCCTACTGTCACGCGTCTCCTGGCCACTGTTGTCACTGACCCTTCCTTTGAGTCCGCTGCTGCGTCTGCCTTAGTTGCTGAGCTTGTCGACTTTGCTGCTCACTGTCGTCTAGACTACGCCGCGAGTCTTGTTGCTAAGTCTGAGTCTGTCTGTCCTCCGTCCGTCGGGGGTGAGTGTGCTCTTGGCACGGACGTCCTTGAGGACAGGCAGGAGGAGTTTGAGTGCTTTGCCGCTGCTGTACCTCATCTCGTGTCCATGCTGATTGCACCTGAGGGAGACCCGGATGCACCAGACATCCCGACCCCGCGCTCTTACGCTGAGGCGATCGCGGGTGAGTACTCCTCTCAGTGGCAGACAGCCATGGACGCAGAGATGGCATCCTGGAAGTCCACTGGCACTTACGTCGACGAGGTTCCCCCTCCTGGGGCGAACATCGTCAGTGGCATGTGGATTTTCAGGGTGAAGCGGCCGCCAGGTTCTCCGCCTGTCTTCAAGGCTCGTTACGTTGCTCGAGGCTTCAGTCAGCGAGAGGGAGTAGACTTCTTCCAGACCTTCTCCCCCACCCCGAAGATGACCACTCTTCGGGTGCTGCTGCACGTTGCCGCTCACCGTGACTACGAGCTTCACTCTCTTGACTTCAGCACAGCTTTCTTGCAGGGCAGCCTGCACGAGGAAATCTGGCTGCGCCGCCCCCTGGGCTTCACTGGGTCGTTCCCTCCTGGTACCCAGTGGAGCCTCCGGCGGCCAGTCTACGGTCTCCGCCAGGCGCCTCGTGAGTGGCACGACACACTGAGGACTACACTTGCGGCACTTGGGTTTGCTCCCTCCACAGCTGACCCGTCGCTGTTTCTGCGCACCGACACTTCACTGCCGCCGTTCTACATCCTCGTGTACGTCGACGACTTGGTGTTTGCCACTGCGGACACTGAGGCTCTCGCCCACGTGAAGTCGGAGCTGCAGAAGAGACACACGTGCACAGACTTGGGTGAGCTGCGCAGCTACCTTGGCTTGCAGATCACCCGGGACAGAGCACGCCGCACCATCACCCTGACTCAGTCACACATGGTGCAGCAGGTCCTTCAGCGCTTCGGCTTCACCTGGTCCTCAGCACAGGCCACTCCTCTGGCTACAGGTCATTCGCTCTCAGCTCCACCTTCGGACGAGTCCGTAGAGCCGAGTGGTCCTTACCCAGAGCTAGTTGGCTGCCTCATGTACCTGATGACTTGCACTCGTCCTGACCTCGCGTACCCTCTTGGTCTTCTGGCTCGCTACGTGGCTCCTGGTCGGCACCGACCTGAGCACATGGCTGCTGCTAAGAGGGTACTGCGCTACTTGTGCAGCACATCAGGCATGGGGCTAGTGCTTGGAGGGACGAGCCCAGTTGTTCTCACTGGGCACTCAGACGCTTCTTGGGTTGACGACCAGGCTACTCAGCGGTCGTCACAGGGTTACACCTTCAGCCTTGGCTCTGGTTCAGTTTCGTGGCGTTCTACACGCTCGTCTTCAGTTCTCAGCTCCAGTTGTGAGGCTGAGATCTACGCCACAGCCATGGCTGCACAGGAGTTGCGCTGGCTCACCTACCTGCTGACTGACTTGGGAGAGCAGCCTCGTTCTCCTCCAGTGCTGTACGTCGACAACAAGGCCGCCATTGCCTTGTGTGAGGAGCACAGACTGGAGCACAGAACAAAGCACATCGCTCTGCGTTACTTCCTGGCTCGAGAGCTGCAGCAGCGTGGTCAGCTTCGTCTGCGTCACGTGGCCACTCGGGCCAACACTGCTGATATATTCACTAAGGCGCTTCCGTCTGGTGATCATCAGCGTTTCTGCACTTTGCTAGGGCTTGTGCCCACATTTCCTCACTTGCTGTAGGCCTTGCTTGTACTGTGATATATATATATATATATATATATATATATATATATATATACGTGCATGTTTGCATTGCTAGGTAGAGATCACTGTGCTGTTCTTGCTGCTTATATACCTCTGCATGTGGACTGGCCTTGTGGCCGTTTGTTTGTGCTCAGTGTGTGTGGTGACGTTGTGATCCACCCTGAGCCGTGTTTTGTTTCTTCTCTTGACTGGTCTTGTGACCATTGCTTGCTCTGGCTATCCCCCATTTCGCCTATGGGGGTGTGTCAAAACATATGCATGTTAGTATCTAGGCTATATTGGGGCTAGCCTTAAGGGGTACAGAAACTCACTCGACACTCTAGTCTTGTACCCCAACCTCCACCTAATCACACATACTCTTCTCATTCTAACAATCTGAAGCGCGGGTGACGATCTGAAGCGCGGGTGACGATCTGTAGCGCGGTATGTTTACTAACAGCGATTGCGACGAGGTGATGTGTTGTTAACTTGGGAAAGCGCGGGCGACTAGGGGAACATATGCGACCAGAGGGTCGGCGAGGGTGATGAGAGAAAGCGCGGGTGATGGGGAAAGCGGTCTGACATGGGAAAGAGCGGCTAACGGCTGAGTGCGTCACGCGAACCAGTACGGCATTCGCGTGAGCGACCCGTGCCTAAAACGGTACGATCGAGACACGAGGCTGAACCGCAGCAAGTGTGACAAGAGCCTGCGTGTGCGACGCGAGCCTGCGTCTGCGAATGCACGACGCGAGTAACGAGAACCTGGTTTACTAACGTAAGTGCCGTGGGTGAACGGGTTGTAACACGAGACTAGTGACGTGAGGGAGACATCGGAGCATGTACTGACTGAGATGGTTGAGGTGGACTTATCTTTCTTTCCGCACAAAAAAAAAGCCTATCAACGACTCGCTTTTGCCAACTACGTAGCGCTAGTTTTTTCCTTGGAGCCTCCTAGCCTATGAGTACTAGGGTGAGCAAGTTATGTGCCCACTGAACAGTGCATATGGTTGGCGATCATCGCGTCAGTTCTGGTTTTGGGCGCTCGGGTTCCGTTGTCGCAGGAAAATTGCCTGGGGTCGCGAGAGTTTTTTCAAAACAATAGGGTAACCCTGTTTTTGGCGACTTCAAGTTCAAGAATCTTGAACTTGAAAATTACCATGCTGTACCCGGGCTTTAAATGTCGTTCTTTCCTCCCCCTACCAACGAAGTAACGCAATCTCTTCCGAACGAGATGCATGCAAGGGTTATCCATCTGTGATACGCCTGCCATCCGAACATTGTCAGGAAATGGGTCCGTGTGAATCCACGAGATGGATGGAACGGAAGGGTGATGGTGCTGGAATGATCACGGCTCTGACGATAACGTAGCGACGCCTGTGCAATGAATACGCGTGGCCTTTTACGAAGCATGCTCGAATGAAAAATGGTCACGATGAACGTTTGAATAAAACCGCGAACCATATAATTATCTTAATTTAAGGAATGTACACATCCATTAGCGTGAGATGCGGAACCACAAGTTTACAGGCCCCACTCGTAGCCGTTGTTAGCGACGGCGAGCAGAGCGAAGCCGAAAGCGTGGCCCAGAGCGCCCCAGGCAAGGGTGTCAGCAAGGGTGAAGCCAGCGGGGTCGTTGGTCTTGGTGAACAGCTCGGCTTCCTCAGCGCCGGAGCTACCCGCAGCGGCGTGGCTCACGCCATTCTGCACGGGGAGACCCGCCCTCTTCAGGGAGTTCTTGTGGTAGTCGTTGAAGCCAAAGCGGCCAGCGGCCAGAAGCAGAGCTGTGGCACCGCAGATGACGGGAGCAGCGTCAACAACGCAGGTGGTGCGGGCCTTAGACACAGCGAAGCTGGTCTTCGTCTTCAGGCTCACGGCCTTCGTGGGAAGGGCCTTGAGGCCGGAGAACTGAGAGACGGAGAGGGAGGCCTGGACGGCAGCCATGGCTTCAGATGTGTGGATGCAGCGGTTCTAGGAGCAGCTGCAAGTTTGTGGAGTGGATGTGTGCGTTCAGCTCGCTGCCAGGGCTGATGAGTTCACTTTGTTGAAAGAGGGAGGAGAGGTGCGGATCCAGTGCCTGCGACAGCGTGGCAGGTCTGGCGAACGATTCAGTAGGTTGCGATGTTTCCAGTCTTGTGGGTGGGTGAGCGGGAGATTTCTGGTTATCCGTATTCCGCCAATGTTGATTGGGAAGCACGGAATCGCTCTCTGGATGGAGCAATGGGGGGTCACCAGCTGGATTTACCAAATCCACTGGTTTGTACCCCAGAACTGATACCCGCCTGCCGAATCGCTGGCTTCAATACACGTGTTCGCATAAATTGCACTTACCGCATAGATACGTGAACACATTGTAGGAAATAAACACATACCATTTTAAAGTTTCCCTACTTGATTCTGCTACCAGGGCTTCCTGTAGTTTTGCATTCTGTAAAAGGTGAATTTTAGTCTGTGTACGGAAGAAGCATATACGGTACATCTCGTAGCTGGTGCTATCCAGAGACCTGGGCTGTCAGTGGCTACCTTCATTGCAAATTCTGTATACATAACTCATGAAAATTATAACAAATACTCAACATCAATCCAAGGCACAAATTTCAGTGCAGGCGCGCTATAAGACATGCCTCAATATAGCTTGGGGCGCATAGGACTCCGCATGCAGATATCATTGCTTGCCGATGGTAACTCGGAAGGACTTCACAATCTGCATGTATTAAGCGCGACGAGGCAATAAACGCGTGAGTAGGCAGCAGGGAAACACAGTGACATCCTGGTGCTCACAGAGACACATACGTCCTTATTATGAGCAGAAAGTGTCGGGCTCACCTTGTCTACTGTTGGCTTGAATGTAGCGGCCTCATCCTCAGGATACTGTACGCAATAAATAACAAACAAACAGACAGTCAGGATATGTTGATGATGGCATCTCCAACATCAATGATTTTGACAGGCCGGCATCAAACAGGCCGGCATAGGGAGAAGGTTCTCACCTGTCCAATGAGGGTGAAGAGGTTGTTGTACCACACGTTCTGCCCCGTGAAGGCATAGAAGAGGCAGGCATGGAAGAGGCAGGCAGGCTCAGGAGAACAAGCAGGCAAAGCCCGTACCTGGCCAGTGAGGGTGAAGAGGTTGTTGTACCACACGTTCTGCCCCGTGGCCACAGCAGAGAAGAGGTGAATGCAGGGCTCACTGGGCTTCTGCAGCGTGTACTCCACAAAGTAATTGTCTGTGCGGAGGGGGGAGGGGGTGAGAGGTGTCTGGTTGAGGCGCCATGTAAGAGGGCTCGCTGGGCTTCTGCAGCGTGTACTCCACGAAATAATTGTCTGCGCAGAGAGGGGAGGAGGTGAGAGGATTTTTTAGGCGCCTAAAGAATCACCTTCTGCAGCGTGTACTCCACGAAATAATTGTCTGCGCAGAGAGGGGAGGAGGTGAGAGGATTTTTTAGGCGCCTAAAGAATCACCTTCTGCAGCGTGTACTCCACAAAGAAATTGTCTGGGCGAAGGGGATGGTGGGGGTGCAGGCAGCACAGCGGCAGCCGGGGCTAAGACGTTGGTCTAGGAAATTAAGTCGTTATATCATGGTCGCCGAGAAAAAAGAAGGATTTCAAGAGCAAGAGTAGTGTAATTCCGGAACAGATTATCACGCAGTGTGCGCTCGTACAGGGGTGGCACTCACCATTGGCGGACTTGGTCCCCAGCAGCACTGCCTTTTGGCCAGCACTGGGCTGCCAGCTGCAGCCCAAGCAGACTTTTGGGTGGACAAGAAACTCACAATTTTATAGCCGACTGGAAAACTCACCATTGGCGGACTTGGCTCCCAGCAGCACTGCCTTCTGCCCGGGACTGGGCTGCCAGCTTCGGTCCAGAGTGTTCACCTGCTCGCCCCAGCAGCACCACAAGCAGCAAGAGGCACGAGGAAGTTAAGGCATGAAGAAGTTAAGGCGCAGGGACATGAATTAACTGAGCTGACGCATGTATGACGATGTGTAGAGATGCATGGCGATGTATGGTAATGCATGCTGATGCGTGGCGATGTATGGTAATGCATGCTGATGCGTGGCGATGTATGGTAATGCATGCTGATGCGTGGCGATGTATGGTAATGCATGCTGATGCGTGGCGATGTATGGTAATGCATGCTGATGCGTGGCGATGTATGGTAATGCATGCTGATGCGTGGCGATGTATGGTAATGCGTGCGGATGCGTGGCGATGCATGGTAATGCATGCTGATGCGCGGTGATGCGAATTGATGTGTGACGACTGCACTGCATTGGGTCATGTGCATCCCACGAACTGCATAAAGCAGAGCCCGAAAGCATGCCATATGCAAAGCACTATTCCTTTCAGTCGGCTGCATGCCACATGCTAACCCCCAACCCTACCGCCCAGCAATTCCACTCCATTTGCGATAAAAACAACTGAAGACTCCACAAAAAACAATAGCGGGTGACTTGCTCAGCGCAGCAGATCAGCAGTGCAGCAGCAGCAGCTTGCCAGCACAGCACAGCAGCAATGAGAAAGCAAGGCAGAGACCCACCAGCATCTTTGCAAAGGCTTCCACCGTGCCAAACGACCCCAGGCGACGTGAAAATAGACACACGCTAAATCAACAGTGCAGCAATGCAGCAACAAACACTCCCATGCAGCAGTGAGCAAGGCAGAGAGACTCACCAGCGTCTCTGCAAAGGCTTCCACAGTGCCAAACGACCCCAGCGACGTGAAATCGGCTGCTAGAGGCGTGATGAGGATGGTCACTGCACGATGCATGCACAGGAGTGTGGCACGGAGGAAGACAAGAGACATGCGCGAAGGCGAGAGTGAGTGCTAGGGTATGACCAGAGGGAGTGAGTACCAGGTTTACAACCGAAATAGCGCAATGACCCTGATCCCCTGGTTTCATACCAGCACATGCACTCTGAGTTGTCCCGCAAACAGCGCCGAACCTGGTATTCTGCTTCCATCTTCCTCCTAAGCCCGAAAAGCTCATGAGCGTTGTGCTAAGGCTGCATTAGGCATCTTTCCTCCCTCGCTTCCTTACCGGTGAATCCCCACGCCCCAGTGAACCTTCCCTTTTCAATGAAACCCCCCTCCCCAGTGCACCTTTCCTTCCCTGTGAACCCTACCTCTCCCCCCATCCCACCGTTAGCGTCGGTGCGATCAGGCGGGTGGAAGGCGATCACCTTGCGCACTCCCGCCATGCCCTCGCTCTGCACCCAGTCTTGTTACCACAGGTTACACGGGGCGATAACAGGGTAAAGGACGGTTGAAGTGTGTTTGTGTGTGTGTGTGTGGGTGGGGGGGGTGTGTATGCGTGTGTGTGTGAGTGAGTGTGTGTGTGTGCGCGCGCGCTTGTGCGAGTGTGTGTGCGTGCGTGCGTGTGTGCGTGCGTGAGGGAGGGAAAAAGAGGAGGAGAGAGGAAGGGAAACAGAGAGTGGGAGGAGGGGGAAAGGGGGGGAGCAGACCAGAGAGCATGAATCAGATTCTCATGGTAGTGAACAGGAACGGGCTCGATGGATGCAGGGAAACGACGGTCTTACCTGCAGGGACCTGGAAGGTGTACTTCTCCTTGGGATTGTCGAACGTCACAAAGTCCGAAGGATCTGCAGTGGGAGCAAAATAATAAGTCCAGGAGGGAGGGAGCCGAACGAAGGATTGCAGCAGACGAGAACGAGTCGGCTAGGACAGTACGATGCCATGAGGAATAATCCATCTAGAAACCATCGTCAGTAGGGCAACGTATACGGCAATTTCTAAAATTATGGTTCCTTTCATTTTATTTTTAAGCGCATTTCATTTATTTTAACGGCTCTGCATGATGTGGTTCTTCAACCGACCTTGCTCTGCGCTTGCTGCTCCCGCGAGAGTCAGCGTCAGCGGAGCAACCAGGGATCCAGCCAACAGATCCCGTCGGTTCAGGACGCCTGGTCTGTGAGTGAAAATGGTTCAGGCAAGCCACGGAAGAGAGACAATGCAGCGATTTAGAAAGCAGCTAGGGATCCAGCCAACTGATTCCTTCGGTTCAGGACGCCTGGTCTGTGAGTGAAAAATCGTTCAGGCAAGCCACGGAAGAGAGACAATGTGAGGTCTGGCACGGTGCTGGAAGCACACGTCTCAATTGTTTAAACGAAAAGCTATTTTTACCGCGTATCGGAATTCGGCGACTCCGACTCAGCTCTAAGGCGCACTGGTCCGACGCATCGCACAGATGGCGACACCGGCTTGGCTAATCTGGGGGCGACGCGCGCGTGAAGCGCGGAGAGAGCGGACGACGAGGCGAGCTGAGACAGAGAGGAGGCCATGGTTCGCCGTTTATTGGTCGTGCTATATGATTAGCAGCTAGGGAATGTTGAACAGGACTGCTGTTTGATCAGTGAGGCTGCTATGTAAGTATCTGAGAAAAAGATGAGTGCTGCCTGCGACTGTCAAAGTTGAACAATTCAGTGATCACCGAGGACGCATCGATCGATCGTGTAATATCTATCCTCCACCGTACTGAAATCACGCTTATCGCATCCAGAACTTTCACGACCTTTTCTAACCTCGCAATAAACAATCCTCGGCAGCATCGTTAGCACAAAACCGATAGAGGTGACGCGTCCTGAAAGCTGGGTCCCACGAGCACGATCAGTCTGATTGGTACATGCACCATCTTAGGTACATGCATCAGATTAATTAATAGTGTGGGATTTTTTTCACGGATGCTACTGCCTTCGATTATGTGGGTAATGAACTTCCACAAAAACACGCTAGTGTAATCCATTATGTACTGTGACGAGCGAGCTCTATGCGGAGTTTCCAAATTATTGGTGTGACTCTCGTGTAACGTTCGCTCCAATTGGTTGCGACAGTTAGATAAGGTTAAGGTTATATATTGATCGTAATCAAAGTACAAAGTGTAATCCATAGAGCAGTCTAGAAACATGGCCGAGGTGGCCAGCATCCGCAGTGGAGCACGTGGAACACACATTATTCCTTGTCCTCTCGGACAACCGCCAGCTGCCTGGGGAGACGCTCTATGCGATGGATGACTATGGTGGTCGGAACGGGTTTCCCAAGAGCCAGAGGAACCTTAGGTCTGGGTGGATATAGGGTGTGCCGGTCCTGTCAAAGCAGAGGAAACGGAGTTTCTGAGCTCGTTTAATGCTGGATGATATACGTTGACGCTTCTTGGCCGATTGGCGTTTGCCTCTCCACATGTAGATTTTGAAGGCGATGAGGAACTGGGCTAAGATGAGCTGCAGTGTCTCAAAGCTCGATGAGGAGGAGTTGCGGTACCTGTGGTTACAGCGGCTGTTCCACAGCGTCTTGATTGCTGCTCCTACTAGTAGGCTCCATGGGGGAGACTGTCCGGCCCGTGATTGTAGCGGGAAGAAGATGTGTTCGGTGGGGGCGGTTTGTCCGAGGTGACGGTCGGCGACTGTGCGCAGAGCAGAGATGGCATTTCCGACGGAGGCGCATTCGAAGAAGATATGCGGCAGTGTCTCTACAACAGCAGCAGGGCATCGGGGACAAACCCCTCGGTCGTCAAAATATTGGAAGCGAGATCCAGAGGGGAGAGTTAGTGTGTAGAGTCTGAAGAGGATATCCCGTTGGCGGCTCGGCTGGTCTTTGAGAAAGGGGTCTTTAAGGCCAGGGAGAGGGGGAGGAGGAATGGTGAGATCCCGGGTCCATCGGCTGTGGTGAGTAAGCGGCTGTGTGGAGTAGAGGAGACGGCGGATGTCGGCGAGGCTGGGGATGCCGTCCTGCAGAAGTTCTACCCCAGCTCCTAATCCTGCCCCTGTATGAAGTGGCCCTGCGAGCCACCATTCCCTGACATACACCTCAATGAGGTCTTGTAAACGGAAGAGTCCGGTAGTGATTGGGGTACGGCCGATGCGATGGTCGGGCGAGACGGGGTGGACCGTAGCCGAGACGGAAGAAGGGGGGGTGAAGGCGACGACCTGGACAGCGAGGTGAGATATGGAGTAATGGTCATCCGAGAGCATGAACCAATCTCCAGGGGAGGCAGAGGAGGGGTGAGGGGATCGGAGGCCGGCCCACCAGGGCGGCTTGATAGCCTCGATGAGGTCTTGGAGGAGGCGTGTGGCGTCGTCGTGAAATTCCTCCATGAGCTGGGAGCAGAAATCCTCAGCAGATATAGGGTTGACGTCGAAGTTGGTGATTCGGACAATGTGTCCGATGCGGAGCTGTCGTGTAAGCAGGAATCGCTCGTGTTGGCGGGTGCCGAAAGGTCGCTCGTCGGGTTTGAGGAGCATCCGGTTGAAGGCGAGAGGTTCGGTAAGTATGCATTGCATACGTAGGGGTGGGCCATGAATGACCAGGGGAAGAGCGAGGAGGGTTTTAAGTTCCTCCAGTGCCCGAGGGGGAATGAAGGCTGGAAGATAGTCTCGTTCAAGGATGGCTTTATGGGAGAGCAGACCATGTAGCCCGAAGGGGAACGGGGTCAGGGTCCTTGTGACTTCCTCGGATGGGGTGGGTCCAAATCTGCGTAGTGCACGCTGGATAGTGAGGGCTTTGATTTGGGTAGATGGGGCGATCGCCCCAACCCCACCGTCTTGGGGTGAGTTGTAAAGGAGGCCATTGGGGAGGAAGCGTTGTGCGAGCCCGTCCTGTTTATGTCTTGAGGACGAAAGGAAGTTCTCAACTGAGATGTCAATTCGTTTGATGGTGTTCAGCGGAGCAGGTTGAAAGCGGCCGGGATAGGATATGACGGAGTTCAGAAAGATCGATGACAGCGATTTGCGGCACGTGACGGTGGCATGTAAGGCCGCCAGGAATTTGGCGGTGATTTGTATACGGGCGAGAGCCTTCGTCCAGGTGGTGGATCCGGGGTGTAATCGTTCAACGTAAATTCCAAGGATGCGTTCTGCTTCGCTGGGGGCTCGGACGGGGATAGGCCCGGCGTGCGCGAGATCAGTGGGGGGAATATTGAAGGGAATAATGGAGCACTTGTTCCAGTTGGGCACCTCCCCAGATACGGAGCCGAAGACGCCGAGGAGTATCACTGCGAGGCCGAGCTCTGTGTCTGAGGTGAGGAAGAGAGTGACATCGTCCGCGTAACATGCCATGAGTCGGCGCTGGACGGGAGACAGAGCGAAGCCGGGTAAGAAGAGGGACATGTATCGGTGGAAGATCTCGATGACACAGACGAACAGAAGAGGTGCCAGAGGACAGCCCTGTCGGACGCCCGTACGGACGGGGAAGGTGGGGCCGAGCATGTTGTTGACGGAGATTCGTGTGTTCGTGTCGGAGTGCATTAGTCGTACCCAATGTATGAAGGGGGCTGGAATCCCTAAGACCGCTAAGGCTTGGAGGAGAAAGGGGCGGTCGACCAGATCGTAGGCCTTTCAAAAGTCTACCGTCAGAGCGAGAAGAGGGATTGATGAGAATGCTGCCCAGTCCATGATGTCAAGGGTATCATTGATTGTGTCTCCAATTTTCCTGTGTTTGATGAAGGCCGTTTGGGACGGGTGGATGAGCTGGGGAAGAACGAGCTGGAGTCCGTTGGCAAGACACAGCGCGAGTACCTTGTAATCAGCGTTTATGAGGGTGATGGGGCGAAGGTTTTCTACGAGCGAGGAGTCACCCCGTTTGGGGATGAGAACGGTGCGTCCGGTCAGCATCGATGGGGGTAAGCGAGAGAGAGGTTGTGGAGGGGAGAGCAGGGAATGGAAGGCCGGTGCAAATCGCGGAGCGAATTGCCGAAAGAGTTCCCCGGGCAGACCGTCTGGGCCAGGGGTTTTTCCTCGAGACAGAGAGAGTAGTGCTTTTCCGATTTCATCAAGGGAGAAGGGGGCGCCGAGGCGTAGGAATAGGGGGTTCGGGATGGAGGAGGGAAGGATGTGTTGCCAGTAGGTCGTGTTTACGGTGGCGGGGTTGTTTCCGCTGTAAAGTGTCTGGAAGAAGTTGGAGCATAGGTTCGTCATGGTGGGGAGATCCGACGTTGTTTGTCCATTAGGTAAATTCAGGGAGCTGATGATCGAGCCCTTGATTCGCGAGTTGAGGCCAGAGAGAAGGGAGGAGACTCCCATTTCCCTGTGCCCTTCCAATTTAAGCTTGGCCTTGAGCGCAATTTCGGAGGCTTTTGAGGCTTCATACCTGGCCAAGTGGAGTCTTGCTTGGTCAAGGCGGTTGGAGTCGGCCTGGGTCAGGGGCGTATACGCAGCATGCCATTGAAGTGAGCCGATGGTGTATTCAAGATGTGCGACTGTGCCATCAACGCGGCGCCGTTCCTGGTTGGAAAAACGTTTGAGGTTAAGGGTGAGGTCGAGTTTCCATGAGTCCCAGGAGTCTGGGGAAGGGTTGCTGGGGAAGATTGCGAGGCACGAGTCGATGATTTGAGAGACATGCGGGCGCATAAGTAGATGCTGTCGGAGGCGCCAGAGGCGGGGGGCAACTGTGGGTTTGATGAAGCTGAGCGAGCAGAGGGGGGCGTAGAGGTGGTCCGTGATTTCCGTGCGGGTCTAGATGTACAGACTAGCAGTGAGGCGGGGGATGAAGGCTTGGGAGATGTATATTCTGTCGAGTCGAGAGGAGGTGGGGGGTGTCGCAGTATTGAGACGTTGCCTCCCGAAGAAGGAGAAGACGTTGGTCGGCGTGGGGAAGAGCTCGCGGAAGGTGTCGAACAGGGCATGGTTTTCCATGAGTTTGGCGAATGAGGCGGCCTCACGAGCCTCGAAGTCTTTGGGAGGGCGATTCCTATCGATGGGGAGGACGACCGAGTTGAAGTCTCCTGCTAGCATGGATGCGGAGGCGGCGGTGGGGGCTTCTAATGCCGGGACGAGTGTGGTGGTCCACCATACTCTGCGTCGGTAGAACTGTGTGGGGGCGTAGATGGCGATGAGGCGGATTTGCTCACGCAGATAGTTGAGGTGTACAGCGATTAGCCTGCCGTCTGCAGAGGGGGCTGGAGAGGACAATGAGATAGCCCTGTTGAAAGAGAGGATAGAGACACCGCCGATGAGCCTGGGCCTCCTTGTGGCGCTCTCGGTAGAGAGAAGTGCTGGGGCGTGAGCGGAGGAGTGAGGTCGAAGTTTGAGATCAAGGTTGGGAATTCTTTGGATGAGCCGAGTGTCAGTGAGTATGACCAGGTCAGCGGGTGCAGGAAGTCTCGCCAGCCAAGACTTGAGTTTATCCATTTTGCTTGTCTCGTTGATTCCGTTCACGTTGATGCATAGGAAGCGTAGGTGTGTTAACATGGCCATGCTGTGGAGGCCACCGCACGGGAAAGCGTGCGTATCCACGGCCTGAGTCTTAGATAGCTTTGATGCGTGGTCGGGTAGGGCAGGTGGGAGGTGGAGCGAGGGATCGGCGCATTGTCCCAGGGCACTAGGCGGTCAGCTTGGGGAAGGAGGCACATGGTGTTGTGCTGTGATCGTGCGGGTGAGGGGGAGGTTCTTGCATTGGTGTATTCACGAGCGATAGGTCGTGGCCTGCACGGCGGGGAAGGTCGCGTGGGGCAGTGGGTTGTAAAGTCAAACATTGTAGGCGAAGTGTGTTTGATGGGGAGGTGTTCGTTCAGCAGGTAAGTGTGGGGGGTTCTGGGTTCCGTTGGGCTATGGAGGCTGGTCCTGCTCCTGATTTTTCTGGCTCTTCTCCTTCGTGCGCAGGGGGTTTCATTACTGGTGAGGCTTTTATGTAGGGGTACTTGTATGGAGTTTGTGGTGCATATAGTGTATGTGCAAACCAGCTTTATGTGAGCATAGCCGTACCTACCCCACCAGGCTGGCGGGTGGATCAGGGCGGGAGCGGGGTGTGGCAAGGTAGCATACAAGTAGACCTTAGGTGCTAGTGTGTGGTACTTATGGTTGGTAAAGGTGCGACTCCTTTTCCGGCTTTTGACGTAAATGAGCGATGCGTTGCCACTACAAGGCAGTGCTGACAGTTTGCAATGGGATAAGTATGAAGTGCTATACAGGTAGCAATGTTTCCAGCTACAAGACTCGAAGCTGCAAGGAAAAAACAGGTCGTAGCTAGTTGGTGCACAATCACGAGTGAAACCTGTCCGACATGGCAGCGTGACAAACACGGACGTGCAATATCGCGGGGTACGCAGACCAGGGGTAGCAGAGGTTACTAGGGTTGCAGGCCAGGGGGGGTGTTCCTCCGACGGCAGAGAAACTTCTGAGAAGCAGAAGAAAAGAGGCAAGCTGCCTGGATCACTGAGTGAGAGTAGGGGCAGGGAGTAACGCGAGTGAGGATGCGGATGGCGTGGAAGGTGGAGCAGCGGGGCCTCAAGGCCACCTGAGGGCCCATGGTGGAGCCTGAGGGGCTTGAGGGGGGGAGGCTGATCCAGGGGGGCAGCAGGGCGGTATAGCAGCAAATTGGAAGATGGGAGGCCAAGGATGGGGCCAGCTGGGGGAGCCAACAGGGGGGCACGAGCCCGACCCTGAGGGAGGGGGGCGGTGGCGTCGTGCCGACGAAGGGCGCGAGAGTGGAAGGGTAGGTAGCTTGGAAGCATCGGGAAGAGAGGGGGAGAGGGGTGTTGTGAGCTGAGACAATCAATGGTGAAACAGACGTAACAAGGGTGTTATAAAGGGAGCTAGGGCGGTCCAAAAGAGGTGGGTGGGGGCCCGAAAGGCTTCCCGAAGCACAAGGCCAAGCGTCAGCCGTAGCTAGAAAAGGGGTGTGAACGCAAAGGCGTTGGCCACAGCGAGTCACGAGAGTGGGCTGGCAGCCTGATCGGCATTCCGGGCCCGAGTACCATGCACATAGGCAGGGGTATTGAGGTGAGGTGGGGAGCAGCGAAGCGATAAAGAGAGCGTCATTGCAGGAAAGCAGGGAAAACGAATTATCATATGGCTTGATACGATGCCGATTAAACAAGGCTGGAGGGTGCGCGGTACTACTTACCTGTGAGTGTGCGAGGGTGAGGTAGCGCACACAGGCTTGGGGTTGCCACCGCTGCCAAAAGGACAGGAAGGGTGGCGGTGAGATGTTGACCGCGCGGAAGCACGGTGCGCGCGGACCCGGATCGCGCAGTTCCGAGGCGGCGCGCGGGCCGAAGTCGCTGCGTGGAAGATAGCATGCGTGTCGGACGAGGAGGCAGGGTGTGCGTAAGCGGGGGGGGAGTGCCAATAGACAGAGCCAGCGGTAGAAAAACAGGCGTTGCCATGTGTACGCGAGAGCGAGAGGGGAAGGAGCGACGAGAAACGGCGCGGGTGCGCAGTGCCAAGTTCGTGGCGGAGGCGGGGGGTTATCCGTTGGCAGCGGCGCGGGCGTTGTAGGGTGCGGCCAGCAATGCTGAGCTGTCCCTAGGCGGCAGCGCGGCGTTGGCGAGGCTCCTCGCAGCCATCGCGAGCGCGGGAGGTCAAGGCGAGGAGAGGCGAGCGGTGAGTGCCATCGCGAAAATGGGAAGCGCGAAAAGCGACACAAAATACACTCTCCCGCAACTTTCCCGATATTTTTTGCCCGACACTTTCGAGTCAAGGTTTTAGAACTGCATGGCGACAGTCACTTACAAAGCAACTTTCCCGTCACTCTTCCGTCACTAACTGTACACATTGACTCAACTGACCAAGTATACAGTAAAGCAAATTTTCCGTCAATTCTGAGCAACCAGTGCGAAAGTGTCACGACAACGCCACGTGGCGTACAACTTAATCGAGATGAAACTCCCAAGTGCTGACGTGGTGGTTACCGTACTCTAACGTCAAACGTCGGATGCGAATATGCTTGAAGCACGCGATTCTGCCATGTGGACCAATCGGAGCCAAATATCGTTGTACAGTAATAGCGTACGATTGGCTGGCGATTTCAGCAAAAAAACCTGCGCCGAATCTGATTCACGTGGCAATACCAAAAGGTGCACTGAACTGTGTGTATACAATTCACAACGCATACACTTACTAAGTTTCTACACCTACACCTAACTTGTAATGCACTGTTAAGTATCTAGACTGGAGTCTTTACCCAACCTTAGAACAATCACTACGCCTATGCACAGCTACCAAGCTGCAAAATCTGCAGAGTTAGGAAACGAATTTAGCCTGCAAGCACAAAGATAAAGACATGGTGAACAGGCGAAACATGTCAACTTACCGCCACTCACCGTTCGGTTTTGTAATTCTGGAGTATGCTATAATGGGGAAAAAATAAACCGTATTGCATTTCAAGTTGACGGTAAGCCTGCAAGAAAAGGTACGGCCTGCAAAACATGCAAACGCAGCGTGATGTTATGCATCCCGCTGAAAATTTCTCTCAAGGGGTTAGCTGCAACTCTGCAGAGTTAGAAAACGGCCGTAATCAGAAAGATCAAAGAGAAAAAAAACTTGTTGAACAAGCAACAGAAGTCAACGTAAATGTCTACTCACCATTCGGAATCGTACTGCTGGAGTACATTTTAACGGTGAAAATTAAACATATTGCGTTTCTGGTAGACGGTAATCCTGCAAAAACAGGTACGACCTGCAACACATGCACATACAGCATACTGTTATGCATCCCGCGCACATTGCTCTAAAAGGGTTAGTTAAAGCATAAACTAAGCCGTAGCATTGCAATTGCGGCGGTACTATCGACGATGGTTACGCACACAACGATGCTGTTGCGACAGCTATGTTTGCGAACGTATGTTGAGATTGAGTAACAACCGTACAAAACTTGCTAGTCAAAAGTGAGCGCAACATTATAATGCTATAATCACACCTGGGATGCTGCGCGACGATTTCCGTGCACTGCGTGAACGACGTGCACCCCAGCAGCCCGCGCAGCTGCTGCAGCGCGATAGTGATGTCGAAGATATTTCGTCAATACCTGGTGGCGCGTGAGGGAAAAAAAGACGTAGTGAACGGAAGACGGATGGAAAAGAGTGGACGTGAAAAGGTCAGCAAGGTTACCGCAACGCCTAAGTTAGTTAACGTGCGGTTCCGTAAACCGCTAGCTAAGTTGCGGATCTAAGGAACTAGGTGGACGATTCTGATGAATATCGAATAGAAAATGAACAAGGGGAGGGGCAGAGGTTGGTTGTAGTTACGGGACGAATGCAGGGGTAAAAACGGAATCATGGGTGGTTCTAGCTGACGTGTACAAAACAACGGGTGCAGTTGATTGACTACTCACAGAAACAACAGTGATTGGTTGAACAAGGATTTTGTGGCTCACACGTCACACCACTGAAGAAACCAGCACGTGTCTGTGGGTTGGGTTTCAGATTTGCGGAACACAACGAACACAATGTATCCACTTTACCAACCTCGCTGCACTTCGTGCGAATTTCGTGGAGCCGTTCTGGTTCGTGAATATCGAAGTTACACATCCCTGTCATCGTCACTCTGCGTAACCGCATGTAACCTCACTCAACCGCGCAGCACCGGCTGACCCGAAAATGTTGACGGAAAGGCAACTTTGGGGTGCCATTTTTGCGGTAGTGTTCCCCTTCGGAACTGGTGTACAGAATGTTGCGATTTTCGTGCGGTGTTTTTCCCCAACTTTCGGCAAATTGTACGCAAGGTGTACGCAGAAAAACCTTCGGAGGCCAATTTTCGCAGCTTTCCTTTTTCGCGATGGCCGGGCCGTCGAGCGGGAGTAGCCGTGAGAGCTTAAAAAAAAGAAGCGTAAATCAAAACTGGAGGGGAAAACGGGAGGGATGCTAAGATGGAACGTGTTTTGAGACGGTGGGGTCGCGACCTTTTCCCTGCATGTCGGCGCGTAGTTAGCACAGGAGATCGAGGCAAGCAAGGTGAGCAAGAGCGAAAGCAGGCCGAGGAGGAAAACCGACTTACCTGGCGCCGAGACGATGTCGAGTGAGAGGAACCAGCCTAATTGGCCGCGGTTTGACAGTCGTCCGGTGAAGCAGGAAGGTAAGCTGGGGCCGCTGTTGATCGCGCTAGTTAAAAACCTAGGTGATAACCTAGGTTGCGACATAGTCAGGGTTCGGAGGCCGGGGGAGTCTGTAGGAATGTTGGAACGGCCATGGTTGCGACAGTTGGAACAGGTACCCTGAATTGCAGCTGTGACGTTTGGCTGTGATGAGGGAGCAAGTGTGCCCCGTTGTTTCTTCCACAGCTTCATCAGAAACTGCCCGTCAAGCGCAACGTCATACCGAAGGAATTTATTCATTTGGAAATTTCGCATAGCAAATAAGTAAGAATTATAGCATAGTGTATGTGTTATTTCGTTGCAAAGTCTGCTGCTTGTGTAGGACGCACAGTGAGGGCGGGGCAGTCAGGGAAACTGCTAGCTGTCTGCCAGAACATTGGCAAGAGGCGCTAGCCAACCGAATTCGTCCAGGTGTGGCAGATGGGGGGTGAAATGGCGGAGCGCGGAAGGACCCGCAACAGCTATCCCCGCCGAGCCCGACAACCTGCGCCTTTCGGACAGGCAGACGGTGGTGTCCGCTGCTCCACCACATTCAGCACCTGCGCGAGCGCCCCTAAAAAATATCAGCGAAACTCCCGAGGCGGGCAGATTCAGAGGTTCGGTTCGGTTGGGTGATTGACGCGATTGGGGCGCCATGATGTCTGTTGGAGCGCACGTGAAGCATGACAACCGCAGCGTTTTCAACCCGCTGTGCACCAGGCCTGTCGAAGTTTCTGGGGCTCGTACTTGCGCTCCCCAGCTCCTCCCCATCTGACCCTTGGTTGGGTGTAGGTGAGCGTTTTGGCGCCCTTAACGGGCACGGGCGCACCCCAAAGTGAAAACTTGAAATCCGGGCATGTGCGAAGTTTGCACACACTGTATTTGGTTAAGTGAGGGAACTGCTACGCCAGAGTGCTTCAGTTCCTTTGACGTGCTTTGGTTAAGTGTGTTGGAGTTCTCTGTGTCCAATAGCCAAATTCAGCAAACCTAATCCTGTGTCACAGCTGTAAACTGCGGCCAGCTCGTATTGGACGCTAAGGGAATGTTCGGGTGCTCCAAGGCTGACTGAGACACACTACACACACGAGATTGGCTAGAAAACGCTAAGGAAAAAAATCCCCTCCGCGCGCTCTCGTGCAGACTAAGGAGAAAGAGGGGGGGGGGTTGGTCTCTGGCACCCTGGGGGGTGGGGGGTCCTACGATCGGAAACCAAAACTTAGATAAAGGGGAAGGCCTGGTTTCGTCCCTTAACGCATCCGGGGAAGGGTCGAACGAAGCACTTAGTGGCACGGGTGGGGTGCGAATCTAAAACTTGACGCATTGGAGCTGGAGCGAAACTAGCCCTTAATGTCAGGGCATTAAGGGCATATGCCCGTCAATCGTCAGGCCTGCTGTGCACTCCCTGGAATTTCTGCTCTGAAAGTCGAACGTCACGGGCAGGAAAGAGCAGGGGCAGGCTTTGTTTCTTGGGCGCCAAGGCGAAACGAAAGGGCCAAATTGGCACGGCGCACCGACCTGCGAACGGCCCAAGAAGACCTGATACGCCCCCGAAGGAGCAGAAACGGCCCAAGACGACCTGATACGCATCCCGCTCAAGTGTTACTGTACCATCATTCAGACAAGTCTGCCCGTGATGGGTTCAACGAATCAAACGCCTCGGCTCCTGCGTTGGCGTTGACCGCGCGAAACCGACGCTTGTGGTGGGGGGTCCTTCCTTCCGCTGCCCGAGCCTCACTCCTGCTCCAGCCCGAGTCCAGAGGAAAACACTGTGCGCCTCGCCTCGCGTCGCATGGAAAATGGTGAAAGGTGTCGCGCGTGCACGGGCTCAACGAACCGACGAAGGAATTTGCGATTGAACGAACAATTGTGGGGTCGTGCCTCGCGCATCCATGTGCCTTCTGTTGCTCCCTCCCTTCTCCCCCTCGCCCAGAATTCCTCCCAGTTCCTCCCATCCCACCACCATCTGACTAGATTCCAGCTCTTCGCCACACAAGTATGTAACGAGCTCCTCAACTCACCTGTGTTTCTTCCATAGCTTCCATTTATTCTGCGAATGTTCCACCAAGAAGGCTGGAAAACCTTCCTAACGAACGAAGAGCACGAACGATATACCCTGTGACTATCCGACCTTCTTGAGAATCCCGCGCGCACGCAGCAAAACCAGAATCGAACATCTTGTCACTGTTGGTTTCGCACGACGAGTCTAAAAGACCTCGTCCTCTTCTCTCAGTTTCAGTCCGCTCGGAGCGTGGATCACTGATCGGCAAGGGGACCGCAGCAGCCATGGCGACCTCCGAAGCAATCAGGCCGCAAAGCGTTCCTCTGAAGAGAAACGCCACCGACTCAAACGCCCAAGCGAGACCACAGACCCTCAAAAAGACCAAACGAGCACGGAGAGACGACCGCCGAAGCACAGGCGCCTTGGCATCAACCCTTCCCAGCCCTCCTTACCCGACGAATCTCGCTATTCCTCCACAGCTCTCCACTCCCCTCCCTCCCTTCCAGCCCTCTATTCCTCCTCCTCCGCTTTGGACGGCTACTCAGCCGCCCGCCTACTCGTGGGCCTCGATGTCACCCCTTCACCATAATCACATGCTCTACAGTCACTACCTACCAGGGTTCCAACTTCCTGCGTTTCAGAACGGCTCCTGGGCGGTTCCGTCGGCGCTTCCTACGCTCTCGCCCCTGCCGCTGCGCCACGAGGGCGCTGACTCAGCAGCAACCGACGCGAACGCGGAAATGCCACGTGTCGATTCGTCGACGCACATTAACAGCCTTGTAGCGCAGTACTCGTTCGCGCAAGCCGGTGCGGCCGCAGCCGCCGCCGCCGCCGCCGCTTGCGCTAGTAGCCCGATTTCCCCCTCCCAGCTCGTCTCACCGCGTACGGGCTGGCCGCACTTTGCGGCGTGTGCCCCGTCTATGGGGCCCATGGGGCCGGTGTCATACGCGCCTGGTTTCGGCGCGATTCGATCGCCAAAGCAGGCTGACGGAAGTGCCTCTGCCGGCGGAAGCCCTTCGCCGTCGAGTCACCTGCCGTCGTTGCTCGAGTCGCCTTTGCAGAGCGAGGTCCTGCCGGCCGAATCCGACGGCGAGAGCTTCTGCAAGCTCGAGTTGCCGACGGGGCAAGTGGACGGAGAGGCAGAGACTAAAACTGACCAATCGCGAAGGCTCGTTTTCCCCTCAGAGCGTGCAGCAGCGGACGGCGCGGAGGAAGAGGCGGACAACGCGGAGCAGGATTTGCGCGTGACGAAGGGGACTCGGCGCGCCATGCAGCTGTGGCTGGAGGGCGGAGCGGAGGGGGACGTGCAGGGCATGGGCCCGTTTGATTGGCTGGAGGAGCCCTCAGGCGCGGAAGACGCGACAGGGCTTCCGCACTGGGTGCTGGCGGAGCTGGGGGAAGGGGGCGCGGGGAAGAAATCGGGGGAGGCGGTGGAGGAGGAGGTTTACCGTGTGCTGTTCCGTGCTGACTCTATGGAGAGTGCCACAGGCGAGCACGTCAACAGCGCCGCAACAACTCTAAAAAACGAGCAGCACGTTACGACTCCTCTGCATGAGACCCCTGTACAGGCACACGAGCCTAAAAAAGAGCAGAATGGGGATGAATCTACCCCCGCGGGTACCAACAAGGCTGTAACTGATACGCCTGCAGGAGAGGAGCAGGGTTCAAATCCTGTCTCCGACGCAGGCAGTGCAGATTTCATGATTTCCAGCATTGGAGATTCGGTGTCGGGTGGGCTTGTTGACAAGCCAAGTGCGCAGGTTCTTGAGGACAGCAGCACTGATGATATTTGGCACGATGTGAGCGCGTTGTCTGTTTTTTTGGCTGCTTCCAGCAGCCCTATTGTGGATAGTGAGCTCTGCCTGGAGCTTCAGGATGTTCAGGACTGGCAGTTTTGAGGAAGTAGGCACTTCCTCGGAGCTTGTTTGTTCTATACTTCGCACTCTCATTACTGGAGTGCTTGCTGAAATGCTTGTTGTGGACTCATGTGTGCCTGTCATAATAGGTGTATATATTATTTTCTCTGTTACACCTCCTATGGTCTGGCATCCGCCAGGAAGTGGCAAAGAGTGAATCAGAGTAGGGTAGACCTCTGAGGGAAAATGAGGGGTTTGCACTAGGCATCTGTCTTTGTAGAGTGCAAACCACTTCAGGGCGGGTCATACTACGTTCCAGGTTTGTTTAGAATGGTTCATCCTGGTGCGCAATGGTCTGATGCGGTGAACTACCAAAACCGTGCCCAAACGTAGTCTACCGTATTCAACCACGTCGAACGAGCCCAGAACGAAAAAGCATGACCCGCCCTTAGAACATCGTAGCATGACACGCTCTAACGCGTGAAGGGAACTATGAACTTGCGAACACAAAAGTGTCGGTGCTGGGATTCGAGCCCAGGTCTCCACGGCCACAACGTGGGATTCTAACCACTAAACTACACCGACGCAATGAGAATCATATAATAAGTTTTACGACAATGTTTTTTGCACGAAGTTTGAATGGTCGAATTTTGTCGTTGAGGTGACGCTTCTTGCTTGTTCCCTCCACCTGATCTGGTCCATCACCAGGCAATGTTGGTGCTGCTGTCAACTGGCAAGGCAAGTTTTTCTTGTCTGCCAGTTGCAACTGCATCATAGTAGTTGCCCTGCCACCAGGTCTTCCTTCGGAACAGCCATGGGTATCAGTGGCCTGCTTCCGTTGCTAAAGTCGGTTACGAGACGCACGCACATACGAGAATATGCAGGACGCAGGGTAGCCATTGACACGTATTCCTGGCTTCATCGCGCTTCATATTCTTGCAGTCAGGAGCTTTGTCAAGGCACGCCGTGTACGAGGTAGGCAATGCCAGGATTTTAGTAAAGATCGCAATTTTCTGAAAGTTATTATCTTGCAGGTCCGCAGCGCATTGAGGTTGATTTGTCGTAAGCCGGTTCTAGCCTCCTAGATGTTTAGAACCCCGAGGGTATTCGAAGGAGATCCTGTTTACTATAAAATGCCGAGTTCGCTGGTTTCGTGTGATTGGCCAGCATTGTCTCGAATCGTCCTTTCAGAGATCGCATTCTTACCGACACCTCGCTTGATGAGATACACGTTCCTTACTTCATTAACAAGGATCAGGGACTGCCAAGCATAAAGATTTGGTTGAGTTATCAGGACACGAATTGGGTTTCGTGATTTGAGAGTCCAATGACAGCGACGCCGTTGCTTGAGGGTCCAGTCACACTGAAAGCAATCTAGCCGCCCTCTCTGGCCATTCATTTCTCCTCGAGTTAGTCCTTATCTTAGACGTGTCCTGTACAAAACGCTTTCTTCCAACATCGTTGTCGTAATCGTTCCCTCGTCTCCCGCCGTTTGTGTTTCCGCCAGGCACATTCAATACTGCATGAACAAGGTCAAACTCCTGAGAGACAATGGCGTCATTCCCGTGTTGGTCTTCGACGGCGGAAAGCTTCCCTCGAAATCCCAGCAGGAATCTAAACGAGAGAAGTATGCTATTTTCCCCTCTGACTGGATTCACGTCAAAACATGGTTCTGTTTATTTCAGCATTTGCGTGGATTTCATATTTTGTCCTCAATCCCCTCTGTATCACAAACGACAATTCCCGGTCCCTGTGGATTTCCTGTTTATCTAGTTTTTGCTCTTCTGTGTATCGTCTCGTCTGTACCCGGCAGATCAAGGAGGGAGAACCTTGAACGAGCAGAGCAGCTGCTGCTGAAGGGTAAACGTAACGAAGCAAGGGAGTGCTTTCAGAAGGCTGTTGACATCACACCTGCCATTGCGCACCAGCTAATCAAGGTTCGGCTATCACCAGATTATTGAGCTGGGATTGATATCGAATGTCCTTCACAAATTCCTGATTCTTTCACCATGTATTTCCTAAACTCTCTACCTGCTCATTGTCTTGAATGAGTATTGGCTACATCGTTTGCATTTGCAGAATGTCATGCATTTTCTTCACACCCCATTCTCAGGTGCTGAGGCAGGAGCATGTGGAGTACGTGGTGGCACCCTACGAAGCCGATGCACAGATGGCTTTTCTCTGCAGCAGCGGCCTCGTGCACGCAGTCATCACAGAGGACTCCGATCTCATCGCCTACTCCTGCCCACGCGTCTTCTTCAAGATGGACCCCATGGGCCACGGCGACGAGATCGTCTACGCCAACATCGTCCAATCCCAAGAGCTCGCTCTGGCGGATTTCACACCCCAGATGGTCCTTGAGATGTGCATCCTCAGTGGCTGCGATTACCTTGACAGCCTGCCGAAAGTCGGCCTCAAAACCGCTCATGATTGGATCAGAAGGCACCGGGATTATCGGTCTGCGCTGGCTGTAGCGAAGCTGAATGGGAGGGTGGTGCCGGAGGAGTATGAGGCGGCGTTTGCGCAGGCGCTGCTGACGTTCCTGCACCACCGCGTGTACCATGTGGCCAATGAGCACATGACTCATGTCAACCCGCTGCCGGCCTCGCTTGGACCGGACACGGATCTGTCGTTTCTTGGGCCATATCCTCCTCAACGAGCTTGCTCTCTGCATGTCCTCACTTACTCCCTTTCTTGCCCTGTTTTGCCCCAACACATGCTCAAAGGCACATATTCTTCCGTTTTGTTCCTTTTTCCTTTTCCAGCTTTCCAATGTGCTCGGTTTTCATGTGATAGGTTCTCCTTGACTGTCTACTTTCACTCTCTCCCGTGCTTCCTTTTCTTCCCCTCTTCTCCCTATTGCTTCCTCTACTCGTCCCTCCCTTCTTCCCCCACCTTCCACTTCACTTTCCTTCCGCTTTAACGATCTCCACTGAGCTCACACCGAGCCTCGTCCGTGCAATTGCTCTCGGCTACGTGGACCCCATCACATACGAGCCATTTGATGCGGAACCCATACCCAAGCCACTGCCGCCAGCCCGGTCACCTCGACTGAGGCAACGCACCCAGCCAGGCGCAGCAGCGTTTGCAGCAGCGGCAGGAGCGGCTGCAGTAGCAGCAGCTGCAGCAGCAGCCAGGGGGGGACAAGGCACGGTTAGCAACGGGAGGCCTGGCAGTGGTGGGCCTGGGAGATCGCCGTTGCAGCTGCCAGTGCAGAAGAACAAGCTGTCTAAATACTTTCGTGAGTGCTCTGGTCTGGTCTGATGAGTACTGGGTCTGGTGAGTGTTTTTGTCTGGTGAGTGCTTTGGGTGCATGCAGTTACCGGTTTTATGCACAATAGACTGTCCCCTTTCCTCACCATCCACATCTCAACAATCCGTCCCCTCCTGTCCTCGTGGCTCCTGCTGCCAAGTCGGCAGTTCCACCTGGCACGAGGCTCGCCTGTAACGTCTGCTTTTCAGCCGCCCAAAAAGAAACACTGCACAGATTCCTCACTGACGCCTCTTGCCTTCTCCTCCCCTCACCCCGTCTCAACAACCCCTCTCTTCCAGTCCCCACGGCTCCGGCTGCCAAGAAGCCGTTCCAGCCACCGCGAAGCTCCCCTGTAACGCCCCCGGCCCAGTCAGCCTTTGAGCCATCTCGTCCCGAAGCTGCCGCCGAGCCTGGCCCTGCTGGCTCGGCAAATCAGCCACGTGGAAACAGCAGCAGTGGAAGGGGCGGGCGGTCTGTGAGGACGTCAGCAGTGGGGAAGGGTTGTGCAGGGCCCACAGAGGGTGAATGCTTGGCGGGAGCAGAGAACGGCAGTGGAGAGCCCATGCTGGGGGAAGACTTGGTGCAGTTTATGGCAGGGACAGTTCTTGAGGAGGAGAGGCAGCAGCAGCAGCCGCAGCAGCAGCAGCAGCAACGAATGGCATCTGGGCCGAGAGCCGCTGTTGCCCGTGTGTTCCAGCGATTCACTCCGCCCCGCTCCATTGCCGAAGCTGGGACCACTCCCGAACCACCATTGCAGCGTCGGCAACCGTACGGACGAGCAGCAGCACGTGCTACAGGCGACAGGCAGGAGAACACGCCGACTGAGTGGGACCAGTTTGTGTTCCGGGGTAATGAAAGGACCCAAGCCGAAGGGGAGGAGGCGGAAGCAGGGGACGGAGGTGAACGATCGGAGGTTGTGTTGAGAAGAGGCCGGGATTTGGACGGGGAGCGGGACTTGGGCGCTGCTGATCTAGACGCTGATTTGGATGAGCTGCTGCTGCCGCCTGCATTTGACCTCGTGAGTGACGTGCCGGGCAGTCACGAAGTAAGGCAAGTAGGACGGAGGCCAGGAGGGTGGCGGGCAGGCGGATGGATGGGCATGCGAGGGGCAGCAACGGGAGGAAGAGCACGCGGAAGAGGAGGAGGGGTGGGGATCGGAGGAGGGCGGGTAGTAGGAGTGGGAGTGGGTGGGGCCGGCAGCAGCAGGCAGCAGGCAGAGGCGATTTTTGACTCCCCGAAGCGGATGCTGGGGAGCGGGCGAGGGGTGCAAGGGCGGGGAGTTCGGGGAAGAATGGGAGCGGCGCATGTAGTGGTGCGGCAGGAGATGTCCTGCTCGACTTGCGTGGTGAGTCCTTCCTTCCTTCTGTTCCCTTTTCTCCTTTGAGACGTCTCGAAGTTCGCATGTGATGGTGCGGCAGCTGATGTCCTGCTCCATTTCCGTGGTGAGTCCCTCGTTCCTTCCCTTCTCTCCTGTTTCTCCGGCTGTTTTCTTGACGATTAGTCACCCATCATCGCCCCCGAGTGACCTGCATAGTAACTTGTGCTGTTAGTCAACTCGAATGGCTGGAAGTTGAGAATCTTTTGTCCTTGAATCGCGGCCCGGTCAGCCTCGCTTTAGAAGTGCATCCCTTCCTTCACATGCTGTGCTGGTTTGGTCACTTCGCTGGGAGGTGAAGCTCCCACAGCACTAGATTCGGTCCAGCTTCCGTTCAGCAGAGCACAGACGTGCAGATGCGAGGCACTGGCCTCTTTCCCTCCCGTTTTCCCCTGCAGACTTCCGTCAAGCCCTTCAGGTCACTAGGGTAAGTCCCAGCCTGTTTCAGTTCCAGGTTCTCAGCTGCTCAGGCTGTCAGTATCTGTTTCGAAGCCACTACAGTGCTTCCTATGCGCCACAGCTTGGGTCCTTGGCTCGCGTGGCCATGTTTGGTTTTTTACTAGCACTTTTCCACGAGCCTTGTTCTATATTCCACCGTCCCTCTTACCAAGATGTGTTGTGTGTGCTGTGTGTCTTCTCGTGCTCATGAACTCGCTGTTATTCCGCGTCTGCTATTTCCACGGAAACGCCGTGGTGTGATGCTGGATCGGCTCTGCTCTGCTCTCCTCTCCTCCACGGTGGATCATTCGTTGGCTGGCTGTCACTACCTTTGGCCGCGTTTGGGCATGCGATGGGTGACCACAGGGCTCCGAGTTTTTGCTAACTCCACCCGCCAAGCGCCCCTGCTTTGACGACGGTACGTATATATTGCGTCGTATTCACTGCAATGTTATTGTTTCTATGGCATCTGGTTAGAGGCAGTTTATGCAAGTGCTTCTTGTCCAAACTCTCAGTCGTCATTTCTCTGCATGGCAGGTGCATCTGCAGGCGACGCCGGTTTCTTCTCGGTCACAGCAACACACACCATCCGCACAACGCACACTCTCTCGCACGTGCAAGCGCACGCCATGCACTCTGTCGACATCGACCCATTCGCGGACCCATGGTCTGTGGGCCATACCAGTGACCCCCTCCTCCCCCACGTCCTTCCATCCATGAGCCCCTTCGGCCCTGCCAGACCCTTTTCTGTGAGAGAAATGCAAGGAGAGGCGGAGGCAGCAGAGGAGGAGGAGGAGGACCAGCAGCAGGAGAAGGAAGGGGAGGAGGAGAGTCCCTTTTTCAGGCCCGCCAGAAGCTCTGTCCCTTTTGCGCATTCTCCTCTGCTGCCTCCCTCTCACTGCAGTGCTGCTGCCTCTCTACGTCGCCGCCCTACTCCTTCTCCTCTTCCTCCTCTTCATCCTCGTCGCACCACCACGGGTTTATTCACTCCCACAACTCTAGCTTCCCCAGCCTCAGCTGCTGCTGGGAATCCGTTTGCTTCACACGTTTACTGCAGCCGCATGCCTGGTGCAGCTGCTGATGGTGGTTTTGCCACCCCTGCTGCCACCACTCCAGCCACCACCGCTGCTGCTCCTGCTGCTGCTGCTGCTGTTGCTGATACTGCTGCTTCTGCTGACAGTGCTGCTGCTGCTGGTCCAGCACAAGTGGAAGAGGGGTCGTTCTGGCCAGACCGGGGCTCTGGTGCGGCGGATGGAGCAGATCCATCAGGTGCTGATGTTGCAGATGCAGTAGAGCAGGCAGATGGGAGGGGTGAGAGGGAATGTGGAGACGAAAATGGGCGTGATGGGTTCAATGGGGCTGGTGGCGGTTTAGATAGGTTAGCTCGACATGGAAGGGCTGGTTCTGCAGTGCAGGCAGAGGTTATGGAGGAGGATCCAGGGCTTGGAAGGGCAGGATTCAATGAACCTGGACGGCAGGGTCTTGTGTATAGGATGCCGGTTGCTGGTGTGCCTCCTGGTAGGGGTTTGAATGCTGGTGCTGCAGGGGTGAGGCGAGCAGCAGGAGGTGACAGGGGGAGGGGGTTGGGTGGAGTTACAGGCGCAGTGCGAGGGGGCGATCGCAAGAGGAATTTGGTGCGAGGGAGCGCGTTTTTCAGAGGGAATGCTGCTGAGGCTTGTGAAGATCGTGATGCTGAGGATGCGGGGCATGCTGAGGGCCCTGAGGGTGGTGATGGAGGCAATGGGGATGGAGAAGGGGAGCGTTGTGGTGGTGGTGGTGTAGATAGAAACAGGTCGGGTGATGTTGGGGATGATGCTGCGGAGGATGTGCACATGAGGAGCAGGAGTAGCAGCATGAGTGGACTGTCGTTTGCTACCGATGTTTCGCACGTGTTACGGTACTCAGCGGTGGGGAAGGATGCGATGGGCAAGGTGGCTGCAAAACTGGCCAGCTTCAGGCACACTCCAGCGGAGAACAAGCCGAGAGGGAGGATGGGACGCCGGTTGGGAGGCTCGAAGCGACCACGGTAAGGGTGTATACCGTACCGTACCGGCTTCTATTGTGTAGGTTAATGTTCGTATCATGAACTTGGTTGTGCACTGAGCTGATATTAACCTGTGCTGTTTTGTTCTGCAGATCTCTACCAGGCCAACAGGCTAGTGCGTTTCAATTCAGGCTCAAAGACGCGAAGATGGATCACTTTGTCAGGCGCACTGCCTCACAGCCTACCGGCCTGGGTTCTTTCTCAGCTGAAGAACATTCACGGGCGATTTTGGAGTTTGATCTCTAGCACAACAGACAATCTGTTACGTCCTCTCATTTTATTATTTGCAATGATTCACTACATCCAACTTGCAGCTATGTTCTGAGCAGAGGAGTCTGTTCAGTTCGAGCCAGTATCGCGGATGTGCACATCCCATCCAGCCATGACGCTTCACAGGTCGGTTCTGGTGTATTGTCTGACCAGGCCTCAGTTTCACCAGCAAAATTCACAACACCTTGCTTTGTATTGCAGCTCAGCAGCACCCGAACCGGCTCGGCACTGGCTTCAACCAGTTTCTTCCCAACATACTTTCTTAGCGCTGCGTTTTTAGTTTACTTGAAATCCACAAGGCTTCGCAGTGCTCCGTCCCGCGCACCCGTCGACTCGCAGATTCGTGCTGCTGATACGATTCACACAACAATCGTTCGTGCGTTTCCAGTCTGTGGACCAGCCCCCTGTCTTATCCAGGCTGACTTGTACCAGCCCGATCAGCCGATTGACTCCAGCAGTCGACTAAAAGTTGGAATCAGTTCCACTGATGGAAGTCTATCACTTAGCAATAACTGCTTGCCATTAATGGGAGTCAGTCGCTTAGCAGGAACGACTTCCCATAAATGGCCTCAGGTAGACGGTACTCCTGAACATTCAGGCTCCTAATATATCTCCTAAATGCGGCGTGACGGTCCCTCGCAGCACTGTTCCCAGTCCACCCGTCCTCTGAGACTTCCCAAATTAAAGGCCACAACAATCGTCGTCTCTCTGCGCAATGGCCCTTCGCAGCAGCTGTGTTCCCACCCAGCCCGTACCTTGAGACTTCCCAGATCTAAAAGCCGTAGCTGTCGTCTATCAGTCTGATGGCCCCTCGCAGCAGCACTGGTGTTCCAACCCAGTCCGTCGCGCGGCGCTCGCCTCGCCGATGGCTGCTCGCCGCCCTCTTGCTTTTCCTGCTCCCCTCCTCGCTCCTCATCCTCTCCCACCACTTCCACCTCCTCCATTCCCCCACCGCGTCTCAAGTTCGCGTCTCAAGCCGACTCGCCTCTCCCCTCCCTCATCCCCCTGCCGAAACGCCTCATAATCTAAATCTCCCGCTTCCCGCTCCAACAACCGCAAGAACCGCCATAAAATCCGGTCTGGACGGGTTTACTGAGCATCCGTCGTCCATCATTCGGTTGCTGAAGGCGGAGTTAGGGAAAGAGGGTCCAGACACGTCAGCATGGAGGGACGGTGTGGATGGACATATTGAAACCAGCTTTGGGGGAGACACAGAGGGGATCCGAATAGGGACAAGTGGAGCAGACGAAGGGGTGGATGATGTGGTGCAGCAGCAGCAGGAGGAGGAGGAGCAGGAGCAGGAACAGGAGGAGCAGGAGCAGCAAGAGGAGCAGGAAGAGCAGAAGCAGCAAGAGGAGCAGCAGCAGCAGCAGCCTAACGGCCAGCACGTTCCTGATTCGACAGCCCACTTCGATCATGACGATTCCGCTACTCCTCTAATTTCCACCGACCTCCCGTCCCCCCACGTCCAGGCTCCTGTTTTCTCTTCCTTTTCCTCCTCCTCTACTCCGTTCGCGCCCTCAAAGCTGACGTGGCACCCACACCCGGATCGCTACCTGCTGGCAGTGTGCGTGCGCGGGCAGGTGAACCACCGCATTCAACCGCTTTGGCTGCCTCTACCGCCACGTCATCCTTTTGGCTCTGCTCACCCTCCACTCTTCTCTGCCCATCACATCCCAGCTGTCCGCCCAACTCCTCTCCTCTCCCCCCTCATGAGCGATTTTTGAGAAATTTCAAAAATCGGTCAACTCCTCTCCTCTCCCCACTGGTTTCCGCCAGCTGAACAACCGCATTGGCTGTCTCTACGGCATCCTCTCCACCCTCCTCAACCGCACCCTTATGGTCCCTTTTTCCCTCCATTTTTCTCCTGTTTCCCGCTCCTCTTCTGCCTTCCCCCCCATCAGGTGAACAACCACATTGGCTGTCTCTACCGCCACCTCATCTGTTTCGCCCTGCTCACCGCACCCTCTATGTTCCCTGCCTGTCCACCCCACTCTCCTCGCCTTTCACCTTATGCCCCATCAGGTGAACAACCGCATTGGCTGTCTCTACCGCCATCTCATCCTCGCAGCTCTCCTCAACCGCACACTCCTCGTCCCGGCGCGCCTCCCCTCCCTCACGCCCCTCCTCTGCCAGCGCGGTGCCTCCGGCCGCGTATGCCCCTCCTACCCGCTGCCCCTCTTCTGGGACCTCAACCACACACGGCGCTGTCTTGGCGCCGCGTCCGTGATCAGATCGGACGAATTCGCCGCCCGGTTTGGCCGCCCGGTGGAGGTCAACCACATGCGGTGCTGGCACGGGCCGGAGGGCTTGTGCCGCCCGACTTACTCGATAGTAAAGAAGAACTGCCTGGTGGGCACTGCGCTGAGTTACGTTGCAGAGAATCTGCGGAAGAAGTTTGGCGGGCAGAGAGTGGCGAGCGATGTGGTGCATGCCATGCTGCTCAACGGGTCGTCTCTGCAGCCTCACAGTGCTATGCCTGCCGCTGACAGGGAGAACGCTCAGTCGCACAGTGGTGTGCTTGCTGCTGATGAGTCCACACAATCCACCGAGGGTTTATCCTCGCGCTCCCTGTCGCCTGCACCCACAAATGTGGGAGAACACCTGCTGCAGCTGACAGGGAGAACGCTCAAGCTCTCCTCTTCTTCTTCCTCCACCTCCTCCGCCGCCTCCTCCTCCGCGCTGCCCATCCACCCCACGGCCATCGACCCGATCCGCATGATCATGCTGCACCAGCCAGGCGCCGTGTCCATCCCGCCCACCGCCACCGCGTCTGCGCTCTGCCTGCCGCGCTTCGTGCATGTCTCTGACGTGCTCCGTGCGTACGGCCCTCTAGGGGAGTCCGTGCGCGTGCTGGCTGTGGGGGATCTGGTGGGGACTGCTGTGCTGGGCCTGCCGCACCGATACGCGCTGCTGCAGGAGAAAGCACGGAGGTGGGAGGAGAGCGAGTGGAGGAAGAAGGGCGGGGCGGGGAAAGCGGAGGGCAGGGGGGTGGGTGGGAGGGAGGGACAAGTAGACGAGAAGGGGTTTCAAATGCAAGGCTCATCTGTGGGCCAAGGCAAAGATGGATTATCTGATCCGTCATCTGACCTGGGGGGTAGATATTCCGGAGGGCGGAATCTTTGGCTCGATAAGGACTTTGTCCGCCCGCCCGGCGGCCGGTGGCTGGGGAGTTCGGGCAGCGGCGGGCTCCGGGATTGGTTAAGCATCTTTCAGTTCCTGCCCGGGTGCCGTAACACAGCGGCCATCGTCCCGCCCCCCGCGGTCTTCCAGCGAGCTCAAGCCATCATCCGGTCCCTCTTTGGTGCTGAAACCGTGGATGCTGGTGGGGCATCCAGTATGGCCGATTCTTTAGAATCCGGGACACCCCTCCCTGGTAGTTACAGCTCAGCAGCAGAGGTTGGAGCTAGGGAGGTGAAAGCAGGGGAATCTGGAGCGTTGACTGATGCTGACCTGCCTGTGCCGACGGATCTGCCAGCGTTCCTGGCGGTGCACTGGCGGCGGGGTGACTTCCTGCAGTTCTGCGCTCGCTCCGGGCCGCCCGGCTTCTGCTTCTACTCGCCCGTGCAGGCCGCGCAGTGCGCTGCTGACGTGGCGCGCCGCAACGGGCTCGTGAACGTCTATGTGGCGACGGATGCTGATGACAAGGAGGTGAGGGAGATGGGTGCTGGTCTGTTGTCTTGCTGTTCTGTCCCAAGGTAGTAATAATGGCTTTCACTGATCTCCCTTGCTCTGTGTGTGCCGCCCTTATTCTCTCTCACCTCGTTTCACTCACATTCCTTTCCTCCCTCCCCCTGTTCCTCTCCGTCTTTTGATTGGCTACAGTTCCAAGAGTTTAGAGAGACATTGGGTCCAGAGTTCACAGTGGCGAGACTCCCCTCTTCCCCATCCCCTTTATTGCCGGACCCATATCAAGACCCTCTTTTGGGGCTTAGGCAAGGGGCTTTCCTCAAGGATGCAGCGAGTCTGCTGTACACCATATTAGATAAGGTTATATGTGTTTACTCCACAGTGTTTTTAGCTACACCGTCGTCTACACTCTCAAATGATGTTGCTCGGATACGGGAGGGGCTTGGCATTCCTGCTGCAATGGCTGCAGCTGCTGCTGTTGGAGCGGAGGAGGAAGCAGTGGGGGAGAGTGCGGAGGTGAGAAAGGGGGTTGATTTTGGAGAGAGTACTGGAGTGGAGGAGGGGAGGGACGGTGCTCTGTGTGAGGGGCAGAAAGAGTGGCATCCCATGGATGGCTTGCCCAAGAAGCTCCAAGAATTGAAGGCTCTGAGGATTTTGTCAAATGATAAGGGAGAGTGGTAATCTCTGCAAGAAACTGTAATTTATGTGTGCTGCCTGCTGTCTTCCATAGTGGTTCCAACTTTCTGTATGTTTCAAGACGACACCTAGGTGTACATATTGCTAACAGCGAAGTTCAAAGGCATGGTAGCGCGTGACCTGCGTACGCCAGCCAACCATGCAACCACCAATCATCTCTTCCAGCCGACATCTGCCGAATAGCAGCTGACACAGCATCGCGAGAAGTCGCACTGTCGCACAAGTCGCGGAAGCCATTCCCAAGGTTGCAGAGGAATCAAGAATCAGGTTGCGGGGATGTTGGGAGATGAGTCTTCCACAACTGGCATTTCCAACCAAATCCTCCTATTCCTCCTCGGTCTACCATTCACTAGTCTCCCTTCCTGAATGCTCTCCCTCTTACATTCAGGAATCCCTGACCAGTCCCAACCACCAACTGAAGATTCTTGCCAGCCAACTGCTTATCGTTTATTGCTTATTGGAGACACGCCTACTCGTGAGTTCCGCTTTTAGTGCTCCATCACAAAATGTCGCTTTTCAAGCCAAATTACAATCCATGACCCCATCACGGTTAGCGTCAGTTGCTTCTTAGGCTCGGCGTGCTGTCGGTAATACCTCACGAGAAAGCAAATCCATGGATTCTCGAGTCCACGCAAAGTCCTTTCGGGGGTGTCTGTACCCAGCTGATAAGATACCCATTGTGCTGGGCTCATGCCGACTCAGCTGAAAAGAAGCGCTGTTCATGAGGTTGTGAGTCCACTCAAAAGACTCGTCGGGCTTACCGCTACCCAGCTGACAGGACACAGATTGTGCATGGCTGCGTTACTGAGCTGTCAAAAATCTTCTTCGTAAGACACAACAGTCACGTCGTCCTTTTCGGAATCAATCTGGCAAGATTGAGTTCATGGATTCCAGAAAGCATGTACGGAGAGACTTTGATAGAGATTCTGCCGGTGCTCCTGCTGACTCATCAACAGCCGCAGCCAATGGCGTCGCACTACCGGACCTACATTCCACGAACGGACCGGACTTATGCGAAAGAACAACATCGGCGACGCAACATCATGTGTCGCCGCTGAAACAGCAGCAGCATCACCAGCAGGAGCAGGAAGAGGAGGAGGAGAATATTTCCTCCCTTAGAGTCTCTGATAGCTTGCTTTTGAAACATGGAAGCCCGTTTACCGATTCCACCTATTTCTCCCACAATCTCAAGCTTTCAAGCTGGCCTTTCTCAAGTCAATCCCCAACTTCAAGGGTCTTCCGGTCTCCCACTGTCCTCCTCCTCCTCTTTCTCATCTTCCTCCTCGTCGTCCTATACGCTCTCTTCCTGCAACCCGACTCGCTTCTCTCCTCGGATGCCGACTTATCCATCGGATCCACCAATGAGCTGCTGCCAGGTCAGACCCAGAATGTCTCTCCCTGGGTGCAGGCATCAGGCTCGCCTTCCACTGCCAGTCACAAGCACAATGCAGCAGACCCCGAACCTCACGCCGACCCGGATTCCGATCCTGATTCCGACCCGAACCATCACGGTCCGGATACAGTAGTAGCAGATGCGCACGCGTCGGGAGGGGAAGGCTCAGTGGAATCTGAGGATGACAGGGGGTCGCTGAGCGGTGGTGAGGGAGGGATGTGGCATGGCAAGCTGGTGTGGACGCCACAGCCCGACAGGTTCCTGCTCGCTGTGTGCTTGCGAGGCCAGGTGAGACGCGAGAGGGAGGGCGGTTGCTTTGAAAAGGTTTTGCTGGGGCCTGAGGGGGACAGGGAGCTGTTGAGCGTGTGGCGGGAATCAGATGTGGCATGGCAAGCTGGTGTGGACGCCACAGCCTGACAGGTTCCTGCTTGCCGTGTGCTTGCGAGGTCAGGTGAGACGCGGGAGGGAGGGCGGTTGCTTTGAAAAGGTTTTGCTGGGGCCTGAGGGGGACAGGGAGCTGTTGAGCGTGTGGCGGGAATCAGATGTGGCATGGCAAGCTGGTGTGGACGCCACAGCCTGACAGGTTCCTGCTTGCCGTGTGCTTGCGAGGTCAGGTGAGACGCGGGAGGTGGGGGGTCATTGAAAACAGCTACCTGCTTCTGCAGTGAAACGCATCCATTCGCGTGACACGCCCACACGCACTTGCCTTCCTTTTCTCCCTGCTCCTCCCCTCACCCCATTGCCCCCACCTGCCCACGTCTCTTCCGAGCCACTTAGGTCAGCAACCGCACTGCCTGCCTCATTCCACTGGTCTCTGCCCCTCCTCTCCACCACCCCTCCTCTCCACCACCCCTCCTCTCCACCACCCCTCCTCTCCACCGCCCCTACTCTCCACCACCCCTCCTCTCGACCACCCCATCCTTTTCTACCCCAAACCTCACCAACCTCCCCTTCTTCCTCCTCCCTCAACCCCCACCCTTTCCACCCTCGGCATTTCCATACCCTACCTATCCACCCCACCCCGCTCCCCTCCCCTCACGTGCCCATCAGGTGAACAACCGCATTGGCTGTCTCTACCGCCACCTCATCCTCGCCGCTCTGCTCAACCGCACACTCCTCGTCCCCCCCGTTCTTCTCTCCACCTCCCTCGCCTACTGCAAGCACGGCCTCTCCGGCTCCCCCTGCCCCTCCATCCCGCTCCCCCTCATCTGGGACCTCGCCCACACGCGCACGTGCCTGGGCGGCGACACTGTGCTGCGCACGGACGAGTTTGCCACCCGGTTTGGCCGCCCGCTGGAGGTGCACCACATGCGGTGCTGGCACGGGCCGGAGGCGACGTGTCCGATGGGCAACCCTGGGCTGCTGAAGAATTGCTTGGTGAATGACACGGCACAGGCGGGTGGTGGTAGGAGGAGGAGGCTTGGGGGAGTGTCTGGGATGAGGAAGCTGTCTCGAGCGGGAGTGGGAGTGGGAACGGCGGCGGCTGATACTGCCGATGCTGTGAGAGGGTGGTTTGGAGAAAAAGCGATGATGTGGGTGAGAGGCAGCAGGAGAAGAAAGCTTCAGCAGCAGCAGCAGCAGCAGCAGCAGCGGATCCTGCAAGGCACGGAAGGAGCACCCAACCGCTCCCCACCGCTCTACACAGTCCAGTCTTTCGCCAACTCGCCCATGCAAATATCCGCGGCGCCCCTGCACCTGCTGCCCCACCAGCTCTCCCCAGACGTGCACATCAGCGCCAATGCCACAGCATCAGCAGTGTGCTTCCCCCGCTTCGTGCATGTGCGCGATATCCTCCGCACCTATGGGCCTCTCTCCGCCTCCGTCCCTGTGCTCGCTGTCGGGGACCTGGTCTTCACCGCCTTTCTCGGGCTCTCTGACAGGTACGTTGTTCGCTGTGGTGCCTCAGAAGCTGCCTGCACCTGCTGCCCCACCAGCTCTCCCCAGACGTGCACATCAGCGCCAACGCCACGGCGTCAGCAGTGTGCTTCCCCCGCTTCGTGCATGTGCGAGACATTCTCCGCGCCTATGCTCCACTATCAGCCACCGTCCCTGTGCTTGCTGTGGGGGACCTTGTCTTCACTGCTTTTCTTGGGCTCTCTGACAGGTAAGTTGTTCCGTGAGACGAACCAGATGCCACAGCGTCAGCAGTGTGCTTTTCCCGCTTCGCGCATGTGCGAGACATCCCCCGCGCCTATGCTCCACTATCAGCCTCCATCCCTGTGCTTGCTGTTGGGGACCTGGTGTTCACCGCCTTCCTTGGCCTCTCAGACAGGTACGTTGGTCCTTGAGGCGCCTCAAAAGGCGTCAGCAGTGTGCTTCCCCCGCTGTGCGCGACATCTTGCGAGCCTGTGCTCCGCTCTCCGCCTCTGTGCCTGTTCTCGCGGTCGGGGACCTGGTGTTCACCGCCTTTGTCGGCCTCTCAGACAGGTGCGTCTTGAGGCCACCCAGAATGCTTTCAGTTCAGACGGCGCCCCTGTCTCCTCCACCGTCTCTGTGCTCGCAGAGGAGGCCCTTGCATTCACTCACTTGATCTTAAAGCCCCTCTGAAGTCTCCATGTGCTTGTACCGAAAGCCCTCATATTATCTTCCCCTCCCGCCCCCCCCCCCCCCCCCCCCCCCCCCCTCCCACTCTGTGCCAGGTACGAGCCGTTCAAGGAGCGTCTGTTTCGATACAAACGGTGGCGCGAGCGCGAGGAAGCTTCACAAGAAAGGCAGGGCAACTCAACAAGCAATTTCGATGGCATGCAGGCGAGCAGCAGCAGCCAGGTGATTCTGGAGTCGGACTTCCTTGGGCCAGCAGGGGGGCGGTGGCTTGGCAGTGCAGGAAAGGGGGGTCTGAGAGAGTGGAGGAGCGTGTTCCACTTCCTGCCGGGCTGCCCGGTTCCCGTGCCCATTCTGCCCCCCAAGGAGGTTATTGAGGATGGTATGCGGCTCGCACAAGCCCTGTTTGGTGGTGGGGAGAGGGGTGCCGGAGGTAGCAGTGGGGGTGGTGGTGAAAGCGGCAGCAGTGGCAGCACAAGCAGTGGCAGCAGTGTCACAAACAGTACAATAACAGCCGGGGCAGGGGAAGCAGCAGGGGAGATTCCCCCAGCAGTTTTACCCGCAGCAGCAGGGGGTGTATTGGATGTGGAGGGAGGGGGTTACCTGGCGGTGCACTGGCGGCGCAGCGACTTCAAGGACTACTGCGTGTGGTCGGGGCCTTCTGGCTTCTGCTTCTACTCCGCGCAACAGGCTGGCAAGTGCGCTGCTGACGTGGCACAGCGCAACGGGCTGAGGAATATTTATGTTGCTTCTGACGCCAACGTGGAGCAGGTCAGTTGGTGTACTTGTTTCCGGTAACCAACGTTGGTGCTTGCTTGCTTCGCTATGTGTAATGAGGGTGTTTTTGAGACGTCTCAAAAACACCCTCATTACATGTTGCTTCGGACGCCAATTTGGAGCAGGTCAGTTGGTGTACTTGTTTCCAATAACCGAGCTTGGTGCTTGCTTCCTTCGCTGTCAGGTTTCCTCCGTGATTTACCTGCCCTTCCTGTCCCTCTACTGCTCTTCCTCTCTCACCTGCCTCCCATCCCTCTGCAATCCCCCGGACCTCCCTTCCTCCGGCTGATGTCAGTTTGAAGAGTTTCAGAAGGCAGCAGGCATCGCCTTCAAGGTCATTCGCTACCCAGACAACCCGTCAGCCTTTCTCACAACCCTCACTTCAGAGCCTCTCATTTCCAGCCTCCCAGCCTCCATAGATCGTGAGGAAGCTTCCCTGCTCCTGCACATGCTCCTTGACAAGCTCATCTGTGTACGCTCTACAGTGTTCCTCGCTACCATGTCGTCGACTCTATCCAACGACGTCGCTAGAATGCGCGAGGGGTTTGGCGTGCCAGCAGCCTTAGCAGCTGCTGCTGATCCTGGCTCTGGCAATGCCATGAAAATGGCTGCTACCAGTGATGCACCAAGTGACGTCGGGTTGGAATTTGTGGTGAGCTCGGGTGTAGAGGAACGGAGAGATGGTGGGCTGTGTGAAGGGGAGAAAGTATGGCGACCCCTTGAAGGGTTGTTTGGGTGGATGAAGGACATGAAAGCCAAGAGAATAATAGAGCACTCAGCAGGAGAGTGGAGAAGATGACTCTCTTGCGGATGGCTTGTAGATGACTCTCTTGTAGTAGTATCCTTCAGAGTATTCCTATATCTTTACCCCACCGCTTTCTGCTTTCCAGAAATAGTAGTTCGTAGTTTGTATCTACCAAGTGAGGCCTCAGTTATTAATCAATGTAATACCGTAGATACACGAGGAGAAGACGCCCACAGGATTTACAGTGTCAGGTGTGTCACAAAGGATTCCGTAGGACCAAGTGCGGTACAGCAGTCCTGCATCAAGTTATCTAGCTGCCTTTTCCTTTAGACTGACCACCAGCTGCAGCTGCTTTCTTCGCGGCCTTCTCTTGCAGAGCCTTGGCGTCCCTGGAAGCAAGAACGAAACAGCAAAGAAATAATATAAAAATGAATATCAAGAAGACTATCAATACAGCCACTAAAAGGGGGTTGGGGAACACCAAGAAGACCATCCTGGTTAGTCCCGTTTTCAAAACCAGGTCTGACGCATTGAAGAGTTGTGCACATGAGCGTTTGACAAGCAAAGTGGCAAGTTTACCTCTCACGGCGCTGCTCCGGGGTCAGACCGTCGGCCTTCTTGTTCGCGCCGTTCTTTGCTGCACGGGCCTGAGCCCTGGCGCGATCAACTTCCCGCTGATTACCGCGTAAATTGTTAAAAACACAAGAAGAATAACCAGTTAAGGAGAAACTTGTTTTCTAATCATACGAAACAAGCAGAGCAAATGGAAAGACTAGAAAAACGCTAACGTATTCACGAAAAGCGAGAACGGAAACGAGCATGTTGCCATAAAGGAGTTGTCAAAGTACAAAATAAAAAGAGTTCTATAGCTGCAGAGTTATCGGGGAAAGAAAAGCGCTGTGCAGGATATGACTCATTTATGACTGGACGGTTGCGCCTCTGGCAGAGAAGACGAATAAAGGCTGCTGCAAAACCGGAGATTAGCTAAGGACGATCAGAAGAGCCAAAACTATTTTGCCTTGCACCTGAACGGGAACTCACTTCAGTCCTCAGCTTACTAGGGTACAACGTGAGCGAAATCACGTGAAGAAGGGAAACAGAAAGCTCTCCAACAATATGCAGACTAATTTTTGGTGCAAACCCTGTTTTTCTTCCGCGAGATGAAGAATGGGAGAAACGGCGGGACGGAAGCAGCAGATGGAAGGGATGAGAGGGAAGGAGTTGGTTTGGTGGAAGGAACGAGGTTACGCGAAGGATCGCCAGAGAAACGGCTTCCTCGCGCAAATTAGCTTCAGCAACAACCATTCGCTGACGACTGCCCTTGTGGCTGGCGAAACATGTATTCTTTTCGCGATGCGTGAAACAGTTCTGCAGCGTGTCGCGATGTGCCAGGGCTGCGCCTAGAATGTTCCATGGCAGATTGTGGACCTCAAATGTCGAGGAGTCCAGAAACGGAATCTCGACGACCTCCAAATCAGCAGCAGTGAACAGTGCAGTCGCGGCTCTGCGAGTAATCCGCGACGACCGTGCAAAAGCGATCAGCGAAAGTCTGCGACGTTCAAGCACACCATAGAGACTGCCGAAAGCTGAAAATCATGGCGGGACCCAGCGGATTCGGTGTACATGCAGTCTTCAAGCGGATATGAAACACACTTTCACTTGCTGTCAGTTCAGAGGACAATACAGGAGCAATGTATTCTCATTACTTTGACACTGCCAGAATCATACAGGCCAGCAGTGCAAGCACAAGCAGATTGCCTGGGAAGAACAGCAGGCGAAGCACGTACCACCAGCCCTATCTTCATACAAGCCTGAAAATCTGATCCACTAAACCAGCTCATGTCACAAAAACGTTCTGTTCATCTTAGTTCATGCGCCGGATGAGCGCGTTGATCTTGTCCTCGCGGTTACCAGCATCACCGCCCTCCACGAAGTGCAGGCGCTTCTTCTTCATGCCACCGTTGGGCGCCGACAGCTTGAAGGGCCACAGGAAGTTGTTGCACGCCTTGAAGTGCGGGCCCGTCGTGAAGATCTGGTAAATCAAATCCTCCACACACAGAATCTTCTTCTGCCCCAGCACCTGAGAAAATTCGGTGGAACAGCATGTAGGATACAGAAAAGGCGTAAATTGATAAAAGAGTAGGTAAGAATCCAATCCAGGCACATCCAGAGGAGCAGAACCCAAACCCAGAACCAGGGGGGGGGGCCAAAAGAGTTGGAGGGGCTTCCTGTGAAATACACCAAGTGGCTGTTGAACTGCTTATATAACGAATCCGTACAGGGCAAGGGCCAGGGAGGGAGTAGCAGCAGCGAGGAAGTGGCAACTGTAAGAGGACTCACTATTTGCAAGACGGAACTGTCAGTGAGGGGATGCGCTAGTACCTGACCTTATTTTTTTGTTGTCTCAAAAATCCAAAGACAGGTCAGACGCAAGGAGACTTACTTTTTGCACGACGGCGTTCTCGGCGAGGGGGATGCGCTGGTGCCTGACCTTGCCGTAGATGTTTCAAACATTATTGCAGGAGATGGGGCACTTGGAATTGAACTCACTTTTTGGACGACGGAGTTCTCAGTGAGGGGGATGCGCTGGTGCCTGACCTTGCCGTACCCGCGCTTGTAGATCAACTCGCGTACCGACTTCAGGTTCGGGTAGCTGTGGGGCACAGGATATTTTCCAGATGGTTAACAACAATGAAAGGCACACAGAGCAGTGCAGCCAGTAAAGAGTGGAAAAGCATGAGATGTCACAATGGTGAGACTTAGGGCTTGTAGGTGACAAGAGGGAATCTCACCCTTGTGACAGTATCAAAGCGTTAGTGATTATAACGAGCTCACCCGTAGGTGACGTAGGGCTCCACCAATCGCAGCATCTGCAGAGTGGCCTTGGTGACCCTCAGGAACACTCCGTTGAAGATCTGCCAGCCATGGCGGCCAAGGGGAAAATTCAGGATGGGACGCGAAGGGGGGTTGGAGTGGGGGAGTGGGGGGTGGGGAGAGGGGGGGAAAGAAACGGGGGTTCGGTCAGTGCCGAGGAGGAAGGGGAGGGGTGCTGTGGTTGGGTTGGGAGAGATGGAGTGGCGAGGGAGAAGCTTGCAAGATTGTTTTGTAGGTGTGTAAAGAACATGTAAAAGGCTACAACCGGGGGAGCGGGAAAAGCTTCCATTCTCTCTCACCTGGAGAGACAACAGCTGCACACCCGTGCGCGCGCCAATTTCTTAGGTGCACCGAAGATGCAACCGGGGGACACCTGGAAGGTTCTGCTCTCACCTGGCGAAGGCGCAGCAGCTGAAGAATCTTGCGCGTCTTGGGGTGCATGTCGTTCACACTGGCACCATCAGCAGCACGCACAACAGGGGGAGCGGGGCGAGTGGGCGAAGGGGGGAGGGGGGGAAGGAGGGGGGGGGGGGAGGGGCGGGAATGATGATTCAAGGAGGAATGAGATTCACGAAACGCAGCCGGAGAAATGGGGAAGTACGCGAGAGAATACAGCAGTAAGCACCGCAGGAATAACACAGGGAAGGGGGGGATGGGGATTGCGAGCGAATAGGATATCGTCACAGCAAGTGTGGGGAAGGAGGGTGGGAGGTACACTTGAGTCAAGGGGTGACTGACCCACGAATGCGGATGATGAAGAGCAGCTTGGGCTCGGGCTCCACGTAGAAGCCCTTCGGGCGTTTTCAGAACCACCTGCAACCGAAAGCAACCGCAAGAGACTCACCCACGGATGCGGATGATGAAGAGCAGCTTGGGCTCGGGCTCCACGTAGAAGCCGCCGCTCAGCTTCGCCTCGCGCTTCAACTCCACCAGCTCGCGCTCCTGATAAGTGGGGGTGGGGAGAAGAACGGGGGTGGGGGGAGGGCGGGAGGCCGCGTTGGTCGTGCACACTCAAGACGACGCGCTGCTTGCTTAAAAAAGGGCACGAATAAATCCGCGATTAGATATAACTTTGCAACACGAATTTCGCATCGGAAGATTCGCAAGGAAGCGGTACGTCCCATTTTTGGAAAGGCTGACGGCGGGCGGAAACGAACGTCACACACTAAGCCAATGATCTTGTCGCGGTTGGACGAAGCACAACCCTAATCCCCTCCAAAAGCTCCCACAAACGCGCGCACAGCTGCGCGTAACCGCCCCCTCCAGCCGGCCCCTCGCATAACTAGACGCAGAAGCCTGCCCTATTATTCAGCAGCCCAAGCACGCACTCACTTCCTACAAACAACGCATTCGCCTCCTGCTCCGCATTTGCTCCCTAATTCGACTGCAGTCTAATCCACCTGGCCTATCGTCGCCATCACCACGCTTCCCACTACCTCGCCTCGCCGCACGGCCGCATGAAGACTGCGTCCCACAACTTAACCCCTTTCGTGATCAGCGCCTCGCCGCACCACCCCACCCGTTGATCACCTCCCCCTGCTGCTCCCTCTGCGCTCCAGTCTCTTAGAACTTGATCGGCAGGTGGCTGCTGCCGACTCCCTTCCAAGAATCTCTCACTGCTGCAGTGCATATCGTCGAAGTCGTAACTGCTGCAAACTAGATCAGACCCACTGAGTGAATATCGTCCCTGCCGCATCACGCCTATAGAAACTGCGCGAGCCTGCGAGGGTACCCGTGCTTGCATCACGCCTATATAATGCTTCCGAGCCCAGCTCTTGCTGGATACGTCTTTAATCGCGTCTCAAACACGAGCTTTGTGCCAGCGAGACCAGCCGCGTGTGTGCACCTTCGACCACCTTCCGAACGTTGCGAAAACTGTCTCGTGGCACGGAACTATTCTCCGCTTCCCACCTTGCGCGCGTACGACTTGTCATAGGCGGCGGCGCGTTGGTGGATGATTTTGCGGATGAGCTTGTTCTTGGCCTTGGTCTCCGCCGCCTTCTTGGCGATCGCCGCGCCCCACTTCTCCTCGCGCTCGCGCTTCTTCGCGATCGACTCGGGCACCGCCTCCAAACTCATCTTGACTCTCCTGCGGAGCGGGAGAAGGGGGGAGATTGAGGGGGGGGGGGGGGGGGGGGGAAACGGGGGGGAAGAGGGGCATTCTAAAGCGGCTGACGCTCGCGCTTCTTGGCGATCGACTCGGGCACCGACTCCGAACTCATCTTGACTCTTCTGCGGGGGCGGGGGGGACGAGGGGAGGAAAGGTGGGGAGGAAGAAGAACTAGGGGAGCGGAGACGGGGAACGGGGGGGAGAAGGGCAATGTGAAGCGATGCGCCCTAGTTTGCGCTTGCGCTACTTTGCGATCGACTCGAGAATCGCCTCGAAACTCTACTTCGCATCACTCTAGCAAGCGGGAGGGGTGAGGGGAAGCGGACGAAAGTGGGGGGGAAGCGGGAGGGGAGGGAGCGGGATGGGGGGATGGAGAAGGGAGATATCGTGGAGGGCGGAAAAGCGGGACGGAGGCGGCGGAGAGAAGGCGGAAATTGGGGGACGTGGGCCAGAGGACGAGCATTGGCAGAAAGGGGGGTCAGAGGCGCAAAGAGCACGGAGGGAGCGAGGAGAGGGGAGCAAGAGAGCGACGGAGCTGGAGCAAGGATAAGTAACGTTTGACGGCAGCGGTTCTTAGGAGAATCCTGGTGCGGTGCATTGCATGAAGGGGACTCAGCGCTCAATCCCGCTCAGCTCGCTGCCTCTCTAAAAAGACCATTCGTCTAACTGTCCGGCTAACACGCGCAGGCCCGAAATGTGCACGGGCACTGAAAGATGTGCTCTCGCAATAGTCTGTTGGATCTCCCACGCGAGACAAGCTAACCCTAAAAACCAGTCCGCGTGCGCAATCCATGCCGGTCCCGCGAATCGGGGTTGTCACACACGCATGACCCCATACATGCCGCTTCTATCTATAACAAGCGCGAATCGCGGAGAATCAGCTACTCACTTTGTGTGGGGTGTCCTCCCAGAATTTTACAAGGGGTGGAAAGGAGACGGGAAAGGAGAGAGAAAAGGCTTTCAAGAGAAAGAAAAGAAGAGGAAGGTGGAGGTGGGAGGGAGGGGCGCGGAGTAATTCAGCTGCACGAGCGGGGGAGTTGTGGGGAAAAGGAGGGGGAGGAAGGGAGTGACGCGCTTGTTCGGGGACGTTTTGCGCGCGCGTGTGGATGTGCGAACTGGGTGAGGGGCCAGCGATCAGGGAATTGCGAGGCGAGGAGGTAATGTGTGGATTACCACCATCGCAAAATTGGCTCTCCGTGATCCATGAAGTGCTGTAACAAAACGTCATTGTCCGTAATGAAATATCTGAAACACTCGCAGCATGAACCTTGATATGATTCATAAATCCCACCTGTGGCAACGATCAACATACTACGGTCAGTTCATAATTCTACAACAGCAAATGTGGCAGCCATACCCTTTAGTTTTTAACCCGGTTTGAAGCATATCTTTTCCAGCACAATCACTACTTTGTGTAGACCCATGTATTCAGTGGAGCGTTCAGCATTGCCTTTGAAAACAACTCATACAAAAGGCCAGAAGAACTAAGACACAGGGCAGCACAGCATACACTACCCTCCAGATTTGGTACTGTAAGGTGCTCCTTTCTAGTCAATATGAGGTCTCTCCTCAATGCGCTTTACATGCCGCTGAATCCCTTCTTGGTCTTGGCATCAGAGCCGTGTGGAATCACCTTGAGCACGTTGAATCGCACCGTCTTCGACAGCGGCCTGCTCACAAAAACACAAGGTACAGTACGCTAAAATCGTTTGCACATACCCATGACATAGACGGACAAACAGTAGTACCAAGCGTGATAAAAGCCTAATCTCTCTTTACAATCCTCTCTCTACAATTACAGCAGAATACTGCCCGCCCTGCAGTGACCTACACACAAGAACGTTCCCTACGCTCTTCCCACCCACTAGCACTGCCTGGCAAAGAGGGCAGCAGACCTGCACTAACTGACTGGGCGGACTAAGAGGGTAGCTTCCCCCTAACACCCTCCCCCACCCAGTGGCTCCAATGCCCTGTACTGCCCCCCCGCATCCGCTGACCTGCACTGCCCCCCTCCCCCCCCTTCCACTGACCTGCACTGCCCCACCATACAGCACAGCACACTGACAGACCATCAGTGTCATTCCCCATCCCCCCACCTCATCTCCCTCCACTAACCTGCACAGCCCGGCGAAGGCCATATCCCCCCTGTCTTACTCCACCATGCAACACACTGGTCGTCTTACACCCCACTCCCTCCCCCTTCCGTCCCCCCATACCCAGTGGGTCCACTGACCTGCACTCCCCCCCCCCCTCTCTCCGACCTGCACTGCGCTCTCTTCTCCCCACACTGACCTGCACTGCGCTCTCTTCTCCCCACACTGACCTGCACTGCGCTCTTCCCCCAACCCCCTGACCTGCATTGCGCTCCCCCCCCTCCCCCACACTGACCTGCACTGCGCTCCCCTCCCCCCACACTGACCTGCACTGCCCCACGATGACCTGGTCCCCCTCCTTCACGCGGAAGCACGGCGACACGTGCGCCGACAGGTTTGAGTGCCTCTTCTCGTACCTGCGCGCCCGGGGGGGAGGAAGAGGGGAAAAAAGGGTGGGAGCAGCGGAGTTATGGGGGAAGAATAGAATGGGTCGGTAATTAAATGGTCAGGAACACATGAAATGGAGCTCACTGCCACTTACCGTTAGAGGGTGCGCTATGAGACGTGCGGACGTCTCGCCTTTAAAACTCGCTATAAGTCACCGTTCGTACTCGTTATAACTCACCGTTGGTACTTGTGCACGAAGTGGAGGTAGTCGCGGCGGATGGTGATGGCGCGGTTCATTTTCGTCGACAGCACCGTGCCCGACAAAACCGTTCGTACTCGCTATAAGTCACCGCTGGCACTCGCTATAACACACACTCGTTATAACGCACCGTTGGTACTTGCGCACGAAGTGGAGGTAGTCGCGGCGGATGGTGATGGTGCGGTTCATCTTGGTCGACAGCACCGTGCCCGACAGAATGCGCCCGCGGATCGACACGTTGCCCGTGAAGGGGCACTTCTTGTCGATGTACGTGCCTGTAACGAGGGGAATGCGCGAAGAACGGCGCAGGAGGAGGCAGGGGAAGGGTGAGGGAGCGGGGGCACAAAGGGTAGAAAGGGAAATCTGAAATCACGCCTACAACAGCGAGACGATGAAGGTGGAGAATCAAGGAAACGCGACGGGCCAGAGAGTGGAGAGTGCTGGTGGAATGATGGTCACGGCTCCTCGCGGACTGGCCTTGCAGGAATCCCGAATCCAGACGACAATCTGGCGCGTGCACGTGCATACGGAGACAGACACCCCACCCGACCCCTTTTGGCAAGCCATAATGCATCCAAGTTACATCCAAACTGCGTCAAGTTACTCGCAGGAAGCCAGCGTACCTTCAATGGCCTCGCGGGGCGTCTTGAAGCCCAGCCCCACGTTCTTGTAGTAACGGTTACCCGCCTTGCCCGGGGTCCTCAGCTTCTTTTTCGATGAGTAGTCGCCGCTGCCAGTCGCACGCACAGGCGCGAAGCGGGGAACGGAGATCGGGAAGGGGGAAAGGCGGAGTCGACGCAGAGGGATGATGGCCAGAGGGGATAGAGAACACAAGTGAACAGATCGATTGACAGCAGGGGGAGCCTCGCATAACAACCCTTCAACACAGTTTTGCAACGGTCGATCCCATCACTAAACCGCGCTCCTTCATCATCCCCGGCATTAACATTGAGTCAAGTCCCGAGTTACCTCGGTTACAATACTATAGGACTTGATGTTGATCACACACTCACGCTCCCTGGCTATCTATGAACTGACAACAATCAATAACCAGCCCAGCAAAAACCGCAACGCTCTTAACACTTGGCCATTATGGAAGTAACCATAATGCGCTGACTCTGTTGTAACCAAGCCCATGGTGTAACCACGCCCCACAATGGAATAAAGAGTCTATGGTACAACCCAATCTATGGTGTAACCTAGTCCAAGAATCTACGTACCAGAGGAAGACCCCCTGCTGCTTCTGAAAAGCGCGCTCCGTCTGTACTTAGAAGAGCAGAAACCAGAGAAAGCGCAAAGACGAGAAAACACGACTGAATTAGCGATCTGCTCTGTCGGCTATGCACTCTCTTTGTACGAATCCAATCAGGCAACAAGCTAAAGGGATCTCGGCGTTCGACTATGACGCTTCCGTAAAGGATACGACGAGCAATCGGGTGGACAATGTCGTGGCGATAATCTGCAAACCCTAATAGCGCGTTTTTCGTTGAAAGGAGGGGTCCGAGGATACAAAGCTAGCGGGAATCAACTAGCTAGGCCGCTCGTAAAAACAATCGAGAACAATCAAGGTATCAGAGGATGCGACGTGGGAGCTCATCCCGTAAACCTCGCAGTTCTGACCTAAAACCGTCCTTGAAACCTCAAAGACCAGAGACCGAAGCGAAGGCGCAAGTACTAAAGTTTCCAAATCTGCAAAGAGAATGTTCACCTGTTCAGCCATGACTGCTGCACGACGCGGTCCTGGTTCTAAGGAAAGGGGTAAGGCAGGTGTGCCAGATAGAAGGTGGAGAAAAGGAAGCTAAGACAGGGGCTTAGAGCAGATGTACGAGACAGTCGGAACCTAGGGAGGAGTGAGGGGGAGAGGAGGAAGCGGGAGCGGAGGGAAGGGGTGGTGCGGTGTGGATTGAAATACAACGGTTAGCGCGTACTGTGAACGCGTGTACTCTGCACAAGCTGGATCATGTTACCTGACAGTGCGTGAAGACTATATCGGGAACTGGCAAAGCTCAAACACGGTGGAATACCACCGATTGGGTTTGAGAGATTGCTGCTCCCCGTGTAGGAGCTGAATTGGGTCTAGTAGTTGTACATAAGCCGATAGCTTCGCTAAAACGCACTATCGGATCAGGTCACAGGGGCTACAAATGATCTGACAGACTCCATCAGATACGCGGATGAACTCGAATCACACCACGCCATTTGGTGCACAACTCAGGTATTGGCTGGATTCGCAGCGACGTTCCGCGACATCTGCGATTCCTCCGTTCTGTCGCAGAATCCTCGGTCGGCGGCGCGTCTCGGCGAGATTCCCAATTTCCAGCCCCACTTCGCATCGCTCGCAACGCAACCCCCCGCCCGCCCACAACAGTTCCCCCCCCCGTACTTTCCCCGTGTCCCCCAGCACCCCCTCAGCGCTGGATTGCTTTGTTGCCCCCCCCCTCCCATAGGCCAGACCCCCACTTGCAGCCGTGATTACTTCTTGTAATAAATGACGAAAAAAAAAGGTTTTGTGCGTTTTGACACGGTCATTTACGGTACGCAGGATCTCTTGCCAAAATGATAGAGATCTGGAATGAGTCACTTCACAGGGCAGGGGTTGCTAGACCAGACCTTCGATGTCCAGGCGGGAAGATCTGGAAATCAGAAGGGTAGGGGCGTCATTTCAGCTCACAGCAAGCTTGCGTATCTCAGATTCCCAATCCCCATAACCAGCATTTCTTCTCCATTTGCACATTCAAATTTCTCATCTACATATTTTCACTCACCCATTCACCCCTCCCGCACCCCCTATTTCTCCCCTATTTTCTCGTTCGCATCACATTTAGACTGACTGGTCCTTTCTAAACCGCCTCTCCCGATGGCGGACGACGCGCCGTCGCTGCAGCAGCCGCTGACGGGGAGCTCCGCGACGACGCGAAAGAAGCGTCCATGGTCCATCGTGGATTTCCTGGTGCAGTTCCGCTGGATCCTCGTCATTTTCGTCGTGCTGCCCGTCTCCTTCGCTTTCCAGTGCAACAAGGACTTCTGGGACTGGTGGTCCAACCGCAAGAGCTTCGCGCAGCGCGAGCGCGAGCACCAGGACGCCGTGCAGAAGCTTGTGAATCGCCTCAAATCGCGCGATCGGCGCCGCGACGGGCTAGTGTGCACGTCGCGCAAGCCATGGCTGTCCGTGTCGATGCGCAACTCCGATTACAAGCGCGCACGGCGCTTCGAGGTCGACATGAACGAGTTCTGCCAGATCCTGGCCGTCGATACCGTGAACCGCATCGCGCGCTGCGAGCCGTTAGTCAGCATGGGGCAGCTGAGCGCCGTGACCGTGCCGCTGGGATACGCGTTAGAAGTGGTCCCGGAACTGGATGATCTCACCGTGGGCGGGCTGATCAACGGCTACGGCATCGAGGGCTCGTCGCACATCTACGGCCTCTTCCAGGTGCCACCCCTCTCCGCCCCTCCTTCTCCGCCCTTCTTGACTTACTTCCCCCGCCCCCACTCCCGCTTCTCTTCCTTCCGCCACTCCGCACTGGTGCCTTTTGATTCGACTCGAAATGCTTTTCACCCTCTCCTACTCTCCTACTCTTCCTTCCAACACCTCCCTCTCCTTCCCGCCTCCCCCTCCCTCCCCCGCGCCCCCCCCGCGTCGCTTTCACCTCCCGCAGGACACGGTCGAGGCGTACGAGATCGTGCTGGCGGACGGCACGCTGGTGCCCTGTGGATTGACTCAGAATCCCCCTCCCCCTTTTCCCCTCCTCTCATCTCCCCTCCCCCTTTTTTTCCACTTCCAACTCCCCGCAGGACACGGTCGAGGCGTACGAGATCGTGCTGGCGGACGGCACGCTGGTGCGCGCGACGCGCGACAACGAGCACGCGGATCTGTTCTACGCGATCCCGTGGTCGCAGGGCACGCTCGGGCTGCTCGTCGCCGCGGAAATCCGCCTCATCCCCGTTAAGGAGTACATGCGCGTTACGTACACGCCCGTTAGAGGCACGCTGCGCGAAATCACCCAGGCGTATATCGACTCGTTCTGCCCGCGCGACGGGGATCAGGACAATCCGGCTAAGGTTCCGGATTTCGTGGAGGGGATGGTGTACACGCGGTCCGAGGGGGTCATGATGACCGGGCGGTACGCGTCGCGCGAGGAGGCGACGCGGCCCGGGAACGTGATCAACAACTGCGGGTGGTGGTGGAAGCGGTGGTTCTACCAGCACGCGACGGACGCGCTAACGCGCGGCGAGTTTGTGGAATACATCCCGACGCGCCAGTACTACCACCGCCACACGCGGAGCCTTTACTGGGAGGGGAAATTAATCTTGCCGTTCGGTGACCAGTGGTGGTTTAGGGTGCTGCTGGGGTGGATGATGCCTCCTAAGGTGTCCTTCTTAAAGCTGACGCAGGGCGAGGCGATTCGGAACTACTACCACGAGCGGCACGTGTGTCAGGACATGCTCGTGCCGCTCTACAAGGTGGCTGACGCGCTCGAACTGAACGAGCAGGAATTCGAGGTGCGTAGTGGGGGTGGGGTTTGCTGAGAAAGTGAAGAGATGGGGAAATGTGAGCGGGAAGAGCGGAGGAGGGTTGCGGATATAGTGTGTTGGGGAACTGAACGAGCAGGAATTCGAGGTGAGGATTGGGGGGACCTGGAGGGAGGGGGGGGAGGGGGGGGGGGGGGGCAGAAGCGGGGAGGATGGGGCTGTAGAGCGGAATTTGGAAAAGTAAAGACCTTGAAGAAAGGGTAGGGGCAGGGCGGAAGGGGATTGCGGGCAGAGTGTGGCGGACGCATTTGAACTGAATGAGCAACAACTCGAGGTGAGGAGGAGTAGGGGAGTTGAGAGAGGGGTGGAGGTGGAATGAAGAACGGTGGGAGAAAAAAGAGTGCGGCGTTTTATTGACCCGTACGAGACACCCCTTCTCCCGCATCCTCCTCCCTGCTTATCCCCTCTCTGTGTTCCCGTTTTCCCCCCCCACTCCTCCCTGTCCCCCCTATCCACATTCCCCCAGGTGTACCCCATCTGGCTGTGCCCGCACCGCCTCTTCACGCACCCCATGCGCCTGATGATCAACCCTGAGCCGGGCTTCTGGGACCACAGACGGCAGGGCGACACGGCCAACGCGCAGATGTTCACAGACATCGGCCTCTACTATGCGCCGGGCGCTGTGCTGCGCGGAGAGGAGTTCGACGGCGTGGCAGCCGTGCAGAGGATGGAAAAGTGGCTTATCGAAAATGCCTCTTTCCAGGTGGGTGGGTGGGTGGGGTTTGCTGGCAGCAGCGGCTTCTTTCAGGTGGGTTGGTTTTGCTGGCAGCAGCGGCTTGTATCAGATGGTTGGTGGAGGGCTTCTGGGACCACAGGCGGCAGGTTTTTGAGGCGCCTCAAAAAAAGGAGGGCTTCTGGGACCACAGGCGGCAGGGCGACACGGCCAACGCGCAGATGTTCACGGACATCGGCCTCTACTATGCTCCGGGCGCCGTGCTGCGCGGGGAGGAGTTTGATGGCGTGGCGGCGGTTCAGCGCATGGAGAAATGGCTCATTGAAAACGCGTCTTTCCAGGTGGGTCACTCCAGGTGGGTGGGGTTTGGTGGCAGCAACAGCGGCTTGGTTCAGGTGGGTTGCTGGCAGCCAACACAGGCGGCAGGGCGACACAGAGAAAGCACAGATGTTCACGGCCTCTACTATGCACCGGGAGCAGTGCTGCGCGGAGAGGAATTTGACGGGGTGGCTGCCGTACAGCGCATGGAGAAGTGACTCATTGAAAACGCTTCCTTCCAGGTTGGTCTGAATTTTTTGAGAAGTCGCCTCAAGGGTGAGGGAGAAAGGTGTGTGGGAGGGATGGGGAAGGGGAGCTTGCAGAGGATGGACAAGTGGCTATTTGAAAACGCCTCCTTCCAGGTGGGTTAGTGGCAGCAAATGGCAACTCAGAGACCCTTTTGGGAATCAGAAAAAAGTGCTTCGTGATGAATTAGCTGAACGAACTTCTCCTCCCCCTTCCCCCCCCCTCCCTCTCTTTCCCCACCAGGCTCTCTATGCGGTAACAAAGGAGAGGGATTTCAGGCGCATGTTTAACGCCTCTCTTTACGCACGCTGCCTGCCGGGAGAAGTACCATGCAGTGGGCACGTTCATGAGCGTATGTGTGTGTGTCTGCACATCCTATCCCTCTATTTCACCAACCCCACCAGGCTCTCTATGCGGTGACAGAGCTCAACGAGCGTGATTTCTGGCGCATGTTTGATGCCTCTCTCTACGCTGCGTGTCGGGAGAAGTACCACGCAGTGGGCACGTTCATGAGCGTGTACTACAAGTCGAAGAAGGGACGCAAGACAGAGGCCGAGGTGATGCAGGAGGAAAGGAAGGAGAAGGAGGTGCCTGTTGCCGAGGCTGTTTAGCCGTGGTTACGGGGTTTGGGGTTGGGGTTGGGGTTTGGGTTGGGGTTGGGCTGTGAGGTGAGGGTGGGGGATGGGATGGAACGCGGATATTGCAGTGGGGCGTTCGTGAGCGAGTGTGTACTACAAGTCGAAGAAGGGGCGCAAGACAGAGGCCGAGGTGATGCAGGAGGAAAGGAAGGAGAAGGAGGTCCCTGTTGCCGAGGCTGTTTAGGTTGTTGTGAGCTGTGAAGGGGGGTTGAGAGGGGTGTGTTGAGGGTTGGGGTGGGCTGGAACACGTATTATGCAGTGGGACGCTTATGTAGGGTGGCGTGGGCTGTGAGGCAATGGGCTGGTCGTTTCACTTCACACTAACTTGGTGGATGTTGTAGCTTAGTGTGGCATAGGATTCAAGGATTTGAGTGCCCAAAGCCTCTCTAGCCAGGTGCTGATGAGTGTGGAGTGATGAAGGATGCCATGATTGGATCATCTAAGCACAGAATAATCTGAGAATAGGGGTCCATTATTGGAATCGACGTTGTATTCAGATCAATGGAGGTCTGCATCTAGACTCGAAACCCAAGGAATCTGTGACCGGGTGTGAGTGAAGGGAGTTATGCGGGTGGACTGGACCTTCAGTGCTGGAAAATGCGTACTTCTGTGATTAACTGTACATGGACAGCCACTGTCAAGCCGCAGAATCCCAGGCTGTGTTGAGAGGTTCCAAATGTATAGGTTGAATATAGCTGGTGGTGCAACAAGATGCAAGAGGCTCAAAGCTGTATGGCTGCTGGTGGTGGCGCGGGGGAAGTTGGTCATGGTCCACACGAGGGCGCACTCGAGGTCGCACAGCACAGCAGGTACTTTCTATAGCTCAGGGGAGCAACTGGTATACCCGGGAAGAGGGGATCCACTATTGAGGTTAGGCTTGGTTGACGGGGTCAGGATCAAGGTGTGCGACTAGGTTCAGTATGGCAGGGGGTGGTGTAGGGAGAGGAGGGTGGAAGTTGGTCATGGTCCACACGAGCGCCCACTTGAGGCCTCACAGCAGGTACGTGAGCGCCCCTTGAGGAGCCTGTCTCAAGAACCACCTTAGCATGTGGCGCGGATCTCATTTCAAAGCAAGGGTGAATTGAGGGGTTCCAGGTGTGAGACCAGGTTGAGGATGGCAGGTGGAGGGGTGGGCAGCGGCGGGTGGAAGTTGGTCATGGTCCACACGAGCGCCCACTTGAGGTCGCACAGCAGGTACTTGAGTGCCTTGGTCCACCTCTCCTCGCGGTTGAAACTCTGCTTCACTGTGAGTCCCTGAATCTTGTCCCCCTCGATCCTGGATGGAGAGGGGAGGGAGGGAGGAGGGGGAAGCAGGAATGGGGGAGAGGAGAGGGGAGGGGGAGTACCTTGGTCCACCTTTCCTCCCGGTTGGAACCCTGCTTCACTGTCAGCCCTTGGATCTTGTCTCCCTCGATCCTGCATCGAAGGGGGAGAGGGGTGAATTGGAGGGGAACAATGATGGTGCTACACAAAAACATGGCCAATACAAGCTGTACTAGAGAGAGGGGGTAATCGGAGCGAACAGTTAATGGTAATGGGAACGAACAACTAATGGATATGGGAACGAACAACTAATGGTAATGGGAACGAACAGCTAATGGTAATGGGAACGAACAGCTAATGGTAATGGGAACGAACAGCTAATGGTAATGGGAACGAACAGCTAATGGTAATGGGAACGAACAGCTAATGGTAATGGGAACGAACGGCTAATGGTAATGGGAACGAACAACTAATGGTAATGGGAACGAACAACTAATGGTAATGGGAACGAACAACTAATGGTAATGGGAACGAACAACTAATGGTAATGGGAACGAGCAACTAATGGTAATGGGAACGAACAACTAATGGTAATGGGAACGAACAACTAATGGTAATGGGAACGAGCAACTAATGGTAATGGGAACGAACAGCTAATGGTAATGGGAACGAACAGCTAATGGTAATGGGAACGAACAGCTAATGGTAATGGGAACGAACAGCTAATGGTAATGGGAACGAACAGCTAATGGTAATGGGAACGAACGGCTAATGGTAATGGGAACGAACAACTAATGGTAATGGGAACGAACAACTAATGGTAATGGGAACGAACAACTAATGGTAATGGGAACGAACAACTAATGGTAATGGGAACGAGCAACTAATGGTAATGGGAACGAACAGCTAATGGTAATGGGAACGAACAGCTAATGGTAAAGGGAACGAACAGCTAATGGTAATGGGAACGAACAGCTAATGGTAATGGGAACGAACAGCTAATGGTAATGGGAACGAACAGCTAATGGTAATGGGAACGAACAGCTAATGGTAATGAACCAAAACAAACCATCAAAACTCAAGGCTTGTATCAGATTACAGGGAAAGCATCCCCCATCCAGACACAGGAGTTAACCTGCCGATTTCTTGCGTGCGGGCCCTACCCTGCCGACCACTCACTTGTAGGGCAGCTGGAAGGACTTTTCAGGCGCGGGGCGTGGTTGGTGCCGTCGTGCGCGTTGGCAAAGGCTGCGAACCCTCGGAGGACACCTGACTGAGGGCAGTCACCTGCAGGCCAGCTCAATTGCAGGGCAGCCCACTTGTATGGTCACTCACTTGTAGGGCAGCTGGAAGGACTTCTCAGGCGGGACGTGGTTGGCGCGGTCGTGCGCGTTGGCAAAGGCAGCAAACTCCGTGAGGGCTTGCAGGAAGAGCAGCATTGCCCTGTCGTACCGCGTGCTCCAAAACAGATTCACCGGGCCGAAGCTGGGGAGAGAGGGAGGGGAGAGTTGGGGGTGTTGCAGGGGTGGAACAGTGTGGAGATGTATGTTAAAGAGGCGACTAAGAAAGCAGAACTCGGTGAGGGCGTGCAGGCGTGCAGGAAGAGCAGCATTGCTCGGTCGTACCGCGTGCTCCAAAAGAGATTCACTGGGCCAAAGCTGGGGGGAGGAAGGGAGAGGGGAGGTGTTTGAAGGGGTGGAGCAGTGTGGGGATGTATGTTGAAGAGGCGCCTAAAAAGGCATGAGCTCGGTGACGGCTTGCAGGAAGAGCAGCATTGCTCGGTCGTAGCGCGTGCTCCAAAAGAGATTCACTGGACCGAAACTGGTAAAGGGTGGAAGGGAGGAAGGAGCAGGTGGGGGGGCTGCAGTCTATGTTCGAGAGGCATGTAAGGACGAAGTCAGTGAGGGCGTGCAGGAAGGACAGCATGGCTCACTGGATTTTACTTTTGAGAATTCTCAGAAGTATAATCCACATAGCGGTCTATGTTCGAGAGGCATGTAAGGACGAAGTCAGTGAGGGCGTGCAGGAAGGACAGCATGGCTCACTGGATTTTACTTTTGAGAATTCTCAGAAGTATAATCCACATAGCGGTCTATGTTCGAGAGGCATGTAAGGACGAAGTCAGTGAGGGTGTGCAGGAAGGACAGCATGGCTCACTGGATTTTACTTTTGAGAATTCTCAGAAGTATAATCCACATAGCGGTCTATGTTCGAGAGGCATGTAAGGACGAAGTCAGTGAGGGTGTGCAGGAAGGACAGCATGGCTCACTGGATTTTACTTTTGAGAATTCTCAGAAGTATAATCCACATAGCGGTCTATGTTCGAGAGGCATGTAAGGACGAAGTCAGTGAGGGCGTGCAGGAAGGACAGCATGGCTCACTGGATTTTACTTTTGAGAATTCTCAGAAGTATAATCCACATAGCGGTCTATGTTCGAGAGGCATGTAAGGACGAAGTCAGTGAGGGTGTGCAGGAAGGACAGCATGGCTCACTGGATTTTACTTTAGAGAATTCTCAGAAGTATAATCCACATAGCGGTCTATGTTCGAGAGGCATGTAAGGACGAAGTCAGTGAGGGCGTGCAGGAAGGACAGCATGGCTCACTGGATTTTACTTTTGAGAATTCTCAGAAGTATAATCCACATAGCGGTCTATGTTCGAGAGGCATGTAAGGACGAAGTCAGTGAGGGCGTGCAGGAAGAGCAGCATTGCTCGGTCGTAGCACGTGCTCCAGAATAGATTCATCAGGCAGAAGGTGGGGGGGAAGAGGGAGGGACGATTGGAGTGGGTTGGCCAATGGTGATGGGTGAGATGGTGCCGGGATGAGGGGGGAATGCAAGAGTCGATGCGTGCATGTGGCCCAGGGGAATTTCACGGGATTGAAGTGGTGAGGAGGGAGGAGGAAAGGGGCAAGTGGGGTGGCAAGGGTGACGGCGGTGAGTGGAGAATAGAAGAGCTAATGCTTGTGGTGTGGTGCATGGATGCGTGTCATGCTGCGTGTGCTAATCCAACAACTGCAACGTCCTCGTCTGCTAGGATGCAAAGAAGCACATGGTAGCAGTGCTACCCATGATTGTGGCACAAGCAGTGCTACCCATGGATGGTATGGCACGGCACGTACAGCTCAAACTGATTGTGGCCGTTGGAGATGTGAGAGAAGTTGGCATAATGTTGAGGTTGGGACGGGGGTAGGGGAAGGGGCGGGGCAAGTGCAGTGGCAGGGGTGGAGCGGGGTGGGGATGTGTGGGGATGGTATGGCATGGCACGTACAGCTCAAACTGATTGTGGCCGTCAGAGATTCGAGGGAAGCTTCCCATGGGGATGATGCGATGTCTGCATGGAGGGGTACGAGCACATGGAGAGACGGGACAGGCGATTTTCAAGGCGCCTAAAAAAAGCTTTTCATGGGAATGATACGAAGGCTGTCTGTCGGCATGTGGGCACAGGAGGGGGAGGGGTCCACACGACGCAGACAGGGAAGAGGTGAGGCGGTGAGGAGGTGAAGAAATGAAGAGGTGGTCCCCGGTTGATGATTCTGTAATGCCAGAGACGGACCACAAGCGAACCACAAACAGGCCACAACTAACTATGGGCAATGCGTGACCATGGGCGCGCGCAAGCAGAGAGAGAAGCATGTGGTGGGGTGTGGGAGGAGAGGAGAGGAGAGGGCAGTACGCGATGGGGCAGTTGGCAATGCGGGCGAGCGTGAAGAGCAGATGGCACGCCTGACCCCAAGCCGCATTCAGTTCCTTCCACTCCACCTGCGGACCAGGCAGGGAGAGGAGGAGAGTGAGGGACGCAGAAAGGCAGACAGGAGCAAGGGAGGGAGTGAGAACAGGGAGGGGGGACGGAGTGAGTGTGAAGAGCAGATGGCATGCCTGGCCCCATGCCGCGTTCAGCTCCTCCCACTCCACCTGCGGACCAGATGGGCGAAAAAGGGCAACGAGGACGAACAGAGAGAGCGTGGAGGGAGAACGAGGGGTTGGAGACGGAGTGAAGAGGAGTGATGCACACACAGGTGGCAGGGTGGGCAGGGGGGAAAAAACTCACAGATTCACTGAAACAGCACTCACGGGAACAGAGGGCAGGCGGCCAAGTCGCAGGTTGTTGATTGTGCCGAAGTCCCCGTCATGCCAAATGTGAAAGGCAACACTCAACACACCACAGCACACAGCACCGCACCACACCGCACCGCACCACACCACACCACACTCACGGGAACAGAGGGCAGGCGGCCAAGGCGAAGGTTGTTGATTGTGCCGAAGTCCCCGTCATGCCAGATGTGGAAGGCATCATTGAGCACAGCACAGCACACCGCACCACACCGCACCGCACTGCACCACAGCACACTCACGGGCACGGAGGGCAGGTGGCCAAGGTGCCGGTTGTTGATGGTGCTGAAGTCCCCGTCATGCCAGATGTGAAAGGCAAAGTTCAACACACCACACCACACCGCACCGCACCGCACGACACTCACGGGCACAGAGGGCAGGCGGCCAAGGCGCAGGTTGTTGATTGTGCCGAAGTCCCCGTCGTGCCAGATGTGGAAGGCATTATTCAACACACCAGAGCACAGCACCGCACCGCACCACACCACACCGCACTGCACCACACCACACCACACTCACGGGCACGGACGGCAGGCGGCCGAGGCGCAGGTTGTTGATTGTGCCGAAATCACCTTCGTGCCAGACGTGAAAGGCGTCATTGAGAACACCACAACACACCGTGCTGCACCGCACCGCACCACACGACACTCACGGGAACAGAGGGGAGGCGGCCAAGGCGCAGTTGATGGTGCCGAAGTCCCCGTCATGCCAGATGTGAAAGGCATCATTCAGCACAAAGCTGCGCCTCAACGCGTCCGACTGCGCTGCTGCTACCTCTATGGATGCCAAAAGACCATCCCTCGCCTCCTGGGGTGGGGGCATCCCACAAGGGTGGGTGGAGGTGGTGGTGGGGGAGGGGTGTAGAGGATTGGGATGCTGGCGCCGATGTAGAGTCACCGTCATGCCAGACGTCAAAAGGCGTCGTTGAGCACAAAGCTGCGCCTCAACGCGTCCGACTGCGCTGCCGCCGCATCTATGGACGCTAGTAGACCGTCCCTCGCCTCCTGCAAGGGGCAGGTCAGAAGGGTGGGTGGCGGTGGTAGTGGGGGGGGAAGGGGGGGGGGAGGGGGGGGGGGGGTGGGTTAGGGGATCGAGATGCAGGCAGAGAATAGAGTCACCGTCATGCCAGATGTGGAAAGTATCATTCAACACGAAGCTGCACCTCAACGCGTCCGACTGCGCTGCTGCTGCTTCAATGGATGCCAGTAAACCATCCCTCGCCTGCTGTGATGGGCTACGACACACGGAGGCGGGGAGGATGGGAGCGCAACTGGATGCAGGCAGGCACAGAGTAGAGTTGCGGTGCCAGATGTGCAAAGTATCGTTCAGCCCGAAGCTGCACCTCAACGCGTCCGACTGTGCTGCTGCTACCTCTATGGATGCCAGCAAGCAGTCTCTCGCCTCCTGTGATGTGCCATGTGAAGAGGAGAGGGGAGAAGAGGGGAGGGGGAATGTGGGGGAAAGGAAAGGGCTAGCAACGTGACCGACCCCCCACCCCCCTCCCCCCCACCACAAGACGGCCGATATTAGGATCTGATTCACAGCCAGTGAGCAACGTGGAAGTCACATGTGAATTCACCTGTTTTTCACCTGAGGAACTACCTGGCGCACCTCACCTCACCTGACAGCTGCTAGACCACTTGGGCTATCGAGCACTCATCTGGTGCACCGCCCCTGGACCCCTACCTGGCGCACCGCACCTGCACCACCCTACCCAGTGCACTGCACCTGGAGTCTGCACCGCCCTACCTGGTGCACGGACACTTGGTACTGAAACTCGTTGAACTCGTGCCAGTACCTGCCATGGGGAAGCATGGACAGGGAAGGAGAGCAAAGGCAGAAGCTTCAGCTAAGATGTGCGAGCCAACTTGCCAGCCAGGACATAGATGCGCAAAATGGTGCAAAACCAAGGGAACCCCACTTAGGAGGCATGGCGTTGCGAGTAAGAAACGTGCGAGTCAACTTGCCAGCCAGGACATAGATGCGCAAAGTGGTGGTGCAACCACTGCTCCCTTTCTCCGCCTTCCTTACCCGCTCGTTTTCCCCCCACCTTCCTAAACCTTTTCCCTTTCCGCCCGCACCTCTCCTCAGCAGCGTACAGCTCTGCCTGCTCCGCTTCCACCTCCCCCAGTTGCGCCCTCAGGTGTGTTTTGAGTCGACTAAAAACACTCAATCTAACCCTCCCCCCCCCTCTCCCCCTACCGTACGCACCTCTCCTCAGCGGCGTCCAGCTCAGCCTGTTCCGCCTCCACCTCCCCCAGTTGCGCCCTCAGCTGCGCCCTCTGCTGCTCCAACTCCTCCGCCTCCTGCTGCAGCCGCCGCTCCTCCTCCTCCACCTGTTGCCGTGCGGTGGGATGGAAGGGATGGGATGGTGGCGGCATGGCATGTAACATCCAGGCCGGTGTGGCTTGCACTACAAAGGCGGGTTGTTCCCTGCAGTGTGCTAAGATGTAAAAGTATGTACAAACGAAATATGTGAGCGAAAGCAAGAGCGTCTGACTCCTCACCTCGGCCATGTGCTGCCTGAACGCGTCCTCCCCCATGGGCTCCCCAGCAGTGGCGGTGGTGGCGAACGCAGCACTAGCAAGGGGTGATTTCTGAGGCAACAAGAAAAGTAACCTCTGAAGCGTGACAGGGAAAGAAAGGGACTCCCCACCTCCGCCATGTGCTGCCTGAATGCGTCCACTCCCGTGGGCGGCCCAGCAGCACGGTGGACCGGTAAGGGGTGGTTTCTGAGTCGACTCAAAATTCACCTCGGAAGCGTGGCAGGGAAAGGAAGGGCCATAGCCCGCTCACCTCGGCCATGTGCTGCCTGAATGCGTCCTCTCCCACGGTGGGCGCCCCACCAGCAGTGGGGCCGAACAGCGCAGGATTGGCATGGTTGAGCGGGAAGGGATGGTGCGAGGTGGAGGAGGAGAAGGAGGGAGAGGGAGAGGGGGAGGCGGCAAGGATTGAGTGCAGCGCTGCTTCGTATGCTGCTATCTCCTCCTCTGCTTCCCTCACCTGCACGCATGAACACAAGCATGCATGGGTGAATGGGTGGATGCATGGACACATGAAGGATGGATGGATGGTCGGAAGTGACAGCGCACATGCACAAACACACGCATTCACACGGATGCAGCAGCTCCAATCTATCCTTCATATCGTCAACTGCACATCAATCCCGAACTCACCCCCTGCACCTCACCGCACCTCACCGCACTGCACCGCACCGCACCTGGGCATCAATCTCTTGGCAGACGTGGTGTGCGCAGTGGCAGCAGAGGGGCATCTCCACCTTGGTGCGCAGAGCCACCAGGTCAAACACACGGTCCACCGCCTCTATCTGCCCCGCCAGTCAGCCCCACCTCATTCCACCGCAACACACTGCACCCCATCCCACCGCACTGCACCTCACCATACCTTACCCCACCACACCTCACCGCACGTCACTGCACTGCACCCCACCGCACCTGGGTGTCGATCTCCTGGCAGACATGGTGTGCGCAGTGGCAGCAGAGGGGCATCTCCACCTTGGTGCGCAGAGCCACCAGGTCAAACACGCGGTCCACCGCCTCTATCTGCCCCGCCAGTCCCCCCGCCCCTGCCTGCGCCTCCCTTGCCCCCTGCTCACCACCTCTCTCTTTGACTTGCTGCTGCTGCTGCTGTTTCTGTTTTTGTTGTTGTTCAAGCTGCTGCTGATGATTCTGATGTTTTTGTTCTTGCTGGTTACCACTCTCGCCACCATCATTCTCGCCATCATTTTGCTCCTCCTCCTCTCCATCACCGATACTCTCCGACCCCCCCATCATACCATCCCCTCTTTCACCTCCCCCCTCCACACTCCCTCTCCTTCCCTCCTCCGCACTCCCTCTCCTTTCTTCTTCCTCACCCCCTCCTCTTCCCCTCTCCTCACCAACAACAGACCCCTCTGGACCGATTCCCACCGTCACATTCCCAGGCTGCACCTGCTCCGAACCTGAGCTCTCACCGCGGTGGGTCAGGCATTCCGAAACAGGGGTTGGAACAGCATCACCAGCAGCAGCTGCTGCAGTCACAGCTACGGCTGCTGCAACAAAACCTTGCGAAGCCAAGGGAGACGGAGAACACGCAGAGAGGCTGGGTTGAGCAGAATCAGCAGCAGCGGCGGCGGCGGCGGCAGCGGCAGCAACAGCAGCAGCAGCAGCAGGTGAGGAAGGAGGGAGAGCAGCAGGAGCAGGTGCGTTAGCAGCAGCACCGGACATGGTGGGCGGCAAGGGGACGGGGTGGGTGTGGGGCGAGGGGCGGGCATGCGAGGAGGAGGGCGGCGCGTGGGACAGGGCAGGGGCGGCGTAGACAGAGGCAGCGGAGCCGGGCAGCACCACAAAGGACTCGTCCAGGCGGGCGGGGGGCGCTGGTAGGCTCGCAGGGGAGGGGTGCAGGAAAGGGGTGCAGGTAAGGGGCGCAGGAGAGAAAAGTAGCGATGGTGAGGTAGGTGAGAAACAAAGGAGAGAACGAGGGAAAGGTGCTGCGTGTTACCTGCTGAGCAACAGATGCGAAACGCAACGGAGTGGAAGTGCAATGTTTCCTCGCACCTTCACTTACACTCACAGTGCGAGACTCTCAATTCCTCTTACACATGTAAAACACTAGTGATCGCCGCACTCGCCCCTCGCTGCACTCACCCCTGCGACCCGAGGGCGACAGGAAGGTCGCGTGTGTTTGGACGGCCACGTGTCCCCCAAAGGTTGGTGGAAGCGCGGCTCTGATTGGCGGTGGCTGATGCTGCTGCGGATGAACATGCGATTGAGATTGGCCCTGGGAATGAATTCCAGCCGTCGATCGTCCCTGCTGCGGATGCGGTTGGGTCTGATCCTGCAGCTGCGGCTGCAGCTGGTGCTCTTCCCGGATGGACGCCGAGTTTGATGCACTAGTTGAGCCCGCAGCGGGAGACGCGGCGGCAGTTGCGGCGACAGACGCGGCAGGAACAGCACCGGGAATCGCGGAGGAAGTATTGCCTACAGGGGGACGCGGAATCGACGGCGGAGCACTGATTGCAGCGTTAATCGACGGTCGGATCGCGCTGGTAGTGGCTCCATGACGAGGCGCGTGAGATGTGCCGTAAGACGCGCCGTGAGACGCGGAGGAGTTGGGCGGCAGGACGACGAACGACTGATCCAACATTGACGCGGAATTCGCGGCGGCGTGCGGCGCGCCGCATCGCGACGCGCCCAGCGCGTCCGCCGCTGATTGGCTCAGCGAGGACGCGAGGCCGTCGAGCCCTGTGACCTCGAGCCGCGTGCCGCACCTCTGACACAACCACCGCGGCAAGGGCGCCGCGGTTGCCGCCATGTATATAATCCCAAGAAAACAAAAATCGACCACACGGAATCGCACTGAACCGGGACAGAGGCCGTCGAGCCGTGAAGCCAAGCGGCCCTGAGGAGTTGAAGAGTTAAAAGAGCCTAGGGGTTGACGAGGTCGCGACTCGCGACGTTGTGGACGGACGAGATACTCCACCGGGATTGCCGATTGGGAGACAATTCAACGGCCGACTGCTACGCGCCTGCGAGGGTCGCTGAGACTGGCGTGACGCACCGCGCGTTCTAAAGCCGCAAGCATGCGCGAAAAACTTCTAAGCTGGCCTGGTTGTTGCCTAAGCTCACTGCCCGATACTCGATATAGTAGTAGTCACGAGCAACTGTGCATCCTACTTGTCACTGCTCGGTCGGCACCACTCATGCTTTGTATGTGAGTTGCTGGTGTCAGACATGCATTTCCCGAATCAGGCGGGTCTCGTCGTCCGGTCCGAGGCGTTTGTTGCTTGAGATGATGCGATAGAGAATATCGCTCGCTCCATTAGATGGTATTGGTTTCGTTTGTGCAATACACCCTTTACGCTCTAGAGTAGTTAATAAGTACTACAATACATTTTACCAATGTTGCTATATAAATACAGAGGAAGTGCCAGGCTTCCTCCTTCCAGTACACGTTCCAAAAATCTACCGGCATAGACATTCTTAACCGAATAGGATGGACATAAAGATAATCGCTAAAAACGTGTACAGGCCGTTGCTGTGTTGACCGATATTTGTTGTTCCTTTGCTAGGAGGCCAGAACGGGACGACGGGCGGTGCAGAGCTGCTCACAGCTGCAAATCCTGGCATTCCCGCATCTCTGGTGGCAGGTGTAGTTGGAAGGTCACTACTAGTCGGATTTGTCTCCATTGGAGATTGAGTATTTGAGCCAACCGCGGTTGGTACGGTCGGCACAGCGAGCGGTGTTCGAGTCGGCCCATTAGAAGTATCAGGAGCAGTAGGGTTCGGATTAGGGATAGGATTGGGAGCGAAAGTAGGCTTAGGAGTGGCAGTAGGATGAGGAGTCGGGGTGGGGGATGTGATGGGAGGTCTAGCAGGCACTGGTTGGGGGACGGGCGGGACAAGAGGGGGCGATACTTTGGGCAGTGGGGCAGGTGTGGGGGGTGGGGAGGATGGAGGAGCAGAGACAGGCGGGCTGGGCGACGGCACAGGCGGGACCACAGGGATGGCAGGAAGGGGTGCTGATGCTGGCGTTATTGTGGGAGCTGGTGTTGGTGTTGGTATCATTGCTGGTTTTGGTGTTGGTACTGGTGTTGGTACTGATGCGGGTGCCATTGGTGTTTGGGGAGGGATGACAAGCGCTGAGGGGGCTGGAGACGAGGGGGTAGCGACGGGAGGAAGCAGCTTGGGGAGAGGGGCTGGTGAGAGAGGAGGCAGGGAAGGGGGCGAAACCTGTTGAGGGGAGAAGGAATGGGAGAGGATGGGGAGGATAGGGAAGACGGGGAAGATGGGAAGGGTACGGTTGTTGAAGCCTACGATGGGCATAATTCTCAGAGTGGGCTCGTGCTGATGCTGGTGCTCATTCTCATGCCAATGCTGTTTTCGACGCGCATGCTGATGCTGAGAAACGGGTGATGCGCAAGCAGTGCAAGGAGTCAGAGACACATGAAGTGCAGAAGAACTGCCAAGCTTGGGCAACGAGTGAGTGTTCTATGTGATGAGCCCGAGGGGTGAGAAACAAGAGAAATCAAGACTCACAGGCAGTGACGGCATGGCAGAGGGAAGAGGGTTGTCTGTCACCTTGGGCTTTAATGGTTGCTGTGGCAGATATGAGAATGGGTGATGGGAGGGATGGGGATGGGTTGGATGGGCATGGGCATGGACATGGGCATGGGCATGGACATGAGCATGTGGATGGGCATGTGCATGTGCATCTGAATGTGCATCTGAATGTGCATCTGAATGTGCATGGAAGGCTGGCTAGGACATAAGCAAGCAGAAAACAGTGGAGGAGGAGGAGCATGCATGGGCACGGCACTCACAGAAGCACTGGGTAAGTAGCCAAGGCTGATGGCACTCTGGCTTTTCAGTGGTCTCAGAAGGACTGAGAAGGACGCAGAAGGACTGAGAAGGACGCAGAAGGACTGAGAAGGACGCATGGGCATGGCACTCACAGAAGCAGGGGGCAGATTCGCCGAGTCAGATGGCAAGGTGTCAGAGGCCGGTTGTTTCTCCACCGGATTTGCTGCTGTAGGCCCTCTCCTCCCACCCGTCACATTGCCGTCCATCACATTTCCACTCGTCACGTCGCTACGTGTCACATTCCCATGTTTCACATCCCCATGTGTTACACTCCCGTTTGTCACTCCCCCATGTGTCACATTCCCATTTGTCACTTCCCCATGTGTCGCATTCCCATGTGCCACATTCCCACTTGTCACATTCCCATGTGTCACATCCCCATGTGTCACATCCCCATTTGTCACATCCCCATGTCTCACATCTCCCTTCGTCACATTGCCGCTGCTGCCACCGCCACCACCACCGGCACCACTGCCACCACCACCACTAGTCCTGCCACTGCCGCTGCCGCTCCCGCTGCCGCTGCCGCTCCCGCTGCCACTCCTGCTGCCACTGCCGCTGTCATCCCCACTTGCCCCACTGCTTCCCCCCTGCCTGTCCTCCCCATCCCCCCCACTGCTCCCCCCACCAGGCTCATACGGGTGCTCAGGGTCTCGCCCCTTCATCCTCTTGATCCCCGAACCTGACGAGCCATCTGCTTCGGAAGGACCCGGATTAGGCTCGGATGGACTGTCTTTTGGCTCGGAGGAGCCCTTCGTAGGCTTGGAAAGGCCAGGCTCGGGATCAGAACGGCCCGGTTCAGGCTCGGACGTGTTTTGTCCAGGCTTGAACGACTTGGGACCAGGCTCAGCAGCAGGTTCGGACGGGTTGTTTGCGGGTTTAGACCCAGTGTTTGGGCTTCTGCTGGAGTTACCCGTTGTGTTGGGAAGAGACTCTGAAGGAGGCGGAGGGAGGTCAGCTGCTGGTGGCTCCTTTGTCGGGGATTGCTTATAAGGGGACTGCTTATGAGGGGACTGCTTATAAGGGGACTGCTTATAAGGGGACTGCTTATAAGGGGACTGCTTATAAGGGGACTGCTTCTTTTCATGGGACTTGTGAGGGGAACGGCTACTCGAAGCAGACGACTTGGCAGGGAGCTTAGCAGGGGTGTCAGAAGTGCGATTGGGTGTTGAGGCGGCGGGAAGCTTGGATGGAGAGGGGGGGGAAAGGGAGGGAGCAACAGGGGAAGGGAGGGAGGGCGCAGCTGGGGGGGGCTTGACTGGGGAAGGCTTTGATGGGGAGGGTGATTGCTGCGGAGGGGCCTTGGATGGGGGAGCTTTGGATGGGGGAGGCTTGGAAGGCGGGGCTTTGGAGGGGGGTGCTTTGGCGGAAGGGTCTGTAGAAGGAGGAGGCGAGGAAGGAGGAGATTTGGAGGGAGAAGCTTTGGTGGGTGGTGACTTTGTTTTCGTTGAGTTAGCAGACGGTGCCTTTTCCTTTGGTGGCTGCTGCGAGGGCTGCTTGTGCGGGGATGAGTTGGAGGGCAGTGGCGAGGTGGTGGGGGGTGATTTGAGAGGCGGAGGGGAGGGCTTGGAGGGTGTGCTGGAGATGGGAGGCGTGGAGGGCGTGCGGACTGGGGGCGTGGGTACAGCAGGGCTGGCTGATGCTTCTCTGTGGATGGGGTGCGGCGGGGTGGGGTGGGGTGGGGTGGGGTGGGGTGGGATAGGATGGGATAGGAGGAGAATGAAGGCAAAGAGTGGAGGAAAAGAGAAGGCGCCATGAGGGAATGAGTGAAGAGCAGAGCCTAAACACTGCTGGAGCATTCACTCCTGCTGGCACTGCCAATCCCCATCAAATCCCCATGCCTCCCCTTCACTCACACACCCATCCTTTGCAGTTCCCCAGTCTAGCACCCCACAGCACCGCCCCCCATCTCATTTGAGCAGGGCCTTGAGTTGTGGTGTGAAACACTCCCACCACGCCTTGACCAGGCCACACACCCACCCACGTCAGCATGCCACAGACCCACCTCACTCATACAACCACCCTTGGCAGTTCTCCGGTACCCCACAGCACCGCCCCCCACCTCACTCACTTGAGCATGGTCTTGATTTGCGGTGAGAAGCACCCCGACCATGCCTTGTAGCCCGCGGCTGAGAGATGCAGGTAGCGGAAGGAATCCTGTGAAGGGTATGGCACGCAGTGCAGTGCGGTTGGGAGGGGTGAGAAGGTGGAGAATGAGCCCTGAGCACAGGGGGTCCCTCAGCACCACACCACACCACACCATACCACACCACACCACACCACACCACACTGCACAGCACAGCAGTGCAAGTCGAATTCAAGTCGCAACTCTCAACTCACGGGTGCGTAGGCCGCTGCATTGATGGAACCTCCGGGGTTGGTGAAGGCAGATGAGCAGTCGAGAAATGACACCCCGTCCACTGTGGGGGAGGAACGATTGGGCGAGGGGGGAAAAGGAGGGAGGGGAGGAGAGGAGAAGGTGAGGAGAGTAATGAGGGGGATGAGCAGGGGACTGCAGTTGTGAGCAGTCGAGAAATGACACCCCGTCCACTGTGGGGGAGGAACGATTGGGCGAGGGAGGAAAAGGAGGGAGGGGAGGAGAGTAGAAGGTGAGGAGAGTAATGAGGGGGATGAGCAGGGGACTGCAGTTGTGAGCAGTCGAGAAATGACACCCCGTTCAAGGGCAACAGGAGGGAGAGGAGGGGAGAAGGGAAATGAGAAGAAAGGGATAGACAAAGGATACCATTCTTATGCTGGCGGTGTTTCAAGGCAACGGGAAGTCTCCTGCCTGCCCCAAGCAATTCGAAGAGCTTGCAGCGGGCCTATTGGCAATGCTGCTGCCAGCCACGAATCAGCAAGCTACCACTTCATGCTCAGGTCGTACCTGATTGGAGGGCCGAGGCGAGGACGGCGTTCACTTGGGCCGGCACAGGGTCTGGTAGTGACGCGTTCTTGCTTGTAGCTGCCTGAACCAGTGGGACAGGAAAAAGCAACAGAGGAGTGATGGTTGGTCAAGAGAACACCACAGAGGAGGGACTGAAATGAGTTGCTATCATTCACAATCACCAACAATACTCCTGCTCACGATCACCCTCAATTATCTGTGTGAACTCGCAACCTTGCCAGCTCAACCTTGCCAACCTTGCCAGCTCAACCTTGCCAACCTTGCCAGCTCAAGCTCAATTCTCAGCAGCACGGCGCTCTCACCTCGGGTAGCAGCCCCAGCACGAGCACGGAGGTGGAGGGATGCGCTTTGCGCACACTCACTGCCAGCGACGCCACCTGATGCGGGGAGGGAGAGAGGGGGAGGGAGAGAGGGGGAGGGAGAGAGGGGGAGGGAGAGAGGGGGAGGGAGAGAGGGGGAGGGAGAGAGGGGGAGGGAGGAACGGGGAGGGAGGAACAGAAAGGGAGGAACGGGGAGGGAAGGGGACAACGGGAGATGGTGGAATGTGAGGGGAGATGGAGAAGTGGAGACGCCATCTTCCCACTCAGACACAGCGCAGTGCGGCGTCTCTTCACGGTGAGGTCTCAAAATGCGTGTGGCATGAACAGGCGTGTGGTTTGAAAAGGCGTGCCTTTCATGCGTACCTTGTTGGCCGTGGTGGCGGCGCTGGTTCTGCCCTGCAGCACGTCGTTGATGCCCGCACACACCACCGCCACGCGCAGCTGCAGCGACGGGGGGAACTCGCCGCTCTGCATGTGAAGGGATGGAGAGAAGGCGGAGAATGGAAAGCAAAATTTGAGTCGACTCAAGACAAACACAACACGTCGTTGATGCCCGCACACACCACCGCCACTCGCAGCTGCAGCGATGCGGGGAACTTGCCGCCCTGCATGTTAAAGGGGCGGAGAAGAAGAATTGGAACATGGAGGATGGTGGTGATACCAGCGCAGGGGGTGATATGAGTCTGCTTTGGAGTCGACTCAGGAGTAGCGGAAAGAAGGGGAGGAAAGGGGGAGCAGGAAATTTGGAGGCACGCAGGACATCCGTCCGTATTGGCACATTCACAGATTCACACAGACGCACGCGCGCACGCGCGCACGCACGCAAGCAAGCACATGGCGCTCAGCTCATCGCACCTCCATGTGTCGCCTGCGATGCCCTAGTAGTCGTCTCAAGAAATCGCCTCTTTGTCTCGCACTCTCACTCACACACATTATCCGCGAATAACACATTGGGCTCAGCGCACCTCCATTCTCTCGCGCACGTCGTCCACCGTGTCGCCTGCGATGCCGAACGCCTGCACGACCGTCGCACCCACCGCCGCCTTCACCGACTCGAACACTCCCCTGGAAAGGACACGCGGACGAGGGGTCAAACATAAAAAGGAGAAACATGGGAAGATGGGAAGGTGGGAGCGGCCGTGTTGATAAGAGAAAGACGAGCAGAGATAGCAGTGGGTGAAGGGGTGTGATGGAAATATCATTGCATAGGTTTCTGCAGACGCTGAAACATTCCAAATCGATCAGGCCAGACCGGCATCTACTAACGACGACAAGCTATCTTTGCGACAACCATGACGCGACGATCCGCGACAAGCGACGATAGCGACGAATATCCGGAAGCTGTGCGACTGCGACCGGGCGACAAGGGAACTGACCTCACACCCGCGTAGAGACCGGTCGTCGCTCCCTTGAACGTGCCGAGCCAGCCCTGTCCACGTGGAAACGACGAACACGGGAGATGCCGAGATTCCAGCGCGATTGAGCGTGCTACCTTGAAAAGCCTACGCTTGTAACAGAATTTTCAAAAGCGATACACGGTTTGCGAGACCATCCCGTTAGGCCATGGGCTGCAAGGTTTCGGCTCTCATCACGAGAACTGTCATGTCTACAACTCCCGGCTCGAAAAGGATTCAAGATATGGCGGGCGAGTCGTGATCACCACTGCCCTGATTTCCACGGCCGCCCTGGTGCGTACCTCTGTGAGCGAATCGCCGTAGAAGATGACGTCAGCTGACGGCAGCAGATCGGCGGTTCTAGAGTACTTGTTGTGCAGCGCGGTCCACGTGGCGTCGTGAGGCTTCAATACAGATGTCTTCGTCGCCGATGCTGCAGGAAGCACGACAGGCGACTCATCAGACGAATCTTCTGACGACTGTCCCGACGACTGTTCTAACGACTGGTCTGCCGACTGTTCTAGCGACTGTCCCGAGGACTGTTTTAGCGACTGTCCCGACGACTGTTCTAGCCACTGTTTTGTTGTCAGGCCTAGCGACTGTTTTGACGACTGTCTTAGCGACTCTTCTGGCGACTGTCGTAACGACTGATCTGTCGGCAGTACAACAGAGGACTGCACAGACGACAGCTGAGTCGACGCCGCGAGCTCCGTGCCTAGAGCCGGACCCAGCAGCACGCGCTGCGCTGCCGCGGAGGCCGGCGTCGCGCCGCGGAATAAAGAGGGGATGGAGCCGTAGAAGGGGTTACTGACTAGGTCGAGCAGTCTTCTAACGCGACGCTTCGGAGAAACATGAATCGACTCTGCAGTTGCGGGAGCGAGAGTGAGTGAGGAGATTGTGAGGAAGAGTGTTATGCCGAACACGATCAGCGGCGTGCAGACGACGCGCGGCTGCAATCGTCGGGCCATGGTGCCGCGGCGCGCTGGTTCGTGGTTCATCTGGTGCTCCGTCCTGCTACCGATCTAGCTTAGTGATGATGCTTCGAGAACGATATCGAGGGCATAACCGATGCTTTATGGGGGTCGAATTTATGAAACCAGCGCAGACGGCATTCTACTAGAAGCAATGTAGGCTTGTTCATCGGACAGAGTATAGTCTTCGTATCTGTCAGGACCGAACCTTCGACTTTGCTTTAGATTTTCCGTAATTTGGGACGAGGACGGTAGGCTACAATTCAGAGAACTCTGTGCCGAACAGGCGGAATTGGCCAAGGGACAAGGTAACGTCAACGCTGGTCTTGTTGCTGGCAACATGAAAATCTCAGAGGGGTAAAACGCTAGTCTCTTACAACGCTCGGTCGAGGTTTACAAGCCTTCGTAACTCGAGAAGAATGATAAGTAAAGCCAAAAGCACAATGTCACCGAACAATTACTATCCACGGCGCAGGAGTGAGGAGAAGAATCAGTGCCAGATTACCGGAATAGCCTGCTTTGAATTCCTATGGGATCTCTCTATCACGTCGCGTCTCGGCTGCTGCTGCATTTGCTGTGCAATTCCTCAACTCGGCTCTGGTAGTGGTCTTGGGAATGCCGATAGCAGGAGATGTGCGGGTGGGTGGGGGCGGAGCACCACGCGGCTCGCTCGGAATGGCAGCGGCGCTTGTTGCGTGGAAGTGGTGGGTGGGTGCGGAGAGAGGCGAGCAGCGCGGGAAATGGCAGCGCACATGCATGTGGCGCTGCTGCTGAAGCAGCTGTCAGACGATTTATACGCGTTGTAAGAAAGCTGAATGTAGTACACTTCTAGTTCATCCAACATTCAACACCAGCTCTATCGATATTGCGTGATGAGCCTTCTCGCACATCCTCGATAGAACCCGCTGAAAGACAAGAGAACAAGTGTCTATCGTGCGTCCTTTTTTCTACACTAGCACATACCTTACGCGAATTTTGTAGGACAAAACTGGCAGATGTGGCCTGATCCGCGCCAAAGCTGCACTCGTCTTCTCTCCCACGCAGATCGCCATCGGGCAACCATCACCCAAATCTTCGCATAGCTTCTTCAGTTGCTTAGGCGTTGTAGCTCCTCTTCCGCGGAGACTTGGGATGTTATCAACAGCATTGGCTGGACGGTCGCAGCAATAGGGAGGTCGTAACTCGGCAGAGGAGCACCTCATACGACCACGATGCTCACACCATACGTCGGACCGTCGCGTCGCTGCCTATCCCCGTCCTCCGCCCTCGCATTTCTGATCCGTTCACTGCCCGCCTTCCTCCTTACGCTGACCATTATCCCCAGTATTCCAAATCTTCGCTCATCAACTCATCCCTCTACTTCGAGACATCTCCCGTTAGCCTTAGTCCAAGCTCGCAATGTTCACAGCGCCGTCGATCAAGACAGCAAATCTGATATAAAATTCCATCATTCAGGCAGGCACGCATCCCACGTGGACCCATCCGTGCCGTCCGTTTACAAGGAGGGCGACGAGGTGGTCTTCCAGTGCCGCTTCTCGCCGTCCGATCCCTGGGGTCCAGGACCCCTGTGCTTCGAATCTGGCCGTCCGTTGTCCGTCTTCGTTGGCGTCAACATCTACCGTTACTGCAGCCTCGAGGTGCGAACTCCGTCAGAGTACGAACGGTTAGCGCAGCTGGTGCAGCAGGAGCTGACGTGGCAATGCCGCGTGGCAACGGATCCCAGAAACCAAACGTACGTGCCGCTTACCTTCCTCCTCATGGGCTCCTATCACAAGCTCAAAGACAGAAGCAGCAACAGTGCCACCACTAGCAGCAGCACCAGTAATACCAGCGACAGCAGCAGGAGCAACAAATCTGTAACAAGTGCCGCAGCTCTTGGCACGGCGAGCCAAGTCAAGGACATACTCAGAGTGAACAACCGCATTAACCTTGTCTTCCACGCATACAAGAACCGAATTATCGGAGCTGCTGTGTACCCTGTAGCAGACCACATGCAGCTGGTGAAGCAGGGCGGGCTAGTGGGCCTGCACGGCTCTGTGGTGTGGTTTCACCACCACAGCTTTCAGACAGAGTCCAGTGTGGGGCTGAGGAGAGGAGGGGAGAGTGACTGGTGGTCGGTGGCAGGAAGAGAGGGTAGCTGGTCCAGAGAGTTGGGGGTCGCCATGGCTAGTGGGTTTCTCTGCTCACTCTTCACGCTTGTTATTGCGGTTGTGGTGTATCAAGGGCAGCTGAAGCCAGCTATTATCAGGAAATGCTTGAAAAAGGAGTGACTGTATGAGAGGTGATGGACTGCTGTCAAGCTGTATGTACACTCCCTTTTTTAAAGCCGCTATGTTGACACCAAGGTCTGGTCCAACCCCAAAGGTCTTGTCAGTCATCAAACTGCTAGCAAGGCACTAGCACAGCGTGTACCCTAATAGCAAAACCATCCGGTGTCTACTTCCACCCAGCTGGTGGCACAGACACGGAGTTAATGTGCTTGAACTACAAGCCTGCAGTTAGTGTGCTCAATTGTACAAGTCCTGCAAATTGTGAAAGTGTACTTAGGCTGACTGGCAAAGGCAGCGTTATCATTTCATATGGATTGTAGTACATCGTTCTCGTCTTATATAAATCTACATAACAGCATACACAATGGGTGGGCGGGTGGGAAATTAGAACTACAATTTTGAAAATGAAAACGTGGGTGGGGACGAATGTCCCCACGTCCCTCTTTTGTAGGCAAAAGAGGGTGAGTAGCGCTTCGGCGCTACCTTTGCTGTGTTGGCCACGTACCCCTTTTCACAATACAAAATTTTAGAAAGTGTTACATTTCATTACACTTTCAAAAATTATCATATTGTGAAAGTGTACTTAGGCTGACTGGCAAAGGCAGCGTTATCATTTCATATGGGTCTTCTGAGGCAAGTGCAGTCGGGGCTGGCGGTGTCGTTCGATTGACAGCTGATGCGTAGCGGGCGAGGGAGCCGTCGAAGGATCCTGCAATTGCGTAGAGAGGGAGATGAGCTGATCCTGCGCGATTGTAACGTACATCTCCTTCGCGCTGTCGCTGCGCCATCGGCCCATGCGTTTGAAGAGCCGGTCAGGAACTCCGAGGCTTGCCGCCGCCGTGGCTGCGCCTTTGCGGAATGAGTGGGTTCCGATGTGCGCGACATCCAGTCCAGCTTGCCTGCCGGCCGCGAGGCACCAGTTTCTGATCGTAACGTAGGATGGTGATTTGTCGTTCGGTGTGGCTTGCGAGTTCTTCGGGAAAACCCTTATCAGCGGTCCATGTGGCACCTTTGTGAGGCCTGCGATGTGTATAAATGTGCGCGTGCACCTCACCGGGCAGTATGGGCCTGGAATTGCTGCCACTGGGATCCAGACTCCCTTCCCCTCCTGGTCCTCGAACTGTACATCATTCCATTGGAGCGAGACGAGGTCGGAGTAGCGCAAGAATGCAGAAAACATGAGAAGAGGAATCAATCCTTTCTGGTATTCCGCAGGAATTGGTGATTCGAGGAAGGGACGAGCCATGTCGTGCACTTGATGGAGAGAGATCGGCTCTTTGGTCCTTGTAGGCCGAGGGCCATGTCTCTTGGCGAACTCCCGCACTTGCAGGGTGAGTGGGCCAGCGGTAGGGGAGGTTTCGCCTGTCATGCGGTGGGCGAAGGCTACTGCCGAACACGTGAGGTTGATCGCAGAGAGAGTTGCCTTGTTGTTGAGCGCATGGATGAGATACAGCGCTAGCGTCAGGTCGGTTGCCGGTAGGAACTCGAGCTTAACTTGGGTACAGAAGGTGCGAAATCTCTGCCAATAAGGTTGGTACGTCTCGATTGTAGATGGTGCGCGAACGTGGCTAATTACGTGCATCAATTGTTGCTTTAGTTTGGCCAAAAGTCCTGAAATGACACATTGAGAAATTGTTATTAGACCGCATAGTTTACACGCAAAGCAATGATTGGGCTATGGGGCAATCCGAGACCAGAGAATGCAGCTGTGTGTGAACCTGCCCGAAGGCATTGGCTGCCTTGGGCAAGGGAAAGGTGCTCTACTACTGCCGGAGCCCACGATTGAGTGGACGGCTGGAGAAGCGGCCACCATGACGCTCCGGTCCACTGTGGAACGACGAGCGTGAGTTCTGTCTGCGTCAGTTCCGCATGGCGGAGTGTAGCGGGAATTAAGTGTGGAGGCGGGAAGGCAAAGCATCGCTCGCCTGTCCACGAGATGGAAAATGCGTCGACGGCGAACGCGTCGGGGTGCGGTATCTTAGAGCAGAAGCGCTGAACGTGATTGTTCCGAACGTTAGCAAAGAGATCAATTGTGTGAGGCCCCCAGCGTCGTTCCAAGAGGCGAAACCAAGGTGCGTGTAGGGAGTAGTCGTCAAAATCTTGCATCTTGGATAGGTCATCCGCATGGGCGTTGAGCTCTCTCGGAATCCATTCGATCGCGAGGCGTGTTGTGTTGCCGAGGCAGAACTGGATGATCGCTTGGCATGTCAACGTAAGATCCGCCTGACGGGATCCCCCTTTGCGCAAGATAAACATGACTGCCTGGTTGTCTACCCGGACGAGGACGTGAGCACCCACGATTTGGGTTGCGAACGTCCGCAGTGCCCAGAGCACTCCCTCGAGCTCTCGCCGCGTACTAGATGTGGGGAGAAGCCCTTGTGGCATGCACTCGCTTGCCTCGCATGATGTACTTGGGAACTTGGCCAGAGTGGCACCCCAGCTGTGTGCGCTTGCGTCGACGTGTATCACGGCATCAAAACGCTGACTCTGGTGGAATGGGGCGCCATTGAAACGATCGAAGTGCATTGTCCAAAACAGCAGCTCCTCGGTCGCTCCTGGTGACAATAAAACCTTTGAGTTCCATGACCATGCGGAGTCGATCAAGTGCAGAAGCTCATGGCTGAAGGCACGCGCCGTCGTGCCCAGCGCGAGCGACATGGAGCTGAGAAATCCAGTGATCCGGGCTATCTTGCGAATCGGCACTTGGCGACCCGATTGCCCTTTTTTTATAAGTAGGTGGAGCTCCTGCAGTAGTTGTTCGCGCCGATCCTTTCCGACAATGAACATCCCTCGTTCCGTGTCAAGCTCCATCCCCAAAAAGCGCAAGTGGTGTGCGGGATGCAGGTGTGATTTCTTAGAATTTATCACGAATCCTGCCGCCTTCAGGTCGTAGAGAACTTCGATGCACGTCGAACGGGCTAGCGCCTCGGAGTCGCAGAGGAATAGTAGATCGTCCACGTATGGTATTACGCGCACTCCGCGCGCGCGCCATCTCTTGGCTAGTTGCTTAATAAGCTGGGTGAAGACGAACGGGGCTGTTGCCAGGCCGAAAGGTAAGGATGTGAAGCAATAGAAATTTCCGCCCAATTGAAAGCCCAAAAACTTCCAGCACGATGGGTGGATTTCGACGTGGTGGTAGCCTGACTTGAGATCGATTGTGAACATCCAGTCGTTTGGGCGAATGATTTCCGCGACCCGACTCAAGCCTTCGTACTTGAACTTGGGAACTTGGAGGTGAGCGTTGACCTTCCGCAGGTCAAGGATGAGCCGACATTTGTCTCGTTGCTCCACAACATTGAGCGGGCTGATGCACGTAAGTGCGGCTTTCGACGAGACATGCATCGCGGCGCCTGACGCGATGAGGTCGCTGACCGCGTCTTGGGTGAATGCCATGTGTGCTTGGACGCCTGCGTGATTGGGCGCTTCGAAGGGGAGAGGCTCCGCGCCCTTCCATGGTAGCCAGTACCCTCTGGCAATGATGGAAAGGATAAGACTGCTGTCGCACCATGACAGCCACCAATGGAGGCTATTGCGCAATCGCATGCGCATGATGGACACCATGTTGTCCGTTATTGCGTCCTCGTATGGGTCCCAAAAAGCACTCCGCCACTCGCCTTCCACTTCTGCAATTAATGGGCAACCGAGGTTGTGGGGGGGGACCAGGACCAAGGTCGATTAGGCGCGAGATAATACGGCACGCTTTGTGGGGCAAACTATGTCGCTTGTCTTCTACCGCCGTCGCGCCTCCCCGCACTCCCGGGGTTGTTTTGTTTTTTGTTGTTGTTTTTTTTTTTTTCAACACTTCGCTTGAGCAACCCTCAGCTTTGACACTCTTGCATGTTTTTTTTTTTTTTTTTTTTTGGATTGCCTTGCAACGAGATTGGCGCATTTGCGTCACTAGGTCCCACGAAAGGGGAGAACGAGGGAGGCGGGAAGGGAAGAGAGGAGAGGAGAGCGAGAGAGAGAGAGGAGAGAGAGAGAGAGAGAGAGAGAGAGAGAGCGCAGATAGAGAGAGAGCGAGAGGAGAGAGAGAGAGAGAGCTCTCGAGGAGAGAGAGAGAGAGAGCGATAGAGAGAGAGAGCTCTCGAGGCGAGAGAGAGATCTCGGAGAGATAGACTCTCTCGCTCTCTCTCTCTCTCTCTCTCTCTCTATCTCTCTCTCTCTCTCTCTCTCTCTCTCTCTCTCTCTCTCTCTCTCTCTCTCTCTCTCTCTCTCTCTCTCTCTCTCTCTCTCTCTCTCTCTCTCTCTCTCTCTCTCTCTCTCTCTCTCTCTCTCTCTCTCTCTCTCTCTCTCTCCCCTTCTTGTTTTTCTCTTGGTCCTTGCTTTGTCATTCACCCCTGGCCAATCCTTCCTCCATGGCTGCCTTCCTCAAGAGGGGGCTGGATTTTTGATTGGTTGTGCCATTTGTCTTCTCTCCTCATGTTGTCTCCCTTTCTCTCTCTCCATTGTTTTTTTTTTTTTTTTTTGGTCCAATAACAAAATTCTTTTATTAATCCACACAAAGGCATACAAGCCTAGGCCTACACAATAACCAGCCCCTACGGCTGCCATCTTGCCCTGGCCCCCATGGCCTATACTACGTTCCAAGGCTCCTAACCAGCCTACGCACCACCGGTGCATCCACCTACGCCCCCCGGCATAGTGGCAAGGGGCGCCGCCCCATGGGTCCTCTCACACCACGGGTGTGGGACCTTGTGCGCCACGCCCTCCCATAGGGCAATTGTTTGCCATATGGCCGGGCTGGCCGCAACGGAAACACACCCCCTTGAAGCGGGGCTCGTGGCAGCCCGCGGGTGGCATGCCCTTGCTTTCCGGTTCACCGTCTCGAGGGGGAAGGCGGCCTCCGCGGGCGAAGCCGGTACGTGCACGCTTGAGGGCCGCCACGTCGGCTACCGCGAGCTTGTAAGAGCGGGACGTGAGCACGCTCTTGGCTTGGTACAGCTGGAACCGATCCGCCGCTTCGAAACCGGCCTCATCCGCCACCAAGAGCACCTCGAAGCGTTTGTTGATCAACGTTTCGATTTGCTCCACGTTGGAGAGCGCGCCCTCGACGTCGCCGTTTTGGAGCTTGAACTCGACGTGCCTCAGGTGAGCTTGAATTGCGGAGAACACCTCCGCCTGGTCACGCACTCCCTTGCGCATGAAGGTAGTAGCTGCGGGTGTAGGGTTAAGGGGGGGAAGGGGAGGTGCGGGTGCGAGAATGCGACGACGAGCAAGGTTGTCGGGGGCCTCACCGTCTTCATTTTCCGAGTCGTCGCTGTCGTCGGGGATACGGGCTTGGGTTGGTGCCGGAGCCGGGGCGGGAGCAGGAGCAGCGTTGTTGGTGCGAGCGATTTTGGTGGAGCGGGGGGCTGCGACGTTTTCCTTCTGCTTTTCGATTTTAGCGGAAGCGGAAATTTCTTCCGTTGATGTAGCTGCAGTCGATGGAGCGTGCTGCTGCAATAACGAGAGCAGCGCCTGCAGCTGCTGCGCAGTCAAAGGGGGGGGTGCGTTGACCGGGGGTGACGTCAGCGGAGGGTGTTGCGCGCTGGCGTTTCTGGGTCGTGGGCCCGGATGGACCCGCGTCAGCGCCGGTCAAGACGGCCGCCGCGTCAGCGGCGGTCGTCGTCTTCTGCGCAGCACGCGCGTGCCTGCCAGGCACGCGCTCTTCAGCAGCAGCGACGCCGACTGTACAACAGTCGCGCGTTCCTCAGGGGGGGTCCGAAGGGTGCCTCCGAGCAGGAGGTCGACCGCCGAGGGTCCCTCGCTTGAAATTTCTTCGGCGGGACGTTTTCCGCCGCGACGATCCGTTGTCCCGGCCGGAGTCGAGGTTTCCGCCGCGTTACCGGGGCTAGAAATATTCGAGTTGTCGCGATTAAGTGCCGGGTTGACTGGAGCCATCGCTGCGAGGTTGCGCTTAAGGATGTCGTTAAGAAGCGTTGACGGGGCAGTGAAGCGCGGAAGCGATAGAGTCTTCGCCAGTGTGGACGAGAACGAAATTAGAACTACAATTTTGAAAATGAAAACGTGGGTGGGGACGAATGTCCCCACGTCCCTCTTTTGTAGGCAAAAGAGGGTGAGTAGCGCTTCGGCGCTACCTTTGCTGTGTTGGCCACGTACCCCTTTTCACAATACAAAATTTTAGAAAGTGTTACATTTCATTACACTTTCAAAAATTATCATTTTGTGTGCTCGATTCTACACACCCTGTAATTGGTTGGCTCAATTCAGCAAGTGATGTGGTCAGTGTTTCAATTCTACAAGCCCTGTAGCTTAGTGTGCTCGACTCGAGCCCTGCAGCTAGTGTGCTCGACGCGGATGAACCTGTCGTGATAGCGTTAGAACCTAGGAAGCTAGGTGAGGGTGTTGGGAGTAGCGAGAGGAAAAGAGGTTCAATAAAGAGAAAGGGTACAATGATATAGGCAAGAGTTGGGGGTGCACCACCAACAGAAAGTATAACAAACTACAGCTACAGCTACAGGCACTTATAGATTTATATAAAATGTAAATCATGACACACCCCCTAAGTGCCTGCAGCGCATAGCAGTAGCAAGTCACACCCCCTGAAGGGGTACACCACGCAGGTGCAAGGCAGCAGGTGCAGTAGCGGTAGATGCAGGTGCGGAAGATGCACAGCCACGGTAAATGCAGCCATGGCGTGTGCAGGTGATGGCAGGTCGCCTGGAGAGCAGATGTGTGCGGCGGCAACGAGCGGCGGCACAAACAGGGCTTCAACGGCAGCACCTGCCGCACCACCAGCAACAGGCAGCAGGAGCAATTACACGATGGGGGCAGATGGGGCAGCTGCAGGTTCCACGTTAGCACCAAGCAGCCATTGCAGTTGCACGACGGGCAGGACAGAGGAGGAACAGCCGACAGAAAACAGGAGAGAGGAGGAGTAATGAGGAGGTGGCTGTGGCTGGTGCTGAAGCCATTGCTCCCACCACCCCCTCAACACCCCCCCCCCCCACAGCGACTGGCGCTGCAGGGAGAAAGAAGGGAGATTGGCAGCGGCTGGCGCTGCAGAGTTCCTCCCGCCACCCCTTCACCCTCCCCTCCACAGCAGGACGCACGGCCCAGCGGCGTAGGGCAGGGGCGGCGCGGGCACTGCTGCAGATCCCGCACGCCATCCACCCCCGCCGTCTCCCCAAACAGCAGTTTCCGCGGCAGGGCGTGCGACAGGCGCGCAGATGCGGCGGAGAATAGGGAGGGACGGTCGAGCAGGGGCAGGGCGCTGGCGGTTACTGCAGCCTTCTGGCCGCCACACCCTTCCCCCCTTCCTCCCCCTCACAGCGACCGACGCTGCCGACGTGCAGGGCCGCGGCAGGGGGGGAAAGGTTAGGGGGGCCGGACGAGGGTGCGACGAATCCGCATCGGTCGCAACCGAGGCCGCAAACGCTCTGGCGCAGCTCGCCGCCGAGACCGTTTCGACAGTCGCGACAGTTGCAACCGTCGTAACTACGGCCGCGACGGGGGCCGTGACCAGCGCCTTGAGCGGGGGGATACGTGGTGGGCCCATGGGGAAAAAAAAAAAATTAGGTCTTAGGACGACCTAGCTCTTAATACCATGTCGTGATAGCGTTAGAACCTAGGAAGCTAGGTGAGGGTGTTGGGAGTAGCGAGAGGAAAAGAGGTTCAATAAAGAGAAAGGGTACAATGATATAGGCAAGAGTTGGGGGTGCACCACCAACAGAAAGTATAACAAACTACAGCTACAGCTACAGGCACTTATAGATTTATATAAAATGTAAATCATGACAGAACCCTGCAGTTTATGGGCTCGATTGTACGAGCCCCGTTAGAGTGCCAGATTCTACAAGCCCTGTAAAACCGTAGTGTGCTCAATTCTACGAGCCCTGTGGTTGGTGTGCACGAGCCATGTGGTTAGTGTGCACGAGCCCTGTGGTTAGTGTGCACGAGCCCTGTGGTTAGTGTGCACGAGCCCTGTCAAATCCTGTGGTTAGCCTACGCAGGAGGTCGCTGAGGTGGGTCGGCCGCAAGGGGAGGAAGAGGGAGGGGCAACGCAAGGAGTGTGGGGGGACAGGGACAGGGGGGAGTGGGAGTTTGGGGGGAGTCTGACGTAAGAGGGGGGGGGGGTGAGGGGGGGGGATGGGATGGGGAGCAGGGAGGGATACCGTACCTGAGTGCGTTACTAGTTAGATACCCTACCACTATAGCCCATTTGAACTAGTTCAGCTGTAACCTATGTGGTATTCATCCTCGGTCTTCATCCTCCTGCCTTGGCTGCCACATGGAACTGCTTCGGCTGTCCTGCAAGCAGACGAGAGGGGGCAAGGCACACGAGATTCGAGATTCATGACATGATAAAATCAGATATGATTTGATGTGCTGTGTGTTGTCAGATATGATGGACAATGATTTGAGTACCCACTCATGAGAAAGGGGCATGAAGGAAAGCAAGGAAGGAATCAAAGGCAGAGAGATGGAAGTAAAAGGAGAGAAGGCTTTACAAGGAGAAGCAAGGGGGAGAAGAATGGCAATGAAAGGCCGTCATCAAGACCTTGGGGCACAGGAGAAGAGGGTGGAGTGCGCAGCCTTACAATGAGAAGAGGATCACGTTGGCCTTATTTCACCTGGCCTTGCCTGAGTTCCGTCCCATGCCATCATTGCGGTCCTTGCCTGAAGGAGGAAACGAAGCGAGGGAGGAGGATAGGAGAGTAGTGCAGCTGGCACTCCGTTACTCCTCAAAACATTTCTCCGCGCACTAAGTTTCATCAAATCCGAAGGAGAAACACGAGAGGTAAAGCCATGTGAAAGCAAAGGAGAGGGAGAGGTGTAAAGTAAGGAAAGTACAGAGGACATCAGAGAAAAAAAAATGTAAAGGTGACATCGAGGCTTGGGGCCGAGGAGAAGAGAGTTAAGTGAGCAGCCTTACCATAAAAAGATGATGATCTGGCTTGTCTGACTTTCCTGAAGTCCGTCCCATGCCTCCACTGCCATTCCTGGCTGAAGGAAGAGACGCAAGGAGGGAGAAGGGAACGAGAGGAGAGCAGATGGCATGAAGGAAAGGAAGGTGGGATTGGAAAAAGCAGAGTGCATTTATGCAAATGGGGCAGGGAAGGGATGCGGAACGTACCACAGAAAGAGGGCTCCCTTGATTCGCCTTTGTTTGTTGCCACTTGATAGCGTTGCTGCTTCCTTGGCTTCGGAACATCTGGGACAGTGGCAGATCAACGACATAATGAGATGAAGAAGTGGCAAGAGAGACGAAGGCAAGTACAGGAGGCTAGGTAAGAAGTCAAGAACAGGAAGCTAGGGAAGAACTGAGTAAAAGGCAAGGAAAGAGCTAAGGTGGAGATGGACGGACAGGTGAGAGTGAAGCGGAGTAGTATATGGCATGCAGAGCATTCAAGAAACGAGCCAAAGGGGAAAAAAGGGCAACGAAATGTTCAAGGGACTTACCAGATTACAATTCCTCTCATCTCTGCTCCCTTATCTCAGGTCCCTCTTCTCTGCTCCCTCTACGTCATCCTCGGCTTTTGAACATCTGGGACAGTGGCAGATCAACACCTTATGATGAGATGGAGGAGTGGCAAGAGAGAAGAAGGCAAGTACAGGCGGCTAATGAAGAAGACAAGTAAAGGAAACCAAGCGAAGAGGAAAGTAGGAGGATAGATTACAACAGCAAGAGAGATCTTACCACGACTGCTGAAGTCCTCCTCCGCTTCCTCTACTTCTTCTCTGCTTCCTGTGCTTCCTCCTCTCCTCTGCATGGCCATCCTCTGCTCGTTTCCTCCTCTGCTCGTTTCCTCCTCTGCTCGTTTCCTCCTCTGCTCGTTTCCTCCTCTGCTCGTTTCCTCCTCTGCTTTTGCCACGACACTCCTACAACCTACATACAAGGTCAAACAGCCTACACCCCACAGCCTACAGCCCACAGTCTACAGCCCTTAGCCTACAGCCTACACCCCACAGCCTTTAGCCTACAGCATGTACTATACCTAGAGATACAGCCAACAGCATACACCCTACCAACTGTACTAGACATAGAGATCGCCTACAGCCTACAGCCTATAATAACAGAACAAGAGTTACAGCAAATATAGCTTATCTTGGTAATCCCATCAATTCACACAGATCACAAAGCTAACATTTCAGAATTCTTTGCTCTTTCCATACGGCATGGTTCCATTGCCCTTTCTGCATGCCCTGTAGTTAGGCGCTGCCCTGTAGTCAGAGTTAGGTTAGGTAGTGTACCTGTAGTTAGGCGCTGCCCTGTAGTCAGAGTTAGGTTAGGTCGTGTACCTGTAGTTAAGTGCTGCCCTGTAGTCAGAGTTAGGTTAGGTAGTGTACCTGTAGTTCAGGCGCTGCCCTGTAGTCAGAGTTAGGTTAGGTAGTGTATCTGTAGTTCAGGCGCTGCCCTGTAGTCAGAGTTAGGTTAGGTAGTGTACCTGTAGTTAGGCGCTGCCCTGTAGTCAGAGTTAGGTTAGGTCGTGTACCTGTAGTTAAGTGCTGCCCTGTAGTCAGAGTTAGGTTAGGTAGTGTACCTGTAGTTCAGGCGCTGCCCTGTAGTCAGAGTTAGGTTAGGTAGTGTATCTGTAGTTCAGGCGCTGCCCTGTAGTCAGAGTTAGGTTAGGTAGTGTACCTGTAGTACAAGCGCTGCCCTGTAGTCAGAGTTAGGTTAGGTAGTGTACCTGTAGTTAGGCGCTGCCCTGTAGTCAGAGTTAGGTTAGGTAGTGTACCTGTAGTTCAGGCGCTGCCCTGTAGTCAGAGTTAGGTTAGGTAGTGTACCTGTAGTTCAGGCGCTGCCCTGTAGTCAGAGTTAGGTTAGGTAGTGTACCTGTAGTTAGGCGCTGCCCTGTAGTCAGAGTGGGGTTAGCGTACCTGCAGCAGCACCATCAACAGCAGCGCCCGGCCGCACCATGGCACCCTTCCACCGCAATTAAGTTCACACTGCTGGAATGAGATGGGTAGAGGGAGAGGGATATGAGTGGAGGGAGGGGGGTTGGGAGCACGTAGGGGGGGGGGGTGAACGAGACAGGGAGAGGAAGTGAGCAAAGACAGGGCGCAACGGGACAACAGGAGTATTGAAGCAAAAACGGATGAAAGCATGAACGTGAAACGAGTGTGCAGACCACAGGCTGGATGGGCCACACCACATCTGTGTCGAGTTTCGCTCTTCAAGTGTCAGTTGGAGTGCTGCTCTGCATGCGCCAACTCCAACAGCAGCACCAGCACCAGCACCAGCAGCAACCATCAGCTCCATCGGTTCCTTCTGCAACCACTGAGTTCGCGCTGCTGGAATGAGATGGGTACGGGGAGTGGAGGAATAGGTACGGAGGGGAAAGAGACAGGGAGAGAAAGTGAGCGAGCAAACGCAGGGCACAACGGGACAGCAGGAGTATTGAAGCAATCGCGATGAATGTGAGAATGCGAAACAAGTGTGCAAACCAGTGTTGGATGGGCCACAGCTGTACCAAGTTTTGCTCTTCAAGTGATGCTCTTGGAGTGTTGCTCCTCGCGTGATGCTCTTGAGTGTTCCAGTCCTCTCGTCCTGGAACAAGGGCATGGGCTGGTGAGAATGAGAATAAAGGATACGGGATGCAGGAAACTGGTCGAGGATGGAATAAAGCCATGGAAAAGGATCACAAGCGACAAATGAAGCAAAGGCAGGGAAAACTGGAAGAATTGAAAAGTGAGAACAAGGTGGAAGGATGCGGTGAAAGCAGAGAGGCGATGGTAGCCCATGGCACTAGGTTGGCGAGCTAGCGGGCAAGGGGGACGAGGTAAGAAGGAGACGCGAGCATTCTACCCCCCTAGGACTCTAGGACGAGCTCAAGCCGCCCCAGTGCCATGTGCTACCATCGCCACGCGCCAGAAACCCCCAATTCAACTTTTTGCCTCTCCCATGCAAAAAAATAGTTTTGGTTACGAGCATGCGGTGAGAGAACAACGCGTTACGAAAATGAACCAAAGACAGAAAGCGGTCAGGATGGCAAGAGGGTGAGTCAGGGGATTAAGAGGTGACTTAGCAGCGGTACGACGGGTTGAGCGACGGAAGCAGCAGCAGTCGCTCCCAGCAGCAGCCCTCCCAGCAGCAGCAGCGCGAGTGGAGCTCATTTGGCACGTGAAGGAGTGGCGTGGTCAGCAGGGCATGCAGGACGCAGGCCGTGCGTCATCCCACTGCCCTCCCTCCTGGAACAAGGGCATGGGCTGGTGAGAATGAGAATAAAGGACACAGGATGCAGGAAACTGGTCGAGGATGGAATAAAGCCATGGAAAAGGATCACAAGCGACAAATGATGCAAAGGCAGGGAAAACTGGAAGGATCAAAAAGCGAAAACAAGGTGGAAGGATGCAGTGAAAACAGAGAGGCGATGGTAGCCCATGGCACTAGGTTGGCGAGCTAGCGGGCAAGGGGGACGAGGTAAGAAGGAGACGTGAGCATTCTACCCCCCTAGGACTCTAGGACGAGCTCAAGCCGCCCCAGTGCCATGTGCTACCATCGCCACGCGCCAGAAACCCCCAATTCAACTTTTTGCCCCTCCCATGCGGAAATGAAGTTTTGGTTACGAGCATGCGGTGAGAGAACAACGTGTTATGAAAACGAACCAAAGACAGAAAGCGGTCAGGATGGCAAGAGGGTGAGTCAGGGGATTAAGAGGTGACTTAGCAGCGGCACGAAGGGTTGAGCGACGGAAGCAGCAGCAGTCGCTCCCAGCAACAGTCGCTCCCAGCAGCAGCAGCGCCAGTGGAGCTCGTTTGGCGCGTGAAGGAGTGGCGTGGTCAGCAGGGCATGCAGGACGCAGGCCGTGCGTCATCCCACTGCCCTCCCTCCTGGAACAAGGGCATGGGCTCGTGACAATGAGAATAAAGGATACGGGATGCAGGAAACTGGTCGAGGATGGAATAAAGCCATGGAAAAGGATCACAAGCGACAAATGAAGCAAAGGCAGGGAAAACTGGAAGAATTGAAAAGCGAAAATAAGGTGGAAGGATGCGGTGAAAGCAGAGAGGCGATGGTAGCCCATGGCACTAGGTTGGCGAGCTAGCGGGCAAGGGGGACGAGGTAAGAAGGAGACGCGAGCATTCTACCCCCCTAGGACTCTAGGACGAGCTCAAGCCGCCCCAGTGCCATGTGCTACCATCGCCACGCGCCAGAAACCCCCAATTCAACTTTTTGCCCCTCCCATGCGGAAATGAAGTTTTGGTTACGAGCATGCGGTGAGAGAACAACGAATTACGAAAAAGGAAAGCGGTCAGGATGGCAAGAGGGTGAGTCAGGGGATTAAGAGGTGACTTAGCAGCGGTACGACGGGTTGAGCGACGGAAGCAGCAGCAGTCGCTCCCAGCAGCAGCCCTCCCAGCAGCAGCAGCGCCAGTGGAGCTCGTTTGGCGCGTGAAGGAGTGGCGTGGTCAGCAGGGCATGCAGGACGCAGGCCGTGCGTCATCCCACTGCCCTCCCTCCTGGAACAAGGGCATGGGCTGGTGAGAATGAGAATAAAGGATACGGGATGCAGGAAACTGGTCGAGGATGGAATAAAGCCATGGAAAAGGATCACAAGCGACAAATGAAGCAAAAGCAGGGAGAACTAGAAGAATCGAAAAGTGAGAACAAGGTGGAAGGATGCGGTGAAAGCAGAGAGGCGATGGTAGCCCATGGCACTAGGTTGGCGAGCTAGCGGGCAAGGGGGACGAGGTAAGAAGGAGACGCGAGCATTCTACCCCCCTAGGACTCTAGGACGAGCTCAAGCCGCCCCAGTGCCATGTGCTACCATCGCCACGCGCCAGAAACCCCCAAATCAAATTTTTGCCCCTCCCATGCTGAAATGAAGTTTTAATTACGAGCATGCGGTGAGAGAACAACGCGTTACGAAAATGAACCAAAGACAGAAAGCGGTCAGGATGGCAAGAGGGTGAGTCAGGGGATTAAGAGGTGACTTAGCAGCGGTACGACGGGTTGAGCGACGGAAGCAGCAGCAGTCGCTCCCAGCAGCAGCCCTCCCAGCAGCAGCAGCGCCAGTGGAGCTCGTTTGGCGCGTGAAGGAGTGGCGTGGTCAGCAGGGCATGCAGGACGCAGGCCGTGCGTCATCCCACTGCCCTCCCTCCTCCTCCTCCCCTCCCCTGGACAAGGGAATGGGTTTGGGAGAGAAGCTATAGGGGAAGGTGAATAAAAATCTGGGTTTAGGGTTTGGCAAACATGAAAACGAGGGTCCACGTTGCGAGAAAGGAAGACGAGATAAAACAAACAAAAGACAACAGGAGAACATATAGCGGTGGTAGCACAAGGCACCAGGGCGGCGAGCTAGCATGCGAGGGTGGACTAGGGGTAAGGAAGAAACGCGGGCGTGAATGTGAGTGCATTCTAGCCCCTTAGGACTCTAAAGTGAGCTCAAGCCGCCCAGTACCATGCGCTACCATCGCTATGCGGAAGTGACGGTTTGATTACGAGCATGCACCAAGCGTTAAGTATAACAACCAAAGACAGAAAGCGATAAGGATGGCAAGGGAGCGAGTAAGGGGGTGAAGCGGGGACTTAGCTGTATGAGGGGTTGCTGAGCGACGGGAGCAGCAGCCGACGTTCCAAGATGCAACAGGATGCCTCGCCGTCACCGTCGCCGTCGCATTGAGCGACGAGTTCGCCTTCACCACCATACGACGATCTTCGAACCTTTCCGCAGCCGGGATCACCATACGACGGCGACTCGACCGTCAGCATCAACGAACACGTCACATTCGTCAGCCTTCCACCATGCAGTCGGCCACGTGAGATTTCGCCGTCTTGAAGTCGCCCTCGTCACCGTCCGAACTCGCAGTCAGCACAAAATGTCAGCACGAATCGTCAGCCTGAATCGTCAGCACGAATCGTCGCCGTAAGATATCGCGATCTCAACATCAGAACACGCCGTTCTAATCGTACGATCGCAGTCATGAACAAGATTTCGCGTCTCGATCGTCATCCAGTCGGCAACGTGAGCTTGCGTCTTGCCGATGTTCAATCGTCGCAATTACAAAGGCTCCAATCGTCACCGTCCGAAACTCCGAGGCGCATGATATTGTCACCGTCCGAAACCCCGCAGGCGAATGATATCGTCGCCATCAGAACTCCGCATCGGAATCGCCCTAGTCATCAACTCCATCAGAATTCTCCGCTTCGGTTTCGCCTTCGCCGTCAAAGCAGCTGCCGTCATCAACGTGAAACCTCCCCGTCACCGTTGGAAGATCGTCACCGTCGGATCTCCATGATAATCGACACGTCAACCGTCACCGTCAGAAGACGTCAACCGTCACCGTCATAAGATCATCGCCACCGTCAGAACTCCCACAATTACCAGTTTTCACCATCAGAAGACGCTGATCGGCACCGTTAGAGCTCCTCATCGGAATATTCACCGTCAGAAATGTCTCGATTCCGTCATAGATCTCTATCGCCGTCGACAGAACTCGCCGTCCAAGGAAAACGTCTCGTATCACCGGTTCCAATGAAAGAAATTTTCGTCATTGTCGCAGCCGTGCACATGAACGGCATCAGTCTGAAACAGCTGTATAGCCGTAGCCAAGTGAACCATGCTTCAAGGAGCTGAAAGAAGAGCTGAGAGGCATCACGAAGAACCGGATTCGCCTCGCGAAACGTCACGTCACGAACCGCATCCGACAGCCGTCAGAAATTTCTCAATGATACTAGAAATCACTATGGTGCTTCGGAAAACGACCTGATGCTAGTTCTCTGTGACGAACGCCTAAACGAGCGCAGTAGCACTAGATAATAAACAAATACGATTATTGCTATGATTGCGATACCAGTAGACGACAGGCGCGTACTAGCAGACTAAACGAAACGAGCCGTGAGAATCCACTGAACAGGCTAGACCACGAGATTCCGACAGAGGTGCTCTGACTGAAACCATAAGAGATACTAGAACTTCGCTGTTTCCTAGTTAATGGTTAATAGCGGAACTACAGCCATGGATTCTAAGACACCGAACGAGACTATGCCTTGGAGCCTGAGCAAGAATATTGTAGAAATGACATTCAGGGAGTGGTTAGGGCGCGTGTCTTTTGGTGTAGACGTTCGGATTTTTGGTTAAACTTTTGCTGGTTACCTTATTCGTTAGATTCGCCAAATTCGCCAGGACGTCGTGTGTCCACGTACACTTCCGGCATCGGAAAATGTTGAGCCCCCAAGTTGAACCCTCATCAACAAACAGGTTGGCACGAATGTGCGAGCGTGTGTCCACCTCATCACTGACAGCGACGATGCGAAGTCTGCGACGCTCGCAGCTAGCATCAGGGTGCTCGTCAGCGCGAGTCCCGGTGGCGCGATGTCAAGAGCCCAAACCGGGTAACCTACAGCGTAGGTCGCGGCTCGGCTGGCTGCAGAACTTCGATAGTTGAACTTTTGTTTGTCGCGTGATTTTCGGGATGGGTGGAACCGCGGCTTGGTTTGCAGTTGGTGAAACCTAGAGCCTAGCTCGAGCTAGGTTCATATGACTACAGTTCAACAAAAAATTCGAGATTTGCATGTAAAAACCAAAAGACACGCGCCCTTAGTGAAGTTCAGAGAAGTAGTTCAGGGAGTGTACAGAGAGATCGCGAGCGGTTTTCATGGATTCTCCGAAACAGAGGGGTGAGACAAATGGCTTGAAGCAGAACCAAGTTCAAGGACGAGGCGTCCGCTCCCCTTTGGCTGCTGTGGTGCAGGCCGCCGCACTGTCGGCGGACGGGAAATGATCAGATTGGGGCCCCAAAGCTCTAGAAAGAGTAACCAACTTGGGGCCTCGTGTATCGCAAAGTGTCGAACCTGGTCCGGGCCTGTCTTTAACCAATTTCGGGGCTCAGTAACGCGCTCCGTCAGACCTGACCACACGAGGTGACGGATTTCTGAACGGACAAGCTGGCAACAAATATAAACCCCAGACGGGCATGCATCCGGTCAGGGAGGCATCAACCCTAAACACCTTGTCGCATGTGTTCAGGGTTGATGCCTCCCTAATTTTATGCCTTTCGATTTGGTTTTACATATTTTCACACTGCGATAATATTTCTGGGCTAAAATTTTAAAAAAATTGGGTTATTTCGCTGAAGTATCTGTACTGCCCATGTGAATGGGCTGACGAGGGCTCCTCCCGTCAACCAGGGTGCTAGCGAAATCCGTCAAACCCAAGCCAGCAGGTGGTGACCTGGCGAGCTCGGCCTAGCTGCCTAGGCTTGTAGGTTGCTTCGGGCCCCAAGAGGCCCCAAGTTGGCAATCTTTCTGCTAATACGAGGCCCCAGTGTGATCATTCCCCTCGGCGGACTGTCCCATTTTCGTGAACCAAGAACCTTGGCGTTTCGCTTGGGGGATGATTGAGTCGCGACGTTTTGACAGATTTCGTGAGCATAGTTACAGCATCTCCGCAGCGCGGGAGTATCATGGTTCCGACTGTTTTGCGCGGGAAACAGTTCCACATCTCTGACAGACGCGCACGGCTGTTTCATGCAGGGTGAACAGATGAGCTAAACTTCAATATAATTTGGGATTCATAGCAGAAAGTGTAATCGAATATGAAGCTTTTATAGATTGTGAAATGGATAATATGAAGCTGCGTGTAATACAGCAATGCCAATGTGAAAACGCTAAGCAAGCGCTATAATAGGGAAAATAAATCATTTGGCCTCTATCATGAGGAAAATCAATTGTCATACTTTCCACCTACCCACCCTAACAAAATGCATGTTGTTACTCGTAACAAACATATGTTAGGGCGTATCCCACGGCCTCCTATCAAGAAACCTCCTATCAAGATTGCACCTTTTGCCTGGTGAAAGTAGCGAGAGATTTTGGGTTTAGGGAATTTTTCAGTGTGAGCTTGAAAGGAGGTTTTCTTGATAGGAGGATACGGTAGGAATACGCCCTTAATGTGATGAGAATAATGTAATTATCCACTTAAACTGAAGCACGTTGTCATCGCAAATAGTAAAGGCAAGGTTTAACAATTTAGTGCAATCAAGCTGTAGCATCTCTTTGTGTGTGCCTGACATGCAACACCATGAAATGCCGAGCCAATCCAAGAATTTCCACACCATGTCATTTCACACAGTGCCATTGCCATACCATGCTATGCACTGCCACACCGTCATGAACCACTCACAACTTTTATATACCATCCTCGCCACTCACAAGCATCCCTCACCAATCACTGTCACCCGTCATTATTGTCACACCCTCTCTTGCAACCCACCCTCACAATTGAATGTTTCCACCAGCTCTCACCACCCAATCTCACCAATCACCACTCACTCGCACCCCTCACCAGTCGCTTTCACGACACTACCACTCACAATGACTCCTGTCACCCGTCATTCTCATCAGCACCCACTCTTACAACTTACCCTCACCTCTCACTCTCACTACACGTTCCCACTACTCACTGTAAACCACACTCACTCTCACCATCACTACCCACTTTCCAAACTCTCAAAAGTACATGCCAACCCAATTACATGCCTCCCCAATCCTATTATTCCCACACCTTTTACCTTCATATGTCACTTTTGTCCCAACCTGTCATCCCAAGCTGTCACAACCTCGTCCCAACAGCCCACCTCTCTCATAACGCCCCCCTTTCCTCACACTCACCCGCCCAAGGGGTTTCACTCTAACCCCCTCACCTTTCACTCACCAACCCAAGGGGTTCAAGCCCCTTTCCTATCTCTCACCAACCCAAGGGGTTCCAGCCCCCTTTCCTATCTCTCACCAACCCAAGGGGTTCCAGCCCCCTTTCCAATCTCTCACCAACCCAAGGGGTTTCAGCCCCCTTTCCTATCTCTCACCAACCCAAGGGGTTCCAGCCCCCTTTCCTATCTCTCACCAACCCAAGGGGTTCCAGCCCCCTTTCCTATCTCTCAAGAATCCAAGAAGTTCCAGCTCCCTTTCCCATCTCTCTCCAACCCAAGAAGTTCCAGCCCCCTCCTATCACTCACCAACCCAAGGGGTTCCCCTTTCCTATCACTCACCAACCCAAGGGGTTCCCCTTTCCTATCTCTCACCAACCCAAGGGGTTCCCCTTTCCTATCTCTCACCCACCCAAGGAGTTCCAGCCCCCTTTCTTATATCTCACCAACCCAAGGGGTTCCAGCCCCCACCATCACTCACAAACATTTTGCTCCCATACCCCATTCGCCCACCTTTGGGGAAATCAGCCCCCATTTCTCTCTCCAACTCATGGGGGTTTCTGTCCCCATCCCTCTTCTCTCCCACTCACCCACCCAAGGGGTTTCAGCCCCTTCTCTCCCACTCACCCACCCAAGGGGTTTCAGCCTCTTCTCTTTCACTCACCCATCCAAGGGGTTTCAGCCCCTTCGTTCCCACTCACCCACCCAAGGGGTTTCAGCCCCTTCTCTCCCACTCACCCACCCAAGGGGTTTCAGCCCCTTCTCTCCCACTCACCAACCCGGGGGGTTTCAGCCCCTTCGCTCCCACTCGCCCACCCAAGGGGTTTCAGTCCCTTATCTCCCACTCACCCACCCAAGGGGTTTCAGCCCCTTCTCTCCCACTCACCCACCCAAGGGGTTTCAGCCCCTTCTCTCCCACTCACCCACCCAAGGGGTTTCAGCCCCTTCTCTCCCACTCACCCACCCGGGGGGTTTCAGCCCCTTCGCTCCCACTCACCCACTCAAGGGGTTTCAGCCCCTTCTCTTCCATTCACCCACCCAGGGGGTTTCAGCCCCTCCTCACCTTCACTTGCCAGCAGTAGAAGCAGCAGACAGCTTATTTCCTTAGGGAAAAAAACACCCCCAGAGGCTGTGCATTGTGGGGCGAGGTTTGGTAGTGAAAAATTGCTTCCAGCCCAAGATTCAAATCCCGCCCCTGACGTAGCTAGAGCTGACGCGAACCAGAGCCGCCGGCCGGTCGGCTCTGACGGTGTCCATTAAGCCTTAAACGCCAGATTGGGAACCTGAGCACCGAGTGTCGTGCCGCAGAGATTCCACCCACCACACCACACCCCACAAGGCACAACCCCAGAGGGTGCTGCCCCTAAGGCAGTGAGCTGACCACTTGCTCCCATGCCCCCCCCACCCCACACTTTCACCCCCATGCCTCCTTACCTCTACTTACCTCCAATTACCAGAGCCAGCAGAGCGCCATGATCCTGAGGTTGCTGGGAAGTGGTGTGAGAAGGGGGGGGGGGGGGTTACGGGAGGGCCGAACTCCACTATGGTCCACCACTGTGGTCCAGGCAGGGTGCTGCTGGGAGGGAAGGGAAAAGGGAGAGAGGAGGAGGTGAGTGAGAGGGTGGACTCCACTCTCCCGCCCTTGCGACAGCGCTCCCACCTTCAGCCTGCAGGGAGAACAGGGCGAGAGAGAGAGGAGGGGATCAAATTACCATACCTCACCTGTTACCACACCTCACCTGTTACCATAACACCTGGTACCATACCTCAGCTGAATCTAACCTAGCCTGCCCTCCAGCCCCTACTGCTGCTGCTGCCGCTTCTGCTGCTGCTACTGCTGCTGTCGGTCCGCCACTCTGCTTCCCCTGCTGCTGCTGCTGCCCCTCCCTTCCCCTCCGCTACCGACCTGCTGCTGCCCCCTTGCCGCCCTGCTACAGCCTTCAATGCACTGGGAGGGAGGAAAGAAGGAGGGAGGCAAGGGAGCAAGGGACAGTAGTGAGAATGGGGAGGAGGGCAGGCAGAAGCCTGAAAGCAAGGATGGAACAAGTAAACCGAGCATCTAGAGAAACAAGGCAGCAGCATGAAGGCAAGACGGAAAAGAGGCTCACCTAGTTTCAGACGACCCAATCCCGATACTCTCCCTTCCCACCCCAGCCGAGTGGAGTGCTGCCCCCCTCCCCTCCCACCACTGCCACCTGCACGGCCACAGGGGAGGAGCGCGAGGGAGTGGCGGTGTTGACCCCCACGGCCCTCCCCTCGACCGGCAAGGAGAGAACTGAAAAGACGTGAGTAAGCGGTTAGGGGCAGAAGCTTGAGAGGCAAGCACAGGTGGGGCGGGTGGGAGGCGAGAGCAGCAGAGGGACCACTGGAGCAGCGCTAGGCACATGGTGCAGACCCAAAGGTAGTGTGACGTACAGTAAGGTGTAGTGCTTAGGGTAGGTTTGACCTGGGGGCTGGGGGGGGGAATACCTGGTATAAGGGGGTCTGCACCATGTGGGCTAGGCTGCTGCAAGTGGCTTGGTTTCAGGAGGGGAGGCATGCGGCATGGATGGAAAGATGATGTGCAGATGCATGTAAGCGAGCATGTGAGAGAACATGTGAGAGTGAGCGAAAGCAATGAACAAGTGAGATGGCACTTAGCTGGAAAGATGAACCTGCAGCCCTTTCTCCTCTCCTCCGGCTGCCCCATCCCTCCCCTCCCCTCCCCTCCCCTCACTTCCCCTCCCCTCTCCTCCCCTCCTCTCCCCTCCATTGCTGCTCCTGCTCCCCCTACTGCTGCTGGGCAGGCTCCTGGTGAGTGCACGGGAGGTACCCTTGCTGCATGTGGAGTGACCTGGTGGGGGTACAAGGGAGAGACAGGAGAGAAGGCGAGTGAGTGAAGGTGTGGAAGCAACGGAGGGAAGTCAAAAGGAGCTGCAATTGAGTGATGGGCGAGGCAGAGGAATGAGCATGAGAGAGCAAATCCGGAATGCTAAGGAGGAAGAGAGTGCAGCGGGAATGAGCAGGCAAGGGGCTCACCTTGAGAGGCCAACCCCACCCCATATACTCTCCCCCGTCGCAAGTCTCTCTCCCAGCCTTCCTCCCTTCCCCACTGCCACCTGCACGGCCACAGGGGAGAGGCGCGAGGGAGTGTCGGTGTTGACCCCGCGCCCCTCCCCTCCACCAGAAAGGCACACACAGAGCAGCAGTGAGCGTGCATGGAATCGCCAGACGCACAAGGGAAACGCCAGAAGCTGCCAAATCAGGAAGATAGGAGGGGCCACTGATTGAAGCACGATCACACGCCACAGACCCCAAGGGAACCTGGAGTACCTGAGGGGGATACCTGCACCTGAAAAAATACCTGAAGTTTTGGGGTCTGTGGCATGTGGGCCGGTCCCAAGCAGTGGCAATGTTTCAAGAAAGAAGGAAACGGAGTGGCAGCAAAGGAGAAGCGGAGACGATGGCGGACAAGGGCGAGGGCGTGGAGGAAGAGGCACTTAGCTGGAGGCGTGAAAGCAGGAGGCAATTTAAGGAGCACCAGGTGATTCCTCCCCAACAGCCCTCCTCCCAGACTCCCGTGTGTGCACCTGCACGGCCAAAGGGGAGAGGCGCGAGGGAGTGTCAGTGTTGACCCCACGCCCCTCCCCTTCACCAGCAAGGCACACACAGAGCAGCAGTGAGCGTGCATGGAAAGGCCAGAAGCACAAGGGAAACGCCAGAAGCTGCAAATCAGGAAGATGGGAGGGGCCACTGATTGAAGCACGATCACACGCCACAGACCCCAAGGGAACCTGGAGTACCTGAGGGGGATACCTGCACCTGAAAAAATACCTGACGTTTGGGGGGTCTGTGGCATGTGGGCCGGTCCCAAGCAGTGAAGTGTTTCAAGAAAAAGGGAAACGGAGTGGCAGCAAAAGAGAAGCAGAGATGATGGCAGACAAGGGCGAGGGCGTGGAGGAAGAGGCACTTAGCTGGAGGCGTGAAAGCAGCAGGCAATCGAAGGAGCACCAGGTGACTCCTCCCCAGCAGCCCTCCTCCCAGCCTCCCGTGTGTGCACCTGCACGGCCACAGGGGAGAGGCGCGAGGGAGTGTCGGTGTTGACCTCACGCCCCTCCCCTCCACCAGAAAGGCACACACAGAGCAGCAGTGAGCGTGCATGGAATGGCCAGAAGCACAAGGGTAACACCAGAAGCTGCCAAATCAGGAAGATGGGAGGAGCCACTGATTGAAGCACGGTCACACGCCACAGACCCCAATTGAACCTGCAGTACCTGAGGGGGATACCTGCACCTGAAAAAATACCTGAAGTAAGGGGGTCTGTGGCATGTGGGCCGGCCCCAAGCAGTGGCAGTGTTTCAAGAAAAAAGGAAAAGGACTGGCAGCAAAGGAGAAGGCGAGATGATGGCGGACAAGGGCGAGGGCGTGGAGGAAAAGGCACTTAGCTGGAGGCGTGAGAGCAGCAGGCAATTGAGGAGCACCAGGAGACTCCTCCCCAGCAGCGCTCCTCCCAGACTCCCGTGTGTGCACCTGCACGGCCACAGGGGAGAGGCGCGAGGGAGTGTCGGTGTTGACCCCACGCCCCTCCCTCCACCAGCAAGGCACACACAGAGCAGCAGTGAGCGTGCATGGAATGGCCAGAAGCACAAGGGAAACGCAAGAAGCTGCCAAATCAGGAAGATAGGAGGGGCCACTGATTGAAGCACGGTCACACGCCACAGATCCCAAGGTAACCTGAGGAGCGTACCTGCACCTGAAGGGATACCTGCACCTGAAGGGATACCTGCACCTGATTAAGTACCTGCACCTGAGAGGGTTATCTGGTCTAAGAGGGTCTGTGGCATGTGGGCCGGGCTCAACCAGTGGCACTGATTTAAGGAGAAAGGCAAAAGCACGAGCAAGAACAAACTGGCAAGTACAAGTGATGGCGTGGAAGAAGGGGCACTTAGCTGGAAGCGAGAGAGGAGGTGGCAGTTGAAGGAGCACGAGCAGCAGGCGTGTCCCTCCCCCTGTAGCTCGGCTCTAGCGCTGCTGGGAGGAAGGGGGGGGGAAGGGGGGTGGACGGGAGGGGGGGGGGGGGGGGGAGCAACAAGAAGCGTGCAGAGAGCAACGTGAGTAGGAGCGAAGTGCGTGCAGGAGCGGCGGTGTTGACCCCGCTTGCCTCTCTCCTCCGCGAGCAGTTCACTTCACACAAGCAGCACTGTCGAGTGAGGTCGCAGGGAGGAGAGCAAGGGCGAGCGACAGGTGAGAGAATGACCGGAGCACAGCGAGGGAGGGGAGGGGCCACCAGCGGGGGAACAACAGGCACAAGCCACAGACCTCAAGGGGAACCTGCTGTGGGGGTTTGAACCTGAGAAGGGGGTAAACCTGAGGGGGATACCTGCAGTGCAAGGTCTGTGGCTTGTGAAGCGGGCCCCAACCAGTGGCGAGATTTGAAGGAGAAACTACGGAGGCACAAGTGAGCAAGGAACTAAACGTGACTACCTTTTAGGTAGCAGCGTTGCAGATTGAGATTTAGGGAGGCGAAGGTACTTAGCTGAAGCAGACGCGCTTCTGAGGGTGGGCTCCACTCGACTTGCCCTTGCTAGCATCGTCGCGGGTGCCAGCGGAACAGCTCTCGAAATCGATCTGTAAGGGAAGATTGTGAGATTGAGCCGCCACGATGAGTTGCAAAATTGAAACGCGATGATGAGTTCAGAAGACGATTCGCAAATATTAAAGGCGCGATACTTCAGACAAGTCGCTCGCGAAACGAATCGTGCTATAACATCGAAACTGATAATATCGCGAAATCGAAACGAGAAACCGAGTCGCGACTTTGACCACACCTGAGGGTGAAGCGGCAAGGCGAAGGACGAGCCTCGGTCCGAGCTTCGAGGTTCGTGCGCGTGGCTCTCCGAAATTGGTTACAGTCAGATTGGGGCGAGACGTCGTCGCCTTGACAATAAACCTGGCACATCCGAGCATGCACACGTCGCGTGTCAGAAATTGTCGCTGGCCAATCATTTTTGCATAGGAACGAATTATAAAAATGTCAAATAACAATGACTGTTTCGAAATAGACGAAATCGAAATGACAATAACGGGATTCGATCATTGTTACCTGAAGTGCAGAATTTCATATCATCGCAGTGACTTCTCGCTCCTTCCCACTCCTTTTTCCCCGTGGTTCCCGGCTCCGCTAATCCCGCGACTTCTCGCTCCCTTTTCGCGCGACTTCCCGACTCCCTTTTTCCCGCGACTTCCGGCTCCGCTTATCCCGCGACTTCTCGCTCCTTTTTCCCACGACTTCCGGCTCCGCAATCTGAACGAAGCTCCTACGCAGACCGAAAGGCTTCAATCCAGAATGATTTCGGCAACAAAAAATAGCCTGTTGGCAGTATAATCTAAATATCTGAGCATATTAACAGTGCTGATGAGTGCTGGTGGACGCAATTTCCTCTTAGCAGCTTCTACAATAAGCCAAGCCTGAAGCAAAATGCCTCCAGGTTGTCTTTGGAGCAGAATGCCTAAAGAGAGAAGAAATGAGAGCACGAGGCGAAAGCGCTGTGAAATCCGAGGCTCAGGCGAGAATGAGGCGAGAGATGGTCACACTGGCTGGAATGAGGCGGAGGGGTCACCAACTGCGTCTCCTCTCCTCACCCTCTTCAGATCTACCGTCCAGAATCACTGGATTGTCTGAATTTCTCTGGATAACTCAGATCTCAGCCGTAGACTCGGACCTTCTGCTTGTTTCGTCACGGCAACCCAAGCCTGTTCCCCGTTGGTCTACAGGTTCACTGGCCTGTGTTGGGTCGCGACGAACTGTGATACTGGCTGCGAGTGGTTGGTTCGGTCAGGCTGAATGTTTTTCCGTGACTGTGAGATTCGAGAGTCAATTTCGGTGGCTGGTTGAGAATCGTCCGCGTGGCACATGAATCAGCCGGTCAGGAAAGGGAAAAGAAAATTTGCCAAGTTGACGCCGTTTGCCTGTCCCCTTATTTCGCCTCAGCGACTACGCGAGACAAACGACACCGACTTTTTCAGCGAGATTCCGTTGACAAAGGCGGGAGCTGCGGGATTTCGCTGGTGAACGTTGGACTCTGCTTACTAGGAACCGTCGATTGTCCTCTCATCTGGAGCCGCAGAGTCGTAGTGTCGGTTTGGAACGCGGCAAGCCCAATGGCTTGAATTTGAAGCCGTGATTCCAGGTAGTAGGAGCGAAGTCAATCCTAGCCGTGGATACAGATTCTAGGCAAGCGGCTGCGATTGGGATCTGGGGTTGAGGCTGTCCACCTGAATTGACTGTCGGGAAAAATGGGCGAAGTTGGCGAACGATCTCTGCTTCCCACCTATTCTGTTACTCGTCGCTGATTCGACGGAGGATCTGATCTTCCTGACACCACTGATTTGAGAAGACAAGCCCGAGAGCCAACACATTTTTCCGAATGAATGGAACTGATCCCCTGCAGGTACACCGAGGAAGGGTACAATAAAATATCGCAACATTGAGAAAGGCATTAGGAACTATGGTAGTAAATAAGTTATTTCCAACAGCAGAGGTACAGTGACAATATAAAATTTACGCAATTATACATTTCTAGTAGAGTTCAACATGTAAACGTGATGCAGAGTCTACTCCCCCATCTTTATCTGCTCAAACCACATCTTACTGTTTGCAGCAAAGCATAGGGGTGGGAATGCAGATACGGAAGAATGGTGCTGAAAGAGGACCTGTGAGGCATAATGAAGAACGGTTAAGGGTTTCAAGGAGCTACCACCAGGGAAGACGGTAATGGTTGGTGGATTGGGTAGTGGAGGGACGGCTAATGTGAGGAGAGCTTGAGTGCATATAGCAGCATTCTACCATCCTCCAGCCCCACAAGGATGGCATCCTCCTCAGTCGTTGTGATCGATGCTGCTGGCGACCCCACCCCATCAAACGTCAGCAATGGCTCAAGCGTATGCATGGATCTCACCACTACCATCCCAGCTTCTGACCCTCCCCCTCCCCGGCCACTGGTACTCCCCCCCCTTCCGCTGCCCGCTCCTCCAGTGTCCCCCCCTGCGCTGCATGCTGTGACAAGGAACTGTCCACATTGAGACAACGCGAGATGCGTGATCGGTTCGTCCACTAGCGCATGTTCCAGCCACTCCCCGTTGATGGAGCACACGTGGAGCATGCGGGCGGCGTCGGAGTAGACTGCGACGCGAGCGAGAGGCGCGGATAGTGCGATTCTCAGCGCCTCGTTTGCACAGTCGTTGGGGTGTTGCAGCGACCGCAGGAACCGGGCGGCCCGGAGAGTGGAAAAGACAAGAGATCCGTCCAGGGAGGCAGAAAGAATCAAATCTAGCTCAGAGGAGGCGATGACAGCTGTGACGGCATCGTCGTGGGAGCAGAGCACTGCGCGGGGCTTGGAGGAAATGAAGGGGTCGCCTTGAGCGTGTGCGTGTGCTCCCAGGTGGTCGATGCGCCAGATCATGACAGTTGTGTCTCGGCTGCCTGTGGCTAACCAGTTGCCGTCGTTGGACACTGGGTGGAGGCAGCACACGTGGGTGTAGGAACAAGGAGAGGGGGGTGGGAAAAACGGGGGATATTTGAATGGATTGCTGGTAAATGGGAGATGAGGGATGCTAATGAAGGTGTGTAATATGGTGTCTTGTGTTGTAACTGTCTCCTGTCACTGTGTTCAACAGTCTGCAACAACCGAGCAGATAACAACTACGTGATATCAACAGTCTGGTGAAAGCGAAAGCAACAGAAGCACGCCTGAAAGCAAAAGCAACAGACGCACACCTGAAAGGCAGGTGACAAGATCGCTGTGCTGCTGCAGCGCCTGAACAGTGGCAGCATCATCTACAGACGTGCTGCGAATGGCATTGTCCCAGTGGCCCCCGGAGAAGAGGAATGCTGAGGTGGCTCCTGGTACGATCCCGAAGCAGTCGCCATAGCTGCTAGCTCCGGGAGCAGAGAGAGGTGCTCCAATCCTGCACACTCGGCTTGGGTCACCCATGCTGATGCTATAGTCCTGTTGGTTCGTGAGGACGGGAGGGTGGACGGTTGGGTGGTGAGAGGGCGAGGCAAGGCTTTGGAGTGAATTCAGTTTTGGATGAAGGCGAGAGAACACATGCAAGCCATGTAGGATCAGGTGCAGGTGGAGGGAGGTCACTGCAGAACACCATTTTTTCCCCACAGTGGCGAAACAGCATCCAACACATAACATGGCATCCACTCAACAATCATCCAAACACCCAACCAGAGCCCTGCATTCATTCACCCAGCACCACACTCACCATGCCCACTTTCACGCGCTTCTTTGGAGCATTCCAAGAGCGCACTGTCAGCACCTGCCCCCTCGTCACACTCACTACCGTGCGATCCACCACCCCAATAAAAACCACAGCCATATCATCCTCCGACCTCCCCTTACCCCCCCTCGTCCTCCCCCCAGGACTTCCCACGCCCGCAGCATAAGCGGGAACCACAGTGGAGGAAACAGCCGGGGTGGGGGGAGCTGGTATGATTGCGGACAGGCAGATTGAGGACGAAAAGAAGCGAAGTGGGCGGTTGATTTGGAGGTGCGGGCCGCGTTCGGGGTGGGGGCGGGTGAAGAGCTGGATGGGGGTCTGGCCGAAGGCGGCGATTTGCTGCTCGATGGCTGTGCGCCTGGTCTGGTCTGTGATTGCATCAATGTCCACTGCGCCCTCGTATGTGAGGTAGTAGAACACGTTGTCCGCCTGGAGGAACCAAGGACGGTAAGACAGGCAGAGGAGAAACAGGAGGAGAGCTGAATGGGAGACTGGTTTATCGGGGTAGATTTCTCAGCAGCACCCTCGTATGTGAGATAGTAGAACACGTTGTCCGCCTGGAGGGAGGCGCCGAGGGCAGTGGGACAGAGAAAAAAGCGGGAGGAGGGCGAAAAAGGAGCTTGGCTTACAAGGGCGAAATCAAGAACGCCCTTCGATGTGAGGTGACAAACGCGAAGACCGTATCACCAGATGAGATCAAGGGGAGGGGGTCGTGGGTGATTGGGGGTCTAGCTCGTTGATTTCAAGGCGCCCTTCACCAAGGCACTCAGGGAAGGGCGGGTGAGAGTTCAGAGCAGAGGCACACCCTTTACAGAATCACCACCAAACTTTCTTCATGCTTCCATAATGCCATCTCATTTGAGAACGCTTTTCCGCATAACGGGATGATCCTGCGTCATCCACAGGCCCACAGGCCCACATGCCACCTGCCCACACGCCCACATGTCCACATGGACACATGTCCAGACGCCCACAGATGCCCACACGCCCACCTGAACAGCCGCCTCCCCTCGTTGCTTGTAGCCAAAAACAAGGTCGATCCAGTGGTGCAGCCTCTCGCTCACGTGTTCACTCTCCAGGGCCTCTCGCTGCAGACGCACAAACTCCTCTGGGGAGCCCTGGGGATTACAAGCAGGGTCGGAGGCAACAAGGGTTACAGCTGGGTTCATTTGCTCGCTCTCCAGGGCCTCTCGCTGCAGGCGCACAGACTCCCATGGGGAGCCCTGGGGATCACAGGCAGGTGGTCAGAGGTAACAAGGGCACAGCTGGGCTCACTTGGTTCCACTGCAAGGTCTCCTGCTGCAAGCGCAGAAACTTCGCCAGGGAACCCTATAGCGAGCGAGCAGGGTGAAGGGCCGGCCTGAATGGATAGAACTACAATGCTTGACTGACAGGAACTCTGATGAACCGTCTGCTGCACCCGTGCACGCACCTTGGCCCAGGGAGGCAGGATGACGCCATCGAGCGCCTGTCCGTCCTGCCTGTGGCCCAGGTCGAAGCAGTTGCTGTTGCGCAGGAACTCCGGCTGGTAGAAGAACTCTGGCAGCAGCTCCTTCACGTCGCTCGTGTTGCTCTGGCAGTTGTCCCATGCCGACGCCATGCTGTCAAACAGTCGATCCGCCTGGTCAAAGCGGCCCCCCTGTTGGGAGGGAAGGCAGGCAACGGGGTTTGGAAAGAAGAAACCTCAGAAATATCTCTCATCCCAAATGTTGCCTCTCGGTGAAAAGACGATGTTCTGCAGAAGTATTTTGGCTTGGACTTATATAATATTTTTTACAATGAAATACGGAAGGGTGCATGAAGGAGAGCTTGGAGGAAAGGTGGTGTGTGTGCAACGACAATTACATGCTGAGGTAAACAGCCCTGACGTAAGAATTGGGAGCATTCAGAAAGCTGGTCACACCTGCAGCAGTCGGTGGAGCGTGGCGAACGGCTCCATGCGGATGAGGAAGTAGAGGACCACGCCAGCAGAGGAGTAATGCGATCCGTACAGGAAGCTGATGGGTTAGGAAAATAGCAAAAGGAAGTGGGATTGAAAAGGCAGGATACAGAGGTGACGGGTTGGGGAAAGATGAGAAATAACTTAATCGACACAATGAGGATGTTACAGAAGGGGAAATCTATGGGACAAGGTTTCTTCAGAAGGAGCAGAACGAAAGCATGTGGACCTATGAAGAGCACGCAGACTATTTGCATGTATGCTGGTCCCGATCCACAAACAAGATGAAAGAAGGACGAAAGCATGCAGTGAGAAATAGTGAGCGACCCATGCGCTGCCCTTACCCAGGAATGTCCGTATCCATGCTGTCATATCGCTCCTTGAACAGCTGTAGCAGGTGGGTGGAGGAGAATAGCAGCAGTTAGGGGAAAAATGAGGAGAGATCGCTGGACGACAAGACAAGCTTGCATAAACAACACCGTGGTATGAAAAAAAAACACATCGGCGACTTTGCACCTTGGCTTAGGCCATACCACACATACCTCTAGCCTCTTGGCGTTCAGTGCCCCAACCGGCTTGCTCAAATCTCGGAACGTCTCTGCATTTGACAAGTCCAGCTTGTTTGAAGCATAATCCGCAATCACCCACGGGAAAACAGGGTACTGCATCAAATCGTTGTACGTGCGCCCAGCCAGGGTGTTAAGGATCATGAGGTAATCAAAGGTGGAGATTTTCCGCTTGCTCCATTGAGACCTCGCCTTCTCTGCCAGTTCCTGCCCTCTTTTTCTGTCCACCAAATCAACCAGCTTGCTGCTGCGAGCCGTCGTCCCACGGTTGGCGATAGCCAGAATACGGTGGGCGACTTTGTCAGCTAGCTGAGGCGAGGAGAAGGAGAAGAAGGCAGGGGCCTGCGACGAGGAGAACTCGAGCTCAAAGGCGGATGGGCGGAGGAGGTAGCGTGTCATGCGGATGCGAGCGAGCTCAGAGAGCGACCAGATTCGGCGCATCTTCACGTCGTCCAGAATATCCGTGTGCTTGCGCATCCTGACAGTCACTTTCTCCAGAGTCTTCTCGTTCGGCTGGAACCTAGCTACAAACAGCAGTTTCTGTATCACACGCTTCCATCGCTCCTTAGGGGGGATTTTCTCTCCGCCAGAAACGGAGCCAGAGGAGGACACGGAGTGGGGGTTGTGGAGGGTGCCATCCGGGTGGAAGCGAAGGAAATCTTCGGTGCTGTCCATGGCAAAGTCCACGTAGAAGTGCAGCTCTGTGTGGGAGATGTGCAGACGGCCCGCCAGCTTGCGCTTGGTGGTCAGGAGGATGCAGGGGATTTCTTCCAATACCTGCGTCAACAGAGGAGAACAAGTATGTAAGTAGTTTTTATGTTGGGTGGCAATAAAGTTAAGGGGCCACAACAAGATTGGGTGGCCCGAAGGAGAAGATGCAGCAAGATGCAGCTGCTGAAAAAAACAAACCATGACGTAGAGTTGAGGTAAGGGACCAGACCTCCCTCAAACACAGGTGGACACTTGCGATTTTGTTCTCACGAATTCACTCACCCCTGCCGTGCCTTCTGCCGGAAAACCACGAGCACTTGCCACACCTGTCCCTTCCACCTCCCCTTCCTGCACGCCCTTCTTCCCTCCCTGCCCTGGCTGGCTCTGCTCGTTGCTCTGCTGCAGCAGCGCCATCTCCTCCATCAAGTCCCGGTCCACGTTCACACTCGACACTACCCTCCCGTGCTGCTGCAGATCTCCCACTGAACCTGCTCGCACAATTCCATCCCCCATGCCAAAGCTGCTCCCACCAACAGATGTCAAAGCATCTCCGCCCACTGACGCACTGGCGTCACTCGTATACCTGCGGAAACTCCTGGCATCCGGTCCCGACGCACCAGACTTCTCCAACCGAGTCCCCTCTGACGTCCCATCTGCCGCCTTCCCTTCCTCACCCCCACCGCCCTTCTCTTTCCCTCCCATACCCAAGTTCCGCTCCTCTCCTTTACTAATGCTAAAGTTTTCATCAAACCGGTAGTTCGGACGCATGCGGAATCGACGCCTCTGCGGGTCCTCTGACTTATCCAGCTTCCAGCGGGGTGGAGGGTCATCAGGCGATGGGCCAGAGTACCAAGGGCCCCTTTCGCTGGTCATCTGCCGGTACAGGGTGTTCCACACTGCCTTGGCGTTCTGCAGCTGCTCAGCATACGATAGGGTCGCAACAGCTCGTCGTTTTGCTTCCTGCTCCATCATCCCGCCGAGCACGCTCCGCCGCTGCTGCTCCACCTCCTGCCGTCGCTCCTGTTGGGCCTCCTCCCATGCTTCTATGTTTGGCTGGATGTCCATCAGGCTGTCATTAAGAGAGGTCACGATGAACATGACGTGGTCGCACTCAGTGCGCGCCTGAGGAAATGCACAGTGGAAAGGTGCAAGGGGTGAAGATGTGAATGAGACATCTCTACGAAAGATGAGCGCCCTGTAGCTGACTCGCTGCGTGTACGAGGAGAAAAGGAAGAGCAGGGAGCGGGAATGTGCTACTTGTTTATCAAACTGTACAACAAAACCATAGTACTGAAAAAAGGAGAATGATTAGTTGGATAACATGAACAGTTGATAATGGCTCCTAAACGTCTATGGTTCGAAAGGCAGACAAGAGCTAACTTCAACAAGAACACCTTAAGAAAATGGGTTACAGAATCAGACTTACTGCGCTGCGCACTCTGTCGGCATGGATCACTTCATAAAGAGGATGCCTCTGCTGCTCCCCCTCTCCTGCCGCAACCTGCGACCCTGCCTCAGACAGCCCAGATGACTCAGCTGCCCCATGCCCTGTGCCACTGCTGTTACTCGCCATTCCATAAGCAAAAACTTCCTCATTCGAATCCTCATCATATTCCTCCTCCTCTTCCTCCTCTTCCTCCTCCCCCCCCTCATCATCCAGCATGCCTCCTGTCATTTGAGAAAAGTCCACAGGGGTGTAAGCGGGAGGGCCGCCCCGTTCATCGATGCAGCGCGCTAGGATGGGCATGATCGCCAGGAAGACGTCTCGAGTGCACTGGGCTATGATGTGGCCACGTGCCCCGTCATTCATGTCGCCCACTAGTGCTCGGGCTTCAAGAAGTGACCTGAGAGGGGGAAGAAACGGAGGGAGTGAAGATGGAGGGAAGGGAATTTTGAGGATAATGTCCGGAGATGGATAGTAACAAGAACCAGTTACAAATAGGAACGTACGATAGGTACGTTGTCAGCGAGAAAAGAGTTCATCGTCAGCATCATAACACGAAAACTACTCAACAGCCACAGAGGATGGAGTGCAAATCACCAGAGGAAGAGGTGGGCCTGGTTGTGCAGGCGGTTGTCATCATCATTGGGGAAGACGACAGGCAGGAGCACCACGAAGTGGTTGAGGCAGCGATGGAGAGCTGGCAGCTCAGCTTCGAACATGTAGATCAGCACCAGGCGCAGCACAAATGCAGGACACCCCTGACGAGCCAAGTCCAGCATCTGCTCCTCCACCTCCTGCAATGCCGCCTCGCCTGACCTCCCACTCTCTACTGCCTCTGCTTTGACTGTTAGGCTACGCAACAGCCCTTGTCTCTCACTCCCCTTGTCATTTCCATGTCTCGCACTCCCCTGCTGCCCATGCGGCGCGGCAGCAGAAGCAGCTGCAGAATCGGGTTTGGGCTGGAGGAAGGAGCGGTGGGGAGGTGAGGGCGGCTGAGGAGGCGGGAGGAACGCAGGGTGGACCGGCAGGTGCGGTGTTTCAGGGTCATCATCGTCAGATTGCAGCATGCCTGCAGCAAGGGCCTCTGCTGCCTCGGCCTTGTTGTGCATGATGGTAATGACCGTCCAGAAGTGCTCGTACACCCGCCACTTGCTTTCAACCACCTTGGAGCCCAAGATACTGGGATCAGTGAGGTAAGGGGAAAAGAGATTGCAAATGCGAGGTTTCAGAAAGCTAGGGAAGGAAGAACTTAAAGATAGTTGACAGGAAGGATATAAATTGGCCCAAGAGAAGCTATTTGGGCTGAAGGAAGAGATACGAGAGAGCAAGGTTGGCTGGGTGGCTGAGGGAAGACGGGTTAGGATGAAAGGAGAGTGATCGGTGGTTTATTTGGAGGTGTACCTGCATGTGAGCTCTGCACTGGCGGCAGCTGAGCCCACATTGTCATCAGGAAGCATGTTCTGGAAGATAGAAGATATCGCACTCCGATCCACGCTGTTCCATGTCCCCTGCCTGCCTTCGCCTGTTCCTGTAGCTTCCACATCCTCTTCTCGACTCCCTTCCCCATTCCGCCGTTGCTCACCCTCAATACCACCATTAGCACTGCCGTCGCCAGCACCACTATTGCCATCACTTCCCCTCTCAAGAGCATCAACAGCCTTCCCCGAGTTTTCTTCTGGCAGATGACGAGGCTGAAAGAGTTAGGCACAGGGTGAGCACCACAGAGGGCCACAGAGTTGGGTTAGAAAATGGCCACGAATGCAGCCACTGAAGAGGGCTTTAAGATGATCGACATCTGCGGGGGCCCATCGAGTTCATCAAGGAGTAATGCAGAGAGAAAGCATAGCGACACGGGCAGGGAAAGCACCCTACAGGGGGTGAGGAAATAGGATACATGCCAGGTAACAAGTGGCAGGGACAGTACCAGGTAACTGTACTGGCACGAATACTGACAGGGAAGATGTAGCAAGAGTCGCGGATAACGAGCTCTTGCACGAGGACGAAGAGGTAGAGCAGATTGGCGTGCACGGGCTGCTCCAGCAGATGGTCCCTCGTGGAGCACAGCAGAGGCACCACGCCCAGCAACTCGCCCAGCAGCACACGAAGCATACCCGCATACGGCAGCTTGCCCTGAGAGGTACAGAAGTGGATGGAATGAGATGGGTTGGGGGAGGAATGTAGAAAGTCGAGGAGAGGAGAGATTTTGGGGGTGGTTTAATGTGGGATATACCACACGCTGGTCATGCTTACTCCAATTATGTCAATCTTTAAACTGAAATGGTTTGCTTGCAGCAATAACCATGTTCAGAGGAAGGTAAGGGACGCAGGGAGTGGGTGAGTAACGACAAGGTGCATGCTGCTTCTTGCCAAAAACGCATACCATAAGCCCGTCCAAGCCTCACCCGTTCACCATAGATGCGCAACACGTTGACAGTTTCCGCCACATGCCTCCACCCGCCCTGCACCTTCTGCACTGCAAACGAGTGTGCCGCTAGGAAAATGCGCCGCACATGCACCCACACCAGTTCCAACCCTCCCCCAGGCTGAAGGGGCGGTGGTGGCCGCCCTTCCCCACCCTTCCCTGCGTCATTCCCTCCCCCTGCTGCTCCTGGAACTGTGTCTCTGCCTTTGGCTGCATGCTCAGCATTTGAAGCTGTAAGGTCCAAACCTGTGACCACAATATCCAGCAACCACTGCTGCCAGCCCCGTTGCTGCAAGGGCACAGGGAGAATTGGAGGACACAGATAGGGGTTCTGAGAGACAATGCATAGAGTTGAAACTTTGGGAAGGCGTGAAGCACGGTTAACTCTACTAAACAAAAACAAAGAGTCCTCTCTTTTCAAGCCTCAATCTTTACGTGATCTACAGACCCTTGAATAGGCTTCAACGGAGAGTAGATATGGGGGCAAAGCGGCGAGTGTGAGCACATGGGACATAAATACCTGTACGAGCTCAGGACAGCACAGCCGATCACCTCTACCACCTCCAGAACGCAGAACATAACTAGCAGCTAGCACGAGCATCGACAAATTGCCTCTGGAAGATGGCAGCAGCGAAGTTCTTACCTCAAGAAGCTTGAGTCTATTGGCTTTGCTGTTGGAAATTAGATCACCCAGCCTTTTCAGCGTATCCTCCACCACCTTCACTCCCCGCGCTGACAGGCCACCCTCCCCAGCAGCACTGCTGCTACTTCCCGGCCTGCGGCCGGAGCCACTTCTGCTTACATCCCCTCTGCTACCTGCTCCGGACGTGCTGGCCGCCAGCCTCAGCTGTCCAACAATAAGAGGCAGCAGCAGCCTAAGCATCTCAGGTTTCACTATTGACTTGCGTGAGCTGCCTGCTTCTCCTCCACCCCTGCGAGGAAGGATGCCCCAGGGGGAGGGCTTGCCTCCAGACGTGAAGCTACTAAAGGAGGTCGATACGGCTGGAGCTGCAGGCACTGTTTCTGACACTATTGCTCTGACTGCCGATTGGCCCCCATCTTCTCCATGAGCGCTTCCTTGTGCAACTCTGTTACTAGCTGCTCCGTGTGGCTCAGGCTCAGGGGGTTGCGGGGCAGAGGCACTGCGGGGCATGCCAAAGGCTGGTGTTGCTCCCTCTGCTGCTCCTCCTGCTGCTCCTCCTGCTGCTCCTGCTGATGGTGCTGCTCCTCCTGCTGCTCCTCCTGCTGCTCCTGCTGCTGGTGCTGCTGCATTTGTTGGTGCCGAATGTCCGGCTGATGGCATAGGTATGCGAGGAGGAATGGCATGAGAGCTTCTGGGCGGAATCTTCTTGTGAACAATGGCATCATGCGTGTGCGTGCGAACCGACCGCTGATCGGCGGGTGATGCACCAAGCAGAAGATCAAAGAGCAGAGTCTCAAGCCCAGGAGACAGACCATAAGGCATCAGATGTTGGCACGTAAGGTCGAGAAGCATCTTCTCCTCCTGCTCCACATCCCCAAGCTCGTCCTCATCCCCCTCCTCCTCCTCCTCCTGCATCCCAAGCCAATTCCTCCCTAACCCTCCTGCCCGTGCCGAGCCTCGAGCTCGGCCTGAGCCTCCTCTGCCAGATGCGCCCCTGGTGCCAGCTTTGGTTGCTGGGACCTGCTTCTTGGTTTCGCTCATCAGGGTGAGTATGAGGCACAGGGCGAGGAGGCGGATCTCTTCCTGCGGCCTGAACAATGGGCGAATGGAGGAAGGAGAAGCAGCACATGGGAGAGGCGAGGCGAGATAAGTTGGTTGTGAACGAGATGCCCTGAAATACAGAACAAGCTTTCAGTCTTTTAAAATATGAAACTCCACAGCCTTACCTAGAGAGCAGTCCAACAAAGATCTGAGGCCCATCTAGAGCTGAAATGTGCTCCAGAAACGACTTGGCAAGGTTGGGCTGTGCAATCAGCCCAAAGATCGCTCGTAGCACATCCTTCACTGCTCCAGCGTCCTTGCTCGCCTCCATGTACACGACCAGCGCCTTCACATCTGCCTCTGTGAACCCGCCTTTCAGAACGTGCTGCAGCAGACTCAGAACCAGCAGCCGCAGCTTGGCCACTTGCTGAGGAAGCGGGCGTGTGCCGAGCACCCGCCGAGTGACAGGCTCTACTAAGGGCTTCACCCCGATGGCGTGTCGGCCCTGCGGCTTGTCCCAGTAAACCCGCCGAACTATATCTAGTAGGCGAGGCAAGGAGCAGACGGATGGCACGAGCCAGGGTTGCCGCTCCATGTGGCGCTTGAGGGATTCAAAGAGTTCCCTCTGCACGACGTAGGGCGCGTAAATCCAGAGAGAGGCGTCCATGTAGAGAGTGAGGATGACACCACGAACCATGCGCTCCCGAAGGCTTTGTTCTGAGAGCATGGAAGTAGTTGGGGGAGGATGAGAGACAGAATAATGGGTGAGTTATTGATTGGTTGGTACCACGACATGTGAGTCAGTATGACGGTAAAAAGGGAGATGCGTACAAGAATCCTGCAGTTGCATTGCATCAGCCTACCAGTTTCTTCGGCAAATGAGTCCACCATGTTCTCCAGCGTGAGCACGAGACTAGCTGTCAGGTGTGTGGGTGAGACATGCTGCAACAAGAAGTTGATCACTGAAAACCCCCCAATAGACAGCATCGCCTGCTGACTCCCCGTGCTCCCAGCCAACAGCTCTGTAAGCAGGTTGATAATATCCACTGCCAACTGTCCATCCCCTTCGACCACCGTCCCCTCCCCCATGCTGCTGTCACTCCCCACAACTGGTAAATCTAACTGCGTGAAGAGGGGCAAGAGGGCTGAAACGCCACCCACTGTGCTCAACACCTCCTGCAGCCGCTGCCGATGGCACCGCTGCACTCCTGGAAGCATCGTTGCGTCAAACACATGAACAGGGGAGACACTCGCACGGGCCAAAGCAGCTGCGGCTGCAGCGCTGTTCGCAGCCTGCTGCTGGGATAGCAGCCAGGCAGGGGAGGTATCAAGAACCAGACCAGCGGCATATGCTTGGGCGTTATAGCTTAGAGCAATACGGGAGCTGAGCGAGTCGGGCCCGTCAAAGAGAGAGAGAATTTCATTGTCTACTTGTGTGCGCAGGAGGGCTATATCCGTGGGTTGGAAGGTGTGATTGTAGCCAGGGCCTAGCTTGTGGATGCAGGAGAGCTGAGGAGAAGAGAGAGGTTCACTAAAAAGGTAGACGGGGCCAATCTGACCCTGAAAAGGATGCGAGGTCTGGAACAGCCGAGAGGAGCGAGCATCGGACTGGGGCAGAGGAGCAGAGGCCCCTATGGTGGCGCGAATCAGAGGGTCCTGCAGGCGCGGATAGCTGCACTTTGCCTTGCCTACCAGGGCGCCATCTATGTAGACTCGGAGCATACTAGAGGAGGAGAACGAGGCGGTGGAGTGGGAGATGGCGATGTGATGCCAGTGGCGGAGGGCCATGCTATGAGGCACCTCCACTATCACGTCCCGTGATCCTGCCACCTGCCGAGAAATATGAGCAATGTGAGCAGCAAATGAGGAAAACGATGACTTGCGCTCAGTATTTGACCAGCAACCAACCGTGTAACGCAGGGCCAGGTGATTGGCTGGACAATATTCAAACGGATGCATACATGTTTGTATCTATCTACGGATGTTGAACAGTGTGGCAGGAGCCTCACATGGATAAGGAGGGAATCGCTGGTGAGAAAGCCACTGCAGCCGTTGCCTTGATCCGTGTAGAAGCTGAAGATCGTCATGGGGCTGTCATCTCGGACACTAACACTCAAGGACTCGCCCATCCAGTGTCCCCTGCGTGTGATCGATCTCATGCTTGACTCCTTGGGTTCTGAGCTGATTTCCGGCCCCTTCCTTCTGAGGCTACTGCTCTGTGACGTGTAGTTGTCGTTGTCAGCGCCGCTGCTGGCGATGTTGGCTGCATTGTAGCTTGGAAGATATTCACAGCGTAGCCAGCAGCAAAAGGAGTAGCCCTTAGTGCAGGGAAAGCGGAAATCAGTGGGGATCTCAAGGCCCTGGGGCAAAACCGGGAGGAAGATTGGCAAGGATGATTTGATTGCAAAGTTCAAAATAGGTGCCGAGGAAAAGGGAACAGTCAATGGAGGGGAAGGGACGATTTACGGAGGGAAAAAAGGGAGATGAACAAGAAGAAATGCAGCGATTAGAAAAGCAACAGCAATCAACTGTGAATGCAGTTTTGTTTAACTCACCGATTCAAACCCATCCATCTCGAAGTAAGAAGCAGGGCCATCATGCCTCAGCACACCCACGAGTGTGCGAAGCAGCAACGACACCCTTTTGGGACGGCACCCATCGACGGTGCTCCTCATAAGCCTGAATATCGCAGCGATCTCCTTCCCGTTTATGCTGTGCTGCCCCAGCTTTGCTATCAGCTTCGACAACAGAGCCAGTATTGCCTCCACGTTCTTTCGAGTCAGCTTCACCTCCACGTCACCTCCACTGTTAACCGATATTGCCTTTTCCGCCCCATGCTCCCCAGTCTCATCCAAGAGTTTCTTGTAACTCTTCCCATCCTTTCCCAAGTCCTGGACGCCTTCCTTGGATTCAGAGCCATCGCTGCCATCTGCAACAACGTCCAGATGCTCCTCTTCTAGCTCTCCCAGCCACTCCAGGAGGTCAAACATGAGGCCAGCACGGGAGCAGGCAGCACAGTTGCCAGCGGAGCGGTCAAGCAGGTTGTGCAATGACTCGAGACCAGACACTATCTGGTGAGGATCAGCCTGAGGAGGGTAAAAACCAGCGGAGAGTGGAAGATGCATCATGTTGGGGTTGAGAAGAGACTAGGAACGAGTGGCGAAAAAGAGGTGGGTAAGGAAAGACAGAGAGGCTATATGACGGGGCTGATGGGATTGAGACTACGTGGTACACACTAAGCTGCGAGATTATTCCCTCCAAAGAATGTTTTTTTCCGCTTGAGCAAGGCACACCTCGTGCAGCAAACGGAGCCAGAGAATGACGGCATTGGGGGAGTGGATGCTGCCCAGGGCTTGGTCTCCGGCCAGGCAGTCCATGGCCATGTCCATGACCGCACTCAGCAGCACTGGTGGGCAGGCTCCACTGAAATGAGGGGGCAGGTAGAGCGCAAGGGAACGGAAGCCTGGGCCAGCATGTTTGAGGAGCACAGCCTGTGGCGAGAAGAAGAAAAAAAGTGAAGGGAGAGAAAGAAAGAGGAAGGAGGATGAGCGAAGAGAATCCAGAGGTTGAAGGAAGCAGGACTGAAGTTGAGAGAGGAAGGATAACATGGAGTACAAGACGAGCAACACAGAGACGACGAAACAGGCTTGCTAAGTAGTTTCTGCTGCACAAGCGGCGCTGTGGCGGATTACTGACATGGATTAAAACCTTACCTTGGCAGCTTCATTGCCCACGGAAAGGAGGGTGAGAGTACGCAGGATCATAATGGCAAGAGATCGGCCAGCTTCCTCCTCGTACTGCACCCGTAAAAGGCCAATGAGGCGAGGAAAGGCATCCACGTTCACACAGATGTTCTGGTTCACTGAGCTCTCGTCCTCCTTCACCACCTCCTGCACCACTGCCAGCATTGCCTGTAGCTGTTCTGCTGCGTCTTCCCCACTGAGCCCTGTGCCACCAGCCACACCTCCACCTCTTCCCACACCACGCCCGTCTCCTCCTCCGCCTGCGCCCCCTAACTTCTTGCCACTGCGTGCCACAGTCATGGCCTCAAAGAAGCGCTTGAACAGAGTTGACTTTACCGATGGGTCGGAAACCGGGGCCTGTGCAGGGGTAAGGAGGCAGTATGGAACATTGAAGCATGTGTAGGGGCTGCTGCTACACTCACAAGCACAAGCCGCATTCAAGTTTATGAACTTTGCATACAAGGACTACAACCGCTATCCAGGCCTCATTAGCATCCGCACGCTCGACTTACATTCATGAGCAAGGCAAGGAGTTGAAGAGCCAAGGGTCGCAGGGTTTTCTCCCGCAGCAGCCACAGCAAGGGCATGAACGTCTGTGGGCTGGTGGCAGCCTGAGCCAGAAGAGAGGGCGAGCACTCCAGATACGACTCCAGCAGCTTCAGCACCACCTCCCTCGCCTCCTGCCACTCCTCTCTCAGCGATTCCACCTCAAGAACCAGACGACCTGACTGAGACACCACTGATCCAGTTTCACTTGCTGCAGTTACACCAGCAGCAGTGTCAGCAGCACCAGCAACACCGTCAGCCACAAGTGAAGCTGCATTTTTGGGCCCTAAAAAGTAGCCCTGAGCATCCATGCGGAGGTAAGCAGCCTGCTGCCGTTCAATGACCTCCCCAATGTGGTCACCGCACGCCGTGGAGAGAAGGCAAGGCACGATTCGGTCTCCACCCTGAAGCATGCGCTGCAGCGCATGAACCAGCAGCTGGGATTCTGACGGTATTCGGCAGCAGCTGAGCAGAGCATGAAGGACAGCATGGAATTCTTGCTGGAGGTCCTCTTGCCAGTCCAGGGAGGCAGAGAGCTCAATGAGTGCGACAATGCTGCTCCTGAGATCCTCAGCATTGCGATCGATTGAAAGAGCAACGTACTCCTTGTCGGCATCCAAATCTTTGGATTCTCTTTTGCCAGCGCCTGAAGGTTGCAGCGTGACCACGTGGCTTTCCCCCGACCCCATGCTCTTCACCAGTGTCACCCCACCAGCTTGTGCCCTTGATGACTGCGCGTTCTGCCAATCTCGCCAACCTGTACTTTCCTCCTGACTGCCTAAGCCTTGGAGTTCTGGGATGGGAGGAGCAGGGCTGCCTCGCGCAGCAGCAATGGAGGAAGGGGTCCATGCAGAGAGTTGGGGTGAAGTAGTGGACAACTTGGGAGGGTTCAGCCATGCAGCTGGGTTATGTGGGGTTGTAATGCTGGGAGAGCCGAACTCATTTCTGAGACCAGAGGAATTGCGGAGAATGGGACCCGGAGATGGAACGGGGATTGAGAGAGGAGGCGTTCCAGCGCCTTCACCTGCTGCTCCCCCCATATCCACGCCACTTGCTTTTCTATCTCCTGCAACAGCAGCCCCACTTGTTGTGCGAGCTGTGCTTTCATCGGAGAGCAGAACGGAGTCGAAGAAGAAGAAAGGGCGGGAGAAGAGAGCAGGCGCGACATTGGCGCTGTGGAAGTGGCTAAGCGCGTTGGCATGTGACCCCAGGAGGAAGCGCAGGACACGCACGACATAGCGCTGAAGCTCAGTCGAGGAATTCTGGAACATCACTGTTGCTGCATCGTCCAGCCAGTCAGCGTCTCCCACTTTCACCGGGTGGAAGGCGTGCAAATACACAGAAATGACATCTGCCATGATCTCCTCTCCATATGCCCTCTTTGCATCCAGCTTTCCAACCTCTCCTAGCGCGCCTCCTGCCGTTGCTGTCCCCCGACGGCGAGATCCAATTCTTTGAGAATCCGAAAGAACAGGAGCAAGCACCCACTCGTTCCCGTCCCACAAAAACGACATGATCAAGTTGCAAGCTGCAGCCGCCCTGAAGTTCCACGCTGCCAGCTGTCCGCCAATATTCAGGTGCTCGTTCATGGCTGCAGAGAGAGCATCCATACCCATCCCCATGCCAGTCTGTTCAGAGGTTGTCATGTCCGTGAATGGGTCACCGCGTTCAGCGGGGTGAGAGGAGAATGCGGCATCGACAGCACTGCTTGGTTTGGAGGCGACATTGCTGGGAGAGGTGGACTCAAGGGAACCAGGTTTCGCGAAGACCAACGAAGTCCATCGGATGAATTGAGCGATGTGTGGCACGGCATTGAGAGAGTGCAAGGATCGGGCTGCTGGAACACTACCGAATCTGCAAGATGATAGAAAGAATAAATGACTCGTGACGTTGAGAAGTGAAGCCGAATGTGACAGGGCAAAAGAAGATAACAGAAAATAAAAAAATATCTTTCTACGCAAATCTAGCAGAGCACACGGAGTAGGTACCAAACAATGCGGAGCACATGTCAGGGCGAGATGACGAAAACGTAATGGAGGAAATGCATGACCTCAGATGCTGTCTTACACAGATTCTTTGATAGTGGAAAGAGCCAAGAACTGCAGGCTGTACTCCTTTAGCAACTTGCTCGCAAGCATGGTGCGGTCCATGCACCTGGACATCACGAAGACTATGGTCTGTCAGAACAGAACAAATGACAGTTCACTTCACTGGCAACGATTAAAGGAGTGAAAGGCAGATGGTCCACGCGCACTCACGGGGTCGAGGGCAGGAGCCATGAAGGCCAGGCAAGCAGCCCAAGAGTGACCTGCAACCCCTCGTGGGCGATGAAGGCAGAGCAAGACTGAGGGAGCGCAGTGACCACCGCCCATACCGCCTCCACTCCCTGCAGCAGTGCGTCCTGTGCTTGGTCTGACAGGGACGTCTCTGTCTGCTGAATGTAGCGGACTGAAGGGATGAAGGCTGGAAGGGGCCAGAGGAAAAAAAAAAAGGAACAAAAAGGATGACAAAAAGGATGACAGAAAGGATGGCAGAAATTGATGGACCAGACACTGCAAGAATGTATTATATGTAAGACATCATAAGAATGCAACGAAGTGTAATGCATGCGATTCGAATCTCCTCAAAGACTCACCAAGGAGAACAGAGTGGCATTTGTCTTGAACACTGGTTAGTAACTTGCTGAACTCTGCCATCCGTTTTTCCTCGCTCACCACCTTTCCTTTTGGCGCAAGCATCTCGTGAGTCACAGAAAACGCCTCAAAAACTTCCGTCCCCAGTGCCGTCTCTGGCTTCTGGCCAGGGACTTCCCTCTTTGAGAACCCTTCTTTTGGACCATCAGGCCCACCGCCAGAACTCGTTTCTCCTTGCTTGGTTTTCTTGAGCATCTCAGACCTCTTGCTTCCTCCCGTGCTAATAACAACCTTGGGAACCAGATGTCCTTTTCGCTGAATGGCAGGCTTCAAAAAATTGATAACAACCTGCAGAATGAGCTGCGAGGCGGAGAGAAGGAACTGCAGCGCTTGCGACTTGGGTGTTGGAGCTGCCTGGCTGCTGTGGCCTCCGTCACTCTTCCAATCACCATCATCCGCATCCTCTGTGCCCAGAGTACCAGCTTCACGGGGTCCATGTTCAAGCACTGGCTCGGAATAGGAAGGTGTTTTGCTAGCTCGAATTCTCGTTGACGCGTTGTGGGCATCAATATCCATGGTGATGCCTGCAGAACGCGAAGTAGAAGAATTAAAAGTCGAAACATGCTCTAATATCAAACGTTGAATATGAATAGAAATGGACATGAATTTGAGGTTGTTTATGTATACAGGGTTAACGAAGTCACCCCAGCTCACCTTTCAGCACATCCAAGGAAGTGACGATTCCACGGAAAAAAACAAAGCGCTTGCGGTTCTCAGCACTTTCAGTGATAATAGCTGCAGCCTGAAGCACATTGATGGCATGCTCGCGGTCCCGCTTTGGCACAAACAAATCAATGTCTTCGTCTGGTCGTTCATCTTCGCTCTCAGGCCCACTTCCAACAACGAGAGGACTTTCCTTGGAAATCTCATCCTTCCGCTTGGTTGATGCAGCTGAAAGTTTATGCCAGTTAAGAAGGTAAATATGGCACAGATTAGTTGCAAAGTACTGTAATTGCAGCTCCGTAACTGATTACTGGCACAGGGAGGGCCTGAATGCACACGCGAGATTAGCATGTAGGTGATGCAGAAATAAGGTCATCAAGACGAAAGAATCTCACTTTGGGCGAGATCAGAAAGCCACACCAGTTCTCTGACAACGCATCGAATCATCTCCAAGGGATGAGCCTCGCGAAATGAAACGCCTTCCTTGTCTTCGGAACCTTCATCTGGTTCTGTTGGAGACGAAGAGCTTGGAGGGTCCCAATCGTCATAGGTTTCCACGAATAAGTCAATCAAACTTTTGGCTGCAGAACGCGTCGGGTCCTGTGTGGAGCCACCGCAGGAGATGCGACATAAAAATCCAGAGTGAACACTTATGGTGTCAAATCATAAAATCTGGTAAATAAACAGGGTTGTCAGGTTAACGTGACATTCTTCTTCCGCGCGAATAAGAGCCTGTACTTCAGACCTTTCAGACCAGACACGGGAAAAGAAAAATGACGATGTTGACAACAAATTGAATTCGCAAACTAACCTGCTCCTTCCTTGCAAGGTAAACCCAAAGCAGACGCTTTAACTCAGCTTCGTTCTCGTCATCATCCCTGGTGGACGCCAAGTGGTGATTAAAGGTGTTTCAGCGATAGATGGAATTATACGAAATGTCCAGAAGGCTGACCCAAGAGAACTTGTTGATGAGATGAAAACGGGAAGCTTGATGGCTTGTTGTCAAAGCATGGAAAAAAATTAAAGCATCCACGCGACGACAAAATTGTCCGCACTCTGATTTAACGATCCATATATGACTTAGAGCTTGTAATGACCAGGTGATCTGCAGGGTCAGGCACGTCAGAAGAAAGTGCTGCTGACCTGAAGTGATAGTTTTGGTGCCATTCATCCGGCACGACCTTATCCACAGGCCTTTCAGCGGTGCCTATACCGAGAATGGACCAGATTCCTTGCATCTTGATCAAATGTCGGGTCCGGTATATGAAGTCGATGACCCGTCAAGTAGATTAAATTACAGAAAAGTACGTGGCATTTTTATCTTCAAGCTTAATCGGTCAATAAAGATGCTGGTAATAAGCGGCCATTTGGATTGAATAGTATCTGTCAATCCCTGCTGATTAAGAGGACATTAGTAAGTCGGCTCGCAGGTAGACAGGAAAGGCGTGAGCTCATTGCAATAGCGAACCTTCACTTCGATAATAAAAAACCGCGAGACGAGTCTCAGAGTTACAGATTCTGGTTGTAAAAACGCATTGTCTATCAGAAACGCGTTGCATATTCTTAGTCAGCCATTGCTTGACATTATTCTTAGTCCTGGCTGAAAGCGAGAACCTGGTTCCATCAGGGAAAAGAAGTGACTAAGGCCAAGAATCTGCTATGCTGGGACGTTCGATAAAATCAAGAAGCATTCCCTGAGCGCCAAGCATACCCTCCTCCCTGCGTAAGGGTGTCGCAATGTTGCTCTGGTGGGGCCTTGCGACGACATCAATCGTCCCCAACGACTTCCGCAACTGCATTATTGCTTGGGATCGGGCTGGGGCTGAGGCGAAGGATGAGGAAGCGCATTTCGCGGCGATAAAATCATTGGCGAAGGCAGAGTGAGTCGTAGAAAGCCGGCAAGACTCAAGGAACTCTGCGACTTCTAACGAGCGAACCCCCAACGCTTTGTAACAAATGTTAATGCTATGTCTTTTCTTAGCTTTTAGAGTTATGAGAATTTATTCGTGATCCTAAGAAACTAGGGCCAGTGGACATTTAATCATTCTAAGGAGATTAATAATATTATTATATGTTTTAGTTTCGTTGTTGTGAAATCATTACTATATACCTCATTACTATGATCGGGTTCTCAAAATTACTTACAGTGTTGCCATATCTTCCGGGTACCAACATTTCCTAATATCGAGTACAAACATTTCCTCCCTGGTTTGTCGGTTGGTGCGAGTGTATGCCTTCCCTATCCTTTCCCCTTCCTGAAACCCTCTGCTCTGCCATCTCAAGATTTCGTTTCTGACAAATTCCTGACCAGCACATCTTGCCCGTTCGCATTCAGTCACCACGATCCGATAAGGTACCACGTGATGGCGTCGTCGCTTCCTCCCGCGCCAGAGTCCCTGGTCGACGACTTGCCGCCGGTTTCGCCCACTGCAGCGATCAAGGCGGCCGTTGTCCGCATTACTGCAGCCGCCACTGGTGGTGCTGTGCTCGGCGGAGCTCTAGGCTTTGGTAAGCCGAATGGCATTGAGTAAGTGATGGTTGATACCTGATGATTTACGCGCGATAAGTGGCTTGTTAAAACTGCGAAGCTTTATCAAGGTCACATGATGACTTGTCCACCTGTCGGCCTGTCGCCAGTCTCAGTCTTTTGGGACAACCACTTAGAGCCGAGATGAGCCACTCGTTTATCGCCTTCTCTAAATGGGCGATTCCTGTTAAGTTCCTGTCATTCTTGCGGGCCATAAGGCTTCGCCGCGAACCTTTCAAGAGGCTCTTGTGTCACTGTCGCTGCTTTTGATGGATAGAAATCAATCTCGTCAATTCACATTGTCCGCCTCATTCTTCGCTTCAATGTTCCCCTCATTCTCTCTCATTGCCCTTCCCCATTCCCCCTCATTTTCCCTCATTGTCCCCTTCATTGCCTGCCTCATTGCCCCCCTCATTCTCCCCCATTGTCTCTTCATTGTTCGCCTCACTGTCCGGCGTCTCACGACCGTGCAGGGCTGGGCTTCGTGGCGCGCGAGGGCACCAAGGTAGCCATGCGCGAGTCTGCCTTTGGCCTCAAGGTGAGGCGAAACCAAGTAATTTCAATACCATCCTGTTACGTCGTCTTGATTAACCCTCTCCACAAATCAAGTAAGGTTATAGTGTAAGCTGACAGTAATCAGGTTCTGAGCCTTTTGGTATGAGAACCCCCGAGGCTGATGAAGGCTTGCTTGCGATCCCAGTCCTTACAAGTGCCATTCAGATGTAGTTCACCTGTGTGTACTGCCGGGATGAGATTCCTCAAGTGAACGTGAACAGATTAGGAGATGTTATGGACATGTGTGAGCCATGCTGTGTGTAAGATGAAACGTGTGCGAGCTTCTGATGTGTGCAATCTATTGATGCATGCAAGTTCATGTCATTTGGTGTGTTCCAGTCAAGCTGACCCTGTTTCACTACCTGCTCATGCTTCCCCACCTTGTTCCCAGACTGTGGCTATCATGTCAGCTGTCTATGCTGCCACGTCAGCAGCTATTGATAACCTGAGGAATGATCTACTTGACAGTGAGTGCTTTGGTGACGATCGACGTACATGAACACATGTCATCCTTCAGTCTCTTTCCTTCCAATCACTGCCGTACATGTTCACATTACCATTCTACCCTCCTGACACTCCTCCACTCGGTGATCAGTGGTCGCCCTTATCTCACTCGTTTCAATCCATGCTGATTTCTCATTGTTTGTGCCTGTACCAGGTGCAAAGCCAGGGCTTGCTGGATGTGCTGCTGGACTGGCAGCAAGTGTCCCAGGTAAAATTCAAGAGTTTTTCAATGAGCCTGCCTTCCATGTCCCTGTTCGCAATATTTCCCACACCATCTCTGCCGTCCTGGCATGCCTTCTCTGTCTCTATCGTGGCCACATTCTCTCCACATTCTTTCTCTCCGTTTTATTGTGAATGCTCGTGTTAAAACTCTTGGTTCGGCTGCTGCAGGTCCATCCATGGCAATGTTGCAAGGATGTGCTGCCTTTGGCCTCCTCTCCTTCGTCTTGGATTTCTTTGCACCGGCTGAAGCATCTGCCAGTCCGCTCAGAAGCACTAAAGACCTTCGTTTCAACTGGAGAGGACGCAGGGCATTAAAGAAGCTATCTCCAAGGCCTGAGTCGCCGCTTGATAGCTTGCTCTCCCTCGCGTTGCCCACTCCTCGTGTTGCATCACCTCCTCGACACTAACATGCACACTGCAGTCTGACTTTCTTAGAGCCCATAATTTTAATCTTCAGTTTCTGAAGTCAGATTGGAGGCCAAAATCATCCTCTCGATTCTAGCTCGAACGTTTTTCCAAGGAGATTTTTCTAATACAGAGATGGTTCATGGCTGTTCCTAAAACTCCAGGATTAATGCAAGTGTTCTATAATTCGCTTGAGGAATACATACTTGCTGCTTCCAAAGGTTGGGCACAATGTTATGGGCGGAGATTTTCTGTTCAGCCCAGGGTGTCAACTATTTTATTTCTGCTTGAACCCGAACACCTGACCTGACCTGCACCCACAGTGCACGCATGTTGGCATTCGTGTTCGTCAAGCCGGAACTAGGACAAACACCATGAGCGGCGCCGATTTCGCCAACAAGAGTAACTCAATTCAGAATTTCGTGAAGGGACTCTGACCAGGTCTTGCCTATCGCTCGCAATACATCCAAAAGTTTGCGACGAAAGGAGAATTTTCCTCGCTGCCCAAGAGTACGGGAATCTCCGAGCGAGATGCGCTGCTGCAGCAGACACATCTGGCAAACAGCCTGGCGAAGGCATATGTTCCCGCCCCTTCTGACTTCCCTCCTTGCTCTTCTTGCTCCCATTGTCGTGGCGTCTTGCTCCGCACTTGTCGGAAGAGCTTCTCAGGCCACGCTCGCGAAGGTCGATGACACCGCATAGACCGTGATTCGCGCTCTCCGGCGCTTTATAGGTGACGCCAGATTCGCAGGCTCGTGACGCTACGTGTATAATGGTAACGTTGTAGACTCGTGGTCTCACGGACCTCTTCCCAGTCATAGATCCAATTCGCTCTCGACCGTCGTTAAACTTTTCGTCATGGCGGTTAAATGGCGTCCGGCTGTTCTAAAGCGTCGCATCGCGACACGGCCTTTCGGTGCCTCGTTACTATCCCCGCGTACTCCGGCTTTCGCGGCCGCGTGTCTGCTACTCTGCACGCTTGCGACACCCCTCGTCTCCTCGCCTGCTTCTGCAGCTCCTTCACCTGATGGTAACCACGCAACGGTAACCCTCTGACGACCATGACCCCTTTTCTTCGCTCCTTTCGCTTTCCCCTTCGTTTCCCCCCATCTCTCCCCCCCTCCACCCCTCCACTCCCTCCCCCCTTCCCCTCCTCTCCCCTTCCCCCCAATCCTCTTGTTTCCTCCGTCACTTCTTCTGCTGCGCCTCTTTCCACGCATCTGAGCCACTTCTGGCCCTTCTGTCGTGAACCCTTTTCTGGCTTGTTGAGTCGAATTTGACAATGCCCTTCCGTGCTTTCTCCCCTTCCTTGAATTCCTCCCCATACGTCGTTTTCCCAATATCGTTGTGCGGTCGTCGTCTCCCATCACTGCATACAACTCTTCCGTTCCCCCCCGAGCCCACTTTCCGCGTCCACTCCCCACGACCATTTTCCGCGTGCACTCCCTGCGCCCATCTTCCGCATGCGTTCCCCGCGCCCATTTTCCGCCTGCATTCCCCGCGTCCATTTCCCGCGCGCATTCGCCGCGTCCGCTCCGCGCGCTTGCCCTCCCGCCCTCCGTCCGTTCCATCAGCGGAAGCTCTTCTCCGCGTGCGCGCGACGCTCCAGCTGTCGCAGGAGTCCGCACTGCCGTCGTGGACCGATGCGACGAGTCCGTGCGACGGCGGATGGGAGGCGGACGTGAGATGCGACCCTGACACCAACCAAGTCGTGCATCTGTAAGCACCATTATTGCTACCAGGCAGGCAGGCAGGCAGGCAGGCAGTCAGGCCTATTGCCCAGTGTAACTGTTATACCTTGAGAATGTCATTTCAGGGCACTCAACAAGATGGATTTCATCACCCGCGGACGTGAGATGCGATCCTGACACCACCAAGTCGTGCATTACGCACCCTCCCCCCGTGCCCCCCCCCGAGGCAGCTATCGAATGGCGTCTACCTGTATGTGCTAGCTTGCGACTCTTATCCGCTCCTCCTTTTCCCGTCGTTTCACCCTGCGACGTATCTGGGACAGGCTCGCATCGTTGAGTTTCAGTTCCCAGAATCACGCAGCGACACATTGAATTCCGTCGGGTCGAATCCATCGCTGAGGACGGGGATATGATATCCATCGGGTCGAATCCGATCCAAAATCAGGGCCATCACTGACACGTGGATGCCTCTCTTACCCCTACGAACCCACAATATCCCCCCTTCTTTCCTCCTCCCGTCCTTCTTTCCTTCCTCTCTTCCGTTCCCACTTTTCCCCTTCCCCGTTCCCTTCCCCGCTGCCTTGCCCCTTCCCAGCGACATATCCAGCTTGCAGCTATCGGGGCCCATTCCAGGCGCGGACCTCGCCCAACTCTCCTACCTCACCTACCTGTGAGTCGCCGTCTCCAAGCGCCGAGTGAGCTGTGAGTTGCCGCCTCACTCGGTGCTTGGAACCGGCAGGTAAGTGCACTCTATGCGGGTGATGCGATGAGTTGTCAGTGTCTACAGCTTTCACTCACAGCTCACCGCATTGCACCGCATCTGTGCGCTGTTAGTAGTAATGCTCGAATGATACAAGTGTGTTGGTTGGTCAAAGTAATACGTGCACATACCCTCAGCTCGAATAATTATGTGCTCTCCTCTCCATGCGGTTTCATCTCCCCTCTTCACTCATACGTCCCCACTCTCCTCCTGTCTCTCTCCCCTCCTCTCTCTCGCTCACACTCTCCCTCTCTCTCTCTCACACACACAGGGCGTTGGATGGCAACACCTTCTCGGGCTCTCTGCCTGCTGACCTGTCCAGACTGTCCGCCCTGAAGCACCTGTCACTGGAAGGCAACGCAGTGGAGGGGTCGATTCCAGGCGACGTGCTGGCCTCCCTCACCGCCCTCACCCTGCTGTGAGCCCGCCCCCACTCACTGGCCCCACTTCCCCACTTCACTCCCCATGCACCATACCACGTGTCCCTCGTTTCGTTGCCCTCATGACCCTATGAATCCATAGCCCCATCGATCCATGCTTTCTACGCCTCAATGCCCCATTCTCCACTCCCTTCTGCCCACCCCCAACGGCGCCCCTCATCCTGCTTCTGTCTTCCGCACCGCAGCAACCTCGATCCAGCTGCCAGAGTTGCTGGGCGCACTCACATTCCCTTCCCCTCGTTACCCTTCCACTCGTTACCCTTCCACTCCTCCGCTTCAACCCCGCCCGGCCCCCATCACGCCCCTGTGGCCTGCCCGCAGCAACCTCAAGATGAACAACTTCTCGGGCCACCTGCCAGAGTCACTGGGCGCACTCACACTTACATTCCCTTTCGCTTGTTACACTTACACCCCTCCGCTTCACCCCCTCTTGCCCCCTCACGCCCCTGTGGCCTGCCCGCAGCAACCTCAAGATGAACAACTTCACGGGCCACCTGCCAGAGTCGCTGGGGGCACTCACTAGCCTTGTTGCACTGTGAGTCGTGTTCGCCATGCGTCTCTCTCTCCCTTATCGCATCGTGCCATTCCATAGGCATGCCATCTCCCCTCGTCCCCTCATCGTTTTCCCCTCTCTCATCCTTGCGCCTCCAGCAACCTGGGAGCCAATCAGCTGACAGGAGAGATCCCAGCAAGTTATTCCGCCCTCTCGCAAATTGTGTACTTGTGAGTCATGTCCCTCTAGTTCTCATGCCACCCCTTTTTTATTGATCCCCCCGCTGGCCCGTTGCATCTGGCCTTCAGCCCAGTGGCGCATGTTTTCTTCGTCTGCTTCGATCACACCTCCCCCTCCTCGTATCAGCGCTTATGTCGTTGCTTCCGTCTTTCAACACCCCTCCCCCATCGCTCGCCCCTCACTTGGCGCCGCTCATTCATCACCCCCTCATTCCTTGACCCTCACCACATCTCTACCATCGTCCATCACCCCTGTTGGCCCCTCACCACCACCACGCCATCACAGCAAGGCGTCGCGCAACCAGCTGGACGGCTCCCTTCCCGACTGGTTCGGCTCGTGGCCGCGACTCATGGACCTGTCAGTGCCCTCGCTCGTCCTTGCTTTCCCTCGCTGCCTCTCCCCACTCTCCCCACTCTCCCCCCTCTTGCTGCATTCCCGACTGGTTCGGCTCATGGCCGCGCCTCATGGACCTGTTGCCCTCTCTTGCCCGCGCTTGCCCTCTCTTGTTTTCCTCGCTTGTCCGCGCTTGTCCTCTTCCCTCCCTTGCTGTCGCTTGCCCTCCTGCCTCTATCCACTCCCGCCCCTCACCCTCTCCCTGCTCTACCTCACCCTCTGTGCTGCTTGCCTCCCATCCATTCCCGACCGTGTGTTTCTGAAGCGCTTCCCTCGTTTCTGTGTTGCCTTTTACTGCTTCTCCCTTGGCCCCTCCCCGTGCCAGAGAGCTCTTCAAGAACGGCTTTACAGGCTCCATTCCCGATTCTCTTGGCAACGTGCAGTCTCTGGTTGCGCTGTGAGTCGCTGGCTGACTGCCCCCGCCTATCCACACTGCCGCCCTGCTTTCCTCCTCCACCTTCTCCGCACTGCACTCCCCTCCCTCCCCCACTCACTCATTCCTCCCCCCCTCTCCTCTCTCCTTGCTGTATCAGGTCCTTGGACGAGAATGCCCTGTCCGGCTCGCTGCCTGCATCTCTGGGGTTGCTGCCGCGCCTTGAAGCACTGTGAGCTCCCCCGCACTGCACACACACCTCTGTCGTAGGCCGATTCTCGTTCCAGCAGGGCTTGACTTGTTACTTCCACGCCATTCTCATTCCAGCACGCCTTCTTACCGCCCTCACAGCCCTCCCCACTCGCCCACTCCTGCCATCATTCTCACTTCTCCCTCCACTCTTCTCCCTCAACTTCTCCCTCCGCTCTTCGCTGTAACCGCCTGGGCCCTGTGTGTGCAGCTATATAGTGTCTAACAACCTGGAAGGGCCTATCCCGGATACTTTCAGAGGCATGCAGAGCCTCAAGTTCATGTGAGTCAACTTGTGATGAAAGGCATGCAAGTTGAGGTGGGGCACGTGTGCAGCCATGCATCTGTACTTTGCCATTCGTGAACGAATGTTGCCATGGTTTCCACTCAGACTCCAAGTCAAACCATGCACACGCATTCCCACCAACATGGGACTACGGGGTGTGTCATACTACTACCCATGTTGTAGTACATACAACAGCCACCCATCGACACATCCCTAAACACCTTCGAACCGAGTCGATGCTCAATTCCACTCCTCCGCATCCCCACTGCGATCCCCGTGCCACCACCCCTGCAGCGATCTCAGCTTCAACCTACAGCTCTCAGGCTCTCTCCCAGACTTCTTTGGCGCCATGCCTTCTCTCGAGTCCATGTGAGCAAATCTCATGCCCCAGTTGCTCCACGCCTGCATTTCCCCTCACTTCACCGCGCTTCCAATGCCCCACAACCCCCTGCCTCTACACCCTCCCCCCTCCCCGCCCCTGCCTTTTTCCCGTGGCGCTGCATTATCCATCATTCTATTTCCATTATCCATCATTCTATTTCCATTATCCATCATTCTATTTCCCACGAGTCACTCTCTTTCTTGCTTTCCCCTCTCCACCCATTGCACCCCTCCACTCCGTTTCCCAACCTCCCTCTGCCCCCTTATCGTCTGCGCTTTCTCACCCTCCTCCACCCACTCTCCCTTGTCTCTCCACCCTCCCGCCCGCCCCCTCCCCCCCTATGCTCCCCCTCTCCACCTCTTCCCCAGCGCTTTCGAGTCATGTGGATTCACCGGTCCCATCCCACCCACCCTCGCATCTCTCCCCAACCTGAGAGAGCTGTTTCTCGACCACAACGCCTTGCACGGCGCCCTACCGCCCTCCCTTCCTTGCCTCACCCCCTCTCTCTTGTGGCCCCCATCCTCCCTCTCAAACCCCTCCATTCTGCCCCCCTCTCTTCCCCTCCCACCTTCCTCAGCGCCCTCGAGTCATGTGGTTTCACCGGCCCCATCCCACCCACCCTCGCATCTCTCCCCAACCTCCGGGAGCTGTTCCTCGACCACAACGCGCTGCACGGCGCCCTGCCTTCCACGCTAGCCTCCCTCTCCGCGCTCACAGCGCTCTACCTCAACAGCAACCAGCTCTCAGGGGAGATTCCCGAGGACCTGTGTGGGCTGAAGTCGCTGGGGGTGGTCATGCTGGGGCATAACGACCTGGAGGGGGGCGTTCCTGCGTGCCTGCTTGCTCTGCCCAACATCACCACGCTGTGAGTCTTGCAATGAGTTGTGGGTCTAGTTGGGCTCAGTTCTGCTGGGGGCACTTGTGCCCAACTCGAAGGCGGGGTGAGCCCAACTGAGGAATGGTGGTTGTGGTGAGGGCGGGGTGGCTGTGCTGGGAGGGTTGCATGTGTGGTTACATATGGATCATAAGGAGTTCCTTTTTCATATAGCTAGCCCTCCCAACTCATGTACCTCTTTCTACTCCATAGCATCATCTGCTTTTCATTCTCACCACTCTGCACCCCAACACTCTCCGCTCCACCCATCCTCACCCCCTTCAATATTTCTTCACCCATGCCACTCTGCAGGGACCTGTCATCCAACCGCCTGTCAGGCCCCGTCCCGCCCGTCCCTCCTGCCTCCACCATCGACTTTCGAGTCGGCGGAAACTGCCTGGAAGGAGCGCCGCAGCAGCTCTCCCCTTGCCCCACAGGGTCCCACTCCCCCTCCTCCCCTTCCTCCGCCTCCCCCACCCTTTCAACCGGCTCCCAAGGCAGTAGCAGCACCGGCAGCACTGGTGTTGTCAGCACTGGTGGCAACAGTGGCGGTAGCAGTGGTGGCAGCACGGACACTGGAAGCAGCGGTACAGCTTGGGACAGCATTTGGAATGCACCCCCTTCCCAGGAGGAGGGCGCATGGCCTGGCACAGCTGGCAGGACTGGAAACACCGGCACCAGCAGCACCAGCACTTGCACTACTGGCAGCAGCAGCAGCGGCAGCAGCAGCGGCGGCGGCGGCGGCAGCGGGACGGGGTGGGAGGATATTTGGAACTCGTCCCCATCGCTGGAGGAAGGGGCATGGCCTGTGGACCCTCTCCTGCAGACTGGCAAACCCAATGGCGGAAAGACAGACAGCCAGACTGGCGCAGGGGCAGGGGCAGTGGTGCACTCACCCCCACCGTCACCTGTGCAGCAGCAGCAGCCCCCTCCGGTTCAACCTCCTCCGGTTGAACCCCCACCGGTTGAACCTCCCCCGGCCCAGCCTCCCCCGGTGGAAGCTCCCCCCCAGGCGACCTACGGCGGTGAGTGGGGGCTGCTGTGCCGGGTGGGGGACAGGGAGGGAGGGGGGTGAGCGGCGAGGGGGGAGCCGGGAGATGAATGTTTCAAGCTCTTTTCGTCGCTGCCTCTTGCCTCCCTGCCTCTTTGCCTTCATACCTTCTTGGCCGTCTTCTTGCATAACCTCCCCGTTCGCTCTCTCTCTGATGGGTGGTTGTTGGTGGGCCTCATCTCTCATATCTCACCACCAACATGCCTTCCCCTGCCCTCTCTCTTCTCCCGCCTCCACCTCCTTCCTTTCCCAACCCCCTCTCTCTCTTTCCCTCCCCCATCTTCTCTGTCCTTTCCTCGTCTCCTCTTATCGTCTCTTCCACTATCCAACCACCCCACCTCCCCATATTCCCCCGCCCCAACTCCCCCTCTCCCCCTTGCCCCATCCCCCACAGTAGCAGCAATGGCTGCTGCAGATCAGAGCAGCAGCAGCGACAGCACAAACACATACACACCATCATCAGCACAGGGGTGGGGGTGGCTCAACTTCTGCTGCTCGCTCTCGCCCTCAAATCAGCCTTCTCGCTCCCCCATCTCCCTCTCTCTTCTCACCTGCTGTCCCCCCGCCCACCCCCCTGTATTTCCCCATCCCCCCGCCACAGTAGCAGCAATGGCTGCTGCAGATCAGGGCAGCAGCAGCGACAGCACAAGCACATACGCAAAGTCATCTGGGTGGGGGTGGCTCAACTTCCTGTTGCTTGCTCTCGTGCTCGCATCAGCCATCGCCATTGCTGCTGCATGCTTCGGCTACATCACCCAGCGCAGACCCCCCTCCTCCTCCGCCCTTGATGTCGCCCCGCCTCTCACCCTGCCTCCTCCGCGTGTCGAAGAGCGTAAGTCCCTGCACTACCTGTGAGCAATTCTTAAGATTTCCTCCTCCTCCAACCTCGCGGTCGAGCCGCCTCCCCCGCGCGTTGACGAGCATAAGACACTGCATTACCTGTGAGAGATTTGTGAGATTAAAAAAAAAAGAAAAGAAAAGAAAAGAAAGAAAGAAAGAAAAAGAAAAAGAAAAAAAAAAAAAAAAAAAAAAAAAAAAAAAAAAAAAAAAAAAAAAAAACTCCTCCCTTACCTTCGCGCCTCCCCGTGCATTGAAGAGTGTTGAGACTCCTGTGATGAAGCTCACCACCAAGGACTCCCCTCGCATCTGCTCCTCTTTCCCTTTGCCCTCTGTCCCCCTGCACTCTCTTCCCGTTTGATTCCCCTCCCCAGTGCCAGTGACGGAGTACGGGCTGTCAAAGATAAAGCGCTCCACAAAGAACCTCACCACGCTGTACGGCAAGGGTAGCTTCGGCACCGTCTACCTGGCGCAGGACTTCCTGCCTGACCGCACCAACCCGCATGTCATCATCAAGAGGGCACACGACCCTGAGAGTGAGTTGGATGCGCGAGATGAGGGGTGTGGATGCAGAGATGCAGAGAGGAGAAGGCGGACGAGCTGGTAAGGGCACCTTGCCATGCCACTCACTCTCACCGTCCCACCATCCCTTCCCCACCACCCCTCCTCCTCCCGCCCATTGCGTTCTACCGCAGAGATGAGCGAGGAGCAGTTGAAGGAGAAGGTGGATGAGCTGACACGGGTGAGGCATCTCTCACATGCACAGTCCCACCGCCCCCCTCCCCCTCTTCCCCCCACCGTGCTCCCTTTGCCTGCTACGGTACTGCAGAGATGAGCGAGGAGCAGTTGAAGGAGAAGGTGGATGAGCTGACACTGATGAGGCATCTCTCACATGCACAGTCCCACCGCCCCCCTCCAACTCTTCCCCCCACCGTGCTCCCTTTGCCTGCTACTGCAGAGATGAGCGAGGAGCGGTTGAAGGAGAAGGTGGATGAGCTGACGAAGGCACCTTGCCATGCCGTGCCTCTTGCATGCAGACCCCACAACCCCCCCACCGGTGCCATTTCACAACCCTCCCCACTTCCCCCCCTCCCGTGCCTCCTTTGGGATCCACTGCAGAGATGAGTGAGGAGCAGTTCAAGGAGAAGGTGGACGAGCTAGCGAGGGCAAGGCACCGGTGTCTGGTGGCGCTGCTGGGGTACTGCATGGGCAAGACCGAGAGAATGCTCGTGTTTGAGTATATGCCCTATGGCACACTCTTTGACCGCCTGCACCGTGAGTCCACACACTCTTTGATTGGAGGAGCTTTTCGAAAATTATTGCGTGCTTCAGTCCTTGCATGCTTCACTCCTTGCATGCTTCGGTCCTTGCATGCTTCGGTCCTTGCATGCTTCACTCCTTGCATGCTTCAGTCGCTTCAGTAAGAACTGAAACATGCAAGGACTGGAGCATGCAAGGACTGAAGCATGTAAAGACTGAAGCATGCAAGGACTGAAGCATGCAAGGACTGAAACATGCAAGGACTGAAGCATACAAGGACTGAAGCATGCAAGGACTGAAGCATGCAAGGACTGAAGCATGTAAGGACCGAAGCATGCAAGGACTAAATCATGTAAGGACTGAAGCATGTAAGGGCTGAAACATGTATGAGCACGCACAATTATGTAGTCAAGCACATGCCATCGTCAAGCACATGCCATCGTCAAGCACATGCCATCGTCAAGCACATGTCATCGTCAAGCACATGTCATCGTCAAGCACATGCCTATCGTCACCCCCCTTCCCCCCCCCCGCCCCCTCTGAACTCCCTCTTTTCCCAAATACCCGTGCTACAGTGTCCAACCCCGCACCGACCCCATGCCGTGGGATGCATGCGCGGGGGTGGCGGTGAACGTGGCGTCTGCTTTAGCCTATCTGCATCACGGCGTGTACACCCCCCTCTCACCCACCGCGCTGTCACCCCAACAACCCACCCCTCCCCCCCAACACCCGTGTGTGTCCCTCAGGCTCCAACCTGAATCCCATGCCATGGGATGCACGGGTGCGACGGTGAAGCCTAAGGTACAAAACCTAACCCCCTCATCCCGCCCCACCCCTCTCCCCTTCCCCCCAACGCCTGTGTGTGTGGCACAGGCTCCAACCTGGATCCCATGCCATGGGACGCACGCGTGCGGGTGGCGGTGAACGTGGCATCAGCGCTGGCCTATCTGCATCACGGCGTGGACCCGCCTCTCACCCACCGCGCTGTCACCTCCTCCAACGTGCTGCTCGGCGCTGATATGACCGCCAAGGTGTGTGTGCTTTCACTGCTGCGCTCATGGTGTAGCTCTCATTGCTGCGACGCTCGAGCCGTAAAGAGCTCCAGCTCTCATTGGTGGTTGGGCGTCGCACGCACCAATGAGACGACGCTGGGTTTAGGTGTGCGTAACCACCCTCGCCGCGCAGCAGACGACCTGGCGCGTCAGAGCCTGGCGCACCACAGCTCACGCACCCGCTCAATCCCTTTCCACCCCTCTTTACCCCTCCCTCCCATCCTTGCAACACCAGCTGTCCGACTATGGGCTGGCGAGGGGCTGCGCTGCACAAGCAGCGGACGACCTGGCACGGCGGCGCCGCGCACACCGCAGCTCCCACAGCCGCTCAACCCCTTCCCAACCCTCTTTACCCTTCTCTCCCACCAGCTGTCCGACTACGGGCTGGCGAGGGGCTGTGCGGCCCAGGCAGCAGACGACCTGGCACGGCGGCGCCGCGCGCACCGCAGCTCACGCAGCCGCGGCACGAGCATCGGCAGCACGGGGCAGCTGGACAACCTCCGCGGGGGCACCAGCCCTGGCAGCAGCACCCGCAGCAGTGCTGGTGGCGGTGCTGGTGGCGGTTCTGGTGGCGACTTGCTGGGCGGTGTGGGCGGGCGGTCGTTTGGGAGTGGGAGGCGGCGCGGTGGTGGGGAGAGTGCGAGCGCGTACACGGATGGGGAAGCGGTGCTGTCACGGGAAAACACGCCCGCGCGGGAGAGGGAGCCGATGCTGTCTAGGGAGAACACGATGACGAGCATGGATGAGAGGAAGGCGGATGTGTATGGGTTCGGAGTGGTGCTGCTGGAGCTGATCACGGGGCAGAAGGCCATGCAGGACGTGCATATCACCAGCCTGGTAGGATGCGGTAGAAGGCGGTGGAGTGTGGTTTGGTGCGGTGGAGCATGGTGGGGTGTGTGCACTGGGTGGTGTGTTGCTGGGGTATGTGGGACGTGGATGGGTTTGGTATGGTTCTGGTGGAGCCTGGAGCTGATAATACGAGCACGAGGTCGTGCAGTACAGCATGGTTCAGTGCGGTCGACTGTGGTGCATGCACCGTGGTGTGTATAGTGTGGCATGTGGAACATGTGGTGGTGACATGCATGGTGTGCATGGTGCATATCACCAGTCTCACTGGCCGGCCGCATTGCCAGCATAATAAGAGTATGCCACCGTCATCTTACACCTTCTCGTTCTCCCCGCATCTTTAATCCCTCTCTCTTTTCTCTCTCCTCTCTCGTCCGTTCCATCAGGCGGCGCCCTTCCTGGAGGATGATCAGATGATGCCCCTCATGGCTGACAGCGCTCTCGCAGGTGCGCTCTCGTGCTCCCAGTCATTCACTCCTCTGTCTGGTCACATCAAGTGGCACATTATTGTTCTTCTTTAGAAAATCAGCCCTTTCTAGAGGATGACCAGATGATGCCCCTTATGGCTGAACCCGCCCTTGCTGTTGCTCTCCTGCTCCCATGCCCCCATGCCCCCGTGCTCCCATGCTCCCATGCTCCCATGCTCCCTTTCTCCTATGCCCCAATGCTCCCATGCACTCATGCCCTCATACCCGTGTGCCCTCATGCTCCCACACGTGCATCCACACACGTCCCTACAACATGCCCCTACCCACCAGGCTACTTCAACCAGGACGAGCTCGTCTCTCTCGCCTCAATCGCCCGCGGCTGCGTGCACCAAGCGCCCTCGCAGCGTCCCTCCATGCTCGACGTCCTGAGAGCCCTCGAAGACACAGTTGATGAAGACCTCGTCTCCTCCCTCCACGGCCCTAGTGCTCCTGCTCCCGTGCTCCTTACACCCATGTCCCCCTGCCCCCATGTTTTTATGCCCTGCCCCCCCATGCTTTGTACCCACCAGGCTACTTCAATCAGGACGAGCTCATCTCCCTGGCCTCCATAGCACGGGACTGTGTGCACCAAGCACCCTCGCAGCGCCCCTCCATGCTCGACGTGCTGCGAGCCCTCGAGGACACAGTCGACGAGGACCTACTCTCCTCCCTCCACGGCCCCTCCACGCGCCTCCTCTCCCCCGGCTCCACTGCCAGTGCCATCACCAGCACCAGCAACGGGGACCGGTACACCGCCCTGGCGAATGATGGTGCTTTTGACGATGCTGCTGGGGGGGGAGTGGGGATGGGTGGAGGAGCAGGGATGGGGGGAGGAGCGGGGATGGGGGGAGCGGGAGCGGGGAAGCGGAGTGCGGGGTCGTCGTTCATTGAAGCGATTTCGGCGTCGTTTCGGAGGCGAGGGGATGGGGAGAAGGGTGGGGGGAAGGGGGAGGGGGTGCAGAGGGGGGCGGGGCAAGGCCCCCCGTCGCTGAATCTGTCAGGGAGGAGTGATACCTCTGACATGGAGAGCTCGTCCCTGCTTTACATTACCCCCAAGGGGCACTGAGACACTGACTCGTTCCCTTGGCTTCTCGAGGTGGAACCACTCGTTCTCCCCTCCCTTGTCTCAAGTGGCATTCACATCCATGGGCTAAAGTGGCATTGGCTTTTGAGACGTCTCAAGACTCGGTCGGGGGAGAGTGATGCGTGAAATGTGGAGTGATGGTCCCCAGGGTGCTCGATGTCATCCCCCACTAATGGTTTGTTAGAATTACTGAGCATGCCAGCTCTTTTTCTTCCCCCTTCTTTCCCACCCAAGGGCAGGTCATTTTCTTCCCTTCGTCACATTTTGGGGTCCGCCTAGGTACTGTACCACAACCTAGGACTGCTGGGCTTTCCTTTTACGCGCAGACGAGGGATGCTTTCTGTAGTGCATTGTTCACTGAAGGACAGCGGCCATGGTCGGTGTAAATCACATTACATGATGGGTTAGTGTGGGTGGGTGCACTGTATATTATTTTGTTAACATTTAATTTAAGGGTTTGTGATGGGTGTGGCAAGCAGCATATATCCTCAGAAGAACAGTCATTGATTGTACATCAAGTACCATACGAGCTTGATGGTACACACAGATTATGACCTTGCAACAGAAGCTGTGTAAGGAATAAATGCAAGGCAGGAAGCAGCACAGCACAGCACAGCAGCATGTGGTGACGGTAACATGCCTCTGAAAGAAGGGCACATTGAGATTGGTAAGGGGAGCCTATAAGAATGCTCCCTTTGATTTAGGTAGTGTATAAGAACCTTCCATTTCCATTTACCCTCTCCCACTTCTCCACCCACCGCCGCCACCACCACCACTGCCTCCCCTCCTGTTCCCCCCATATCCCCCTCCCCCACCACCTCTGCTGCCACCACCACCACCAAACCTGCCACGCCCACCACTGCCCCCTCCCCCCCCTCCCCCTCCACCTCCTCCCCATCTTCTTGGGCCTCCGGGACTGAACGAGGGAACACACAGGGGCGCATGGAAAATAGGGAAGGAGGAGGAGAAACGGGAGGAGAGTGTGGAGAGGAGGGTGCATGGTGGAGGTCTGCTACGTGGTAGAGGACGAGGAGGAGAGAGTGAGAGGGAAGTGGGTCATATCAAAGGAAATGCGATCAGCACCATTGATTCATATTGGGCACATCACAGCTCATCTGACCCATTACAGGGATGCAGATGTCTGCGCAAGTTGGGTCATCCTTTCGCAAGAGAAGAGAGAACGTTGCAAGTAAGGTAAAGACACGGCAGTGGTTGAAAGGCTTGAAGTGTGAGCAGCTGGGCAGGGAAGCCAGGAGACGTGGATAAGCAAAGCTGCGATCAGCACCGTTGATTCATTTTGCGCACATCACGGCTCATCTGATCCGTTACAGGGAGACAGATATCAGCGCAAATTTGGTCATCACTTCACAGCAGCACACCCTCATGCCCAGGTGTCAGAGCAACAGCAAGCATTCCGCAAAAAAAAAGGGTTCAGAAATACGTTATGTGCTGTGAAAGGGAAAAAAGAAGGCCAACAGACCTTGCTACGTCCCCTCCTTGTAAAAGTCCCATCTAACACCTTCATTTGTTGCCCATGCATGTTGCTCATCTGTTGCAATGCGCCCTCACCTGCTGCTTGTCATGGGCGCTTGTTTGAGCTCGGGGAGTGTCTTTGCCTCCTCCACCTGGATATTTGAAAACCCGTTGCCTGCCGCCGCTGCCGCCGCTGCAGTGACAGGGAGAAAGCGAGAGGCGAGAGGCGAGAGGGGGAAAGCGGGAGGCGAGAGGCGAGACGCGAGAGGCGAGAAGTGAGAAGTGAGAGAGGACAATGCGACAACACCAGTCGGCGGAGGTTTCAATGGAAGGTGGTTGAGTTAAAACACACACATTTCAGATAGAAGGTGGTTGGTCCTTTTCCTTGACAGGCACGTCAAAGACGTGAGAAAGGTGGGAGGTGAGAGAAGTGAGAGGTGAGAGTGAGAGGTGAGAGCGATGAGATGGCAGATTAAGCGCCTCACCTTTGAGGTAAAGATCCTTATCCTTCACAGGCACGTCGAAGACGGCCCCACAGCCGTCAGCCGTGAGGGTGATGCCATTGATTGCCCGTGTCTGGTCCGGTGTGAGGTGCTGCTCGAAGAACCGTAGCACGTAGCTGCCGTGGAAGAGGGCAAGGGGCAAGCCGCAAGGGGGAAAGCGTTTGAGACGCCTCAAAGCTTAATGGCTCGTGCCTGGTCTGGTATCAGGTGCTGCTCAAAGAACTGTAGCATGTAGCTGCAGCGGATGAAGGGGTGATGGTGGGGGGAGGGGGGAGGAAGAGAGGGGGAGGTGTGAGAATTCTGCGCTTCTAGGAGGATAAGAAAGAACTACAGGCACACTAGGAAAGCGAAGGAAAGAAAAATGCCCCCACGCACGCGCACGCGCGCGCACACACTTAAGCATGCAGTTTTGCATGGGGTAAGGGCTCACGAGGGCGAGTAGAAGGGTGAGACGCAGCGCAGCAGCAGCGTGACTTGGTCCTGCTGACTCAACAGCAGTGAGCGCGCCTTGAGCTCCGTGTGACCCTGTGTGTGAAAGAGAGGGAGAGAGAGAGAGAGCCGGGCCATGCCACACCACCATGCCATGTGACATAGGAGAAACGGAGGGGGGAGAGAGGGGAATATGAGAATGTGGTTTAGGGGCATGGCAGGGAGAAAACACACGTGGCGAGGTCCTACAATGTGCTGGTTTTTGAGAATTCTCAAAAACCAGCTCGTCCTACAATGTGCTATGAATGCAAGTGCACACATCTTGCCGTGACCCATACATCAAAGAGGCAGGCATGCAAACAGTCAGGCGAGCAGGCGGGTGGGCAGGCAGGAGCAACTCACGGCGAGGCAAGCAAGGGCTTTGGCAAGCGCAGCGAGGGGCGAGAGGCCAGTGGAGTCGATGAGCTCCTGGGCTGAGCCCTCAAACAGCGGCACCACACTGGTGTTTAGGGGGGGTGGGGAAGGGTGGGTGTTGAGGGGAGTGCGTGCAATGAGTTGACTCAAACTACACTAGGCGGGAACAGCGAGGGGCGAGAGGCCGATTGAGTCGATAAGTTCCTGGGCTCAGCCCTCAAACAGCGGCATCACACTGTTTAGGGGGGATGGGAGGATGACAGGGTGTTGGGGGGTAGAAGACAAGGGTTTCATCATGCGTATGCGCATGCGTATGCGCATTTCATCAACTCAATGCGCGCCCAGAACCCCTTTCGCTAATACAGCCTGCCCCCACCTGCCCCCAACGCCCCCAACTGTCCCTCACGCCCTCACCAGTCCCTCACGCCCTCACCAGTCCCTCACGCCCTCACCGGTCCCTCACGCCCTCACCTGTCCCCCACGGCCTTGACTTTGGTGGTGACTGCAGCGGAGGCGACTTTAACGAGGTCAGCAGGCTGTGGTGGGCTGACGCGCTCGAACTTGACGCCCGCTGTGTGCTCTATCTGCGCCACTATCCGCCCCGCCCACCTGTCCGCCACCAACACTGACACCCCCGTGTTGCCTGGTTTTGGGGGGGTGGGTGGGGGAGTGAGTGGGGGAACAAGTGAGGGAGAGGCACGGAGGAGGCAGGGCTTTCGTGAAAGAAACTGGCGAGTGAGTGAAAGAGTGAAAGCTAGCAGACGAAGCAGGGAGAGGAAAACTGTCTTGAAAGCCTGCATGGAGCACCACTACCCCCCAACCCTGCACTTCCATTGCTGGTACTCTACCAGGGCTATTTCCGTACCTGCACGGCCGGTTCGGCCAGACCGATGGATATAGGTCTCGACGGTGCGGGGGACCTGCGCCTGCAGAACAAGCTGCACGTCGCTGATGTCCAACCCCCTGGCCGCCACATCTGTTGCCACCAACACTTGAAAGGCGCCCGATTTGAACGCTTTCAGCACCACCTGTTGACCCAACAGGGGGTGTGGAGAGAGGGAGGGCATGGGGTGAGAGAGGGGAGCCAAAGGGAAAGACAATATGGGTGCAGCACGAGGTGCACGTCGCAGATGTCCAACCCCCTCGCCGCCACGTCCGTTGCCACTAGCACCTGAAAGGCGCCCGACTTGAACGCTTTTAGCACCACCTGTGGGAGGAAACATGAGGAGGGGAGAGGCGCATGTGAGAGGGACAAGTAGTGGGAGAGGCAGCACGAGCTGCACGTCACTGATGTCCAACCCCCTGGCTGCCACGTCCGTTGCCTCTAGCACCTGAAAGGCCCCTGACTTGAAGGCCTTTAGCACCACCTGTGGGAGGAAAAACGAGGAGTGGAGAGGGCATGTGAGAGGGGCGGGTGGTGGGAGAGTGAGGACGAGCATGTGCATACGTGGCATAGATGGTGCTGCTGCTGCCAACTCACTCACCTCGCGCTGCTGCATGCTGACTCACCTCGCTGTTGATGACTCACCTCACGTTGCTGCTGACTCACCTCAAGTTGCTGCTGACTCACCTCGCGCTGCTGCTGCACCACGTCGCCGTGCAGTGCGCGCGCCCCCAGGTGCGCCAAGTTCTGCGCGTACTCTGAGGCGGCGCTCTTTGTGTCCACGAACAGTATCACCTTGCCGCCGCTGCCAAGGGGGGGAAGGGGGTAAGGACGGCGGGTACGACGAAGGAGGGAAAGAGTTCAATGCTCTGCGCGTACTCTGAGGCGGCGCTCTTGGTGTCCACGAACAGAATCACCTTGCCGCCACTGCCGGTGTGGAGCGGAAAGGGGAGATGGCGGGGGAGGAGAAGGGGGGAAAGGGGGAGACGGGGGAAGAGAAGGATGAGCGCAATGTTGAAGGGGCACGGAAAGGCGCGCATGTACACAAGGAAAAAGGTCGTAAACGAAGAATGCAGGCAGCAGAAAAAAGGGGGAGCGGGGGATGGGGGAAGGGGGCGAGGGGCGAGGGGCGAGGGGGGAGGGGCGAGGAGGGAAGGCGGGGATGTTGCGGAACCGAGGGGGGGAGCAACTGACAGGCTGTAGGTGGCGATGACGTCAGCGACGAGTTGGAAGCGCTGTTTGGTGTGGCAGGGCATGAGCAGGTGGCGCACGTTGGTGCTCGCCTTCTGCCGCTCGCCGCCCACCAGATCCACCACGCGCTTCTCCTCGCGGAAGAACCGCTTCGATATCTGGTGCAGTGCGGTGGAGTGCGGTGGGGTGGGGTGGGGTGGTGTGTGGTGGGGTAGGACAACGCGCGGGCGTGGGAAGGGGAGGGAAGGCAGGTTTCGCGTAAGTTTTGCGCACGTGCGCTTGTCCTCCCGGAAGAGCGCGCGTAGATCGTGGGGCGAAAGGCACGCAGAAGAACGAGGGCAGGAGAAGATAGGCGTGGCAGCGAAAGAGCGGCGAGCGAGCGGCGAGAGGGTGAGTGACTGACCTTGTTGACCCACTCGGGCACGGTGGCGCTGAAGAGCAGCGTCTGCACCTTGGACTGGTCGTCCACCGACTCTGCGCCACCACGCGCATACAGGAAAACAAATTGGAAACAAATGTGTTAGCGCTTGCATCGCAACGTGGATACGGAAAGCTCTAGGAGAGAGGACAACGACGCAGCAGCCTACTCGCGCAATTCCCCTCGCGCAGCCCATTCGCCGCCTTGCAAACTCACTGAGGATTGTCTCGACGTCGTCGACGAAGCCCATGTCGAGCATCTCGTCCGCCTCGTCCAACACGCGGAAGCGCACCTCGTTCAGCTTTAGCGACCCGCGCTGCAACAGATCCTGTATCCGGGGAGAGAAGCAGCGGGCAGCATTGGGAAAGCCGGAGAGGATTAGGGAGGACGCAAAGTAAAAAGAATACGGAAGAGACGGATAGAAAAAAAAAAGAGCGGAGAACAATCAAGACTGCAGAGACCTCAAGGGGTTTGCATAACTCTTCGTGCAAGGGGGGAGGGAAAGGGTGGGGGGAGGAGAGGCGGGTGGGGGTTTACGGGGTTCAAGGGTTTGGGGTTGGGAGCTACCTTGATACGGCCAGGCGTGCCGACAACGATATCGACGCCGCGGAAGAGCGCGCGCTCCTGCGGGCCCATGGGCGCGCCGCCGTACACGCACACGACGGACATGCCGGCGGCGCGGCCGATGTACTCGAAGTCGTCGCCGACCTGCTTCGCGAGCTCGCGCGTCGGCGCCAGCACGATCACGCTCGGCAGCTTGCTGCGGCTCGCGAACCCGGCGCCGGCGCCCTTGCCGCCGCTCTCCTTGAGCATCTTCAGGCGCTCCACGATCGGCAGCACGAACGCGAGCGTCTTGCCCTGCCCCGTACGCGCGCGCGCGATGATATCGATGCCGTCCATAGCGAGGTCGAACGTCTGGGCCTGGATGGGGAAGAGCGACGTGATGGACTTGCGGCGCAGCGCGGCTTTCACGGCCGGCGACAGCCGGAAATTGTCGAGGCTGTTCGGATCGTCCTCGCGATCCTCCTCGTCCGCCGCCGGCGGCTCCTCCGGACCGTCCGAAGCGCCGTCAATCTCGCCCGCGGTCTCCGTTCCAGCTCCGTTAGCTTCGTCAGAAGACTTTGACGCGTCGGCAGATCCGTCAGAATCCTCCTTCTCCGGCTCCTCCGCTGGCGCCTCTGGTTCTTTCAACTTCTTCTGCTTCTTCTTTGACTTCTTCGCCGAACCTTCCTCCGCGGATTCTGCCAGGGCCTTCTTCGACTTCTTCTTCGGCGTAACTTCCTCCCCCGCCGGCTCGGCTGACGACGTGGAGTCGCGCTTCCGCTTCACGGGCGTATCGGCGTCCTTGCCTTTCTTCTTGGATTTCTTCGCGGAGACCGGATCGGACGGCGAAGCTCCATTCTCGTCAGCCGCGAGGGCTTTGGATTTCTTGGCGCTGATGGGAGTCGCCACCTGCTGCTCGTCCGCGGCCATCGCCGTGGCGCCCTTGACCTTGGAAGACACTCCAGGCATCGCTTCTGGAAAAAGACTTGGTGCGAAAAACGGCAAGACTTCAGAAATGTATCGACTATCCGAACAGAAACCCCAAATTTAACTCAAAAGAGTCGTTCGGAGCAAGAATTGGCACTGTCCTGATGGTTGGTACTGTTTCCAATAACAGCGCGTTCAGGAGCAGCGAAATCAAGTCCCGCCGCGAGGGCTGGACTTACAACAGCGGCAAGCCGCTGAGGAAGAGAAGGCTCGAGTCCGGCCGCGAAGGCTGGACTTGTCAGAGACGAGCAGCAACGATGCTCGTGAGCGAGCGAGAGAGAGGAGAGCTAAAGCCCTTCACGCAAGGGCGTTGAAAAGAGCCTCCATGGACAAACAGCCAGCTGCTTGTAGTGGAGGATGGATGGGGAAGATGATGTGGAGAAAGGCCGACGGTGGGGCTTAGCTGGGTTGAGTACGGCATAGATTGGTAAAAGAGGAGCATGGTTCTTGGGAATGGTTGGTGGGAAATGGGGTTGGAGTTGGCCGCAACTGTGGCCCGTTAATTGGACAGTTGGTGACCTGCCCTTAAAAAAAGTGCAAGTCTGGCCAATCCAAGAGCTTGGCGGTTTGTTGATCGAATCTAGTCCGCTGGTGTGAGGTCATCAGGGACGATAGATACTGGTTACGCTCCACGTGGAGTAGCTTTATGCCTTCGGACCATGTCTCGCAGGCTGTATGTGTTGCCGCAAGACATCGTCACTTGCCCCAACGCTGGAGGTTCGTTGCTCGGCTACACGTCCTTTTACTTTTGACCATTAGGAAGGAACATAATATTTCCTCAATCAACTAGTGATTGACTTGTATTGAAGTACTAATTCCATAAACCAGTTTCTTTCAGATTTTTTCAACAGTTCTTTCCTTTCATAAGTGGCTCAAAATCATAAATGCCGTTTTACTATAACGTAATTACAATAACATTGAGAAAAATATCTATCGACAGCCACACTATCTATACTCCAATAATGCTCTCGCTATATCGAACGCTACAGTCAAGCTTTCGTGGTTGTGCCGATCTAGTTCCAGGAAATCCTGTGTTTCCCAAAATCCTTTCTGACGAACAAGAGCGGTTTTGTTTCTTTTCTGAACGGTTTCATATGTTTCTGAGCGATTACGTACACAAATCTTGCCACAGCGGTACTTGGACACGGACCCTGTCGGACCTTCGAGTCCAGTTCTGTCCGTTTGGTTTGTCAAGGGAACACTGATTCTGCCGCCAGCTATACGGTATGCCGTGCACGCAACTCTTTTGCTGATGCCAGCGCGGGTGACCATTTATTATCTAGCTCTACCTTTCAGCTTAGGTCCATACAAGTCGTCCTTAGCCGTCTTAGAGTCTTACACTTTTTAGGCCTTTAAGATTCTCGTAAATAGTCGAGGGTTTCTCTGGATTAGCAGTCAACATTGACCAGACAATGGGGACATTCATGTCCTTTTTACACTGTAACAGTCGCCTAGGAGCTCCGTGACAGTAAATGCTTACTTGCTCTCTAAATTACTCTGATTCTCCTAGTGACCCTGTTCGCTTGAGCTATTCAGCGTAACTGTCGTATCGTAGCAACCACGATGAGCACGAGCACGGCCAGCAGCCGGCAGTTCTCCCGGCGGCAGTCCATAGATCCACACTCCAAGTCCACCCAAGCAGCCGCTCATGGCGCCCTTAGAGCCAACCCCGCGATTCCGCCTCCCACACCCAAGGGAAAGCCGGCAAAGTACGGGCTGGGGGAGGATTCGATGATCGGGCAGGAGATCAAGCACCTGGAGTCCGAGTCGTTCAACGCGGACCAGTTCATGCAGGCCAAATGCAAGGCCATGAGCGAAAAGGTGCGTCGCTCGCGAAATGCAAAGCCGTGAGCGTAAACGTGCGTCGCGCGCGAAATGCGAAGCCGTCAGAGCAAAATTGGCGTTCGAATCACGGCATGGCCCTTGAATGTGGGAAATTCCATTCCTAAACTCACGCATTTGACTCACATATCTCACTCGCGGGTCCAGCTCACTCGTTTAACTCACGTCTCACATATCTCACTTGATGCGCAGTCGCTGCGGAAGCTATGCGCGGAGCTGGTGGACTTCAAGCGCGCGTCCGCGGAGGAGATGCGCAAGAGCGTGTACGCCAACTACAAGTCCTTCATCCGGTACGCCCATCCCTCTCCTTATCCTGTCAGCCCGTCCCTGTCCCTGTCATTATGTCGCTCGTTATGCAGCATGCGAAATATGCCACGTCAAGTGTGACGCACAGTATAACAATTTTCTCACTTCGTTTTCTATTCCTCTTTGTTTCCACTTCCCTCCCACCCTACACGCCCTACCCTCGTCTCCACTCCTCTCCACTCCTCTCCGCTCATCTCCACTCCACTCCTCTCCGCTCCTCCCCACTTCACTCCTCTCCACTCCTGTGCATCTCTCTCCACCCCTCTCCACCCCTCTCCACCCCTCTCCACCCCTTTCCACTCCTCTCCACCCCTCTCCACTCCTCTCCACCCCTCTCCACCCGTCTCCACTCCTCTCCACTCCTCTCCACCCCTCTCCACTCCACGCCATTCCTCTCCACTCCCCACGGCCTCTTTGTGTGCCCTGGGCAGCACGGCGAAGGAGATATCGGAGCTGGAGGGCGAGCTGCGCAGCGTGCGCTCGCTGCTCACCGCACAGTCCACGCTCATCCACTCGCTCTCCGACCGCTCGCCCATCGTGCAATCCCACCTCGCCGACCCTGACCGCTCCGTTTACGAGGACGACAAGGAAGCTTCCTCGCAGGAGGCCAATCTGCTGCAGATCCCGGATAAAATGGCCGTGTGCCTGGCAGAGAGGCGGATAGACGAGGCGTTGGATCTCCTAGCGAAAGGTGAGGATGCGGTGGTGATGTGCCGTTCGGGGCAGCGGCCGGCAGTGAATAAAGAGGCTCTGGAGAGCCTAGACTCGAGCCTGGCTGAGAAGCGCGCCGAGCTGGTTGACCTGCTGGCGAGGATCACCCTGCAGCCGTCGGTTCGGCGAGCGGAGCTTCGGCACGCCGTGGCTGCACTGGCGAGGCTCGGCGACCCCAAGCGTGCTCACACGCTCATGCTGGCGTGCCACGGTGCGCAAGTGCAAGCAGCTGTGCAGCCCCTGCGCCCGGGCGGCGTATCCTACGGTGCAGCTTACACGGCCAAGATCTCACGGCTGGTATTCTCCACTATCCTGGCAGCAGCGCAGGACTCCAAGGCCGTGTTCGGCGACACGCCCTCCTGTGCCTCGGAGCTGGTGCTCTGGGCGCACGGGCAGACAGAATGGTGCGGGGATCTCCTCCAGCAGTACGTGCTGACGTCGGCGGCGGCAGCTGGCGGGCTGCGATTGGCCGCGGAGTGCGTGCAGATCGCAGTGGGGCATTGCTCTCTGCTGGAGGATCATGGGCTGGCGATGGCGCCTGTGCTGATGCGGCTTGTGCGGCCTAATGTAGAGAGGGCGTTGGAGGCGAACATAAGGCGGATAGAGGAGAGCGTGCAGGCCATGGCTGCCGGGGACGACTGGTCGCTGCTGCCCGTGCCGTCGGCCCCGCGCAGCGCTGCTGCTCGCCTGCTGCCGGATGCTCCTGTCGCAAATTTCCGGCTCACCAGCAGCGCGTACCGGCTCTACTCCATGGTGCAGGTGCGTCCTCTGAACTTCCCTTACCCCTCTCCGCCCTCCCTCGCTCTCCCTCCTCCCGCCTCCCCTGTCCCTCTCTCTCTCCGACCCTCTGTCTCCCTTCCCACCTTACCCCTACCTCACTCTCCCTCCTTGCCCCTCCCCCCAAACCCCCCTCTGTGCACAGGACTTTCTAGAGGACGTGGTGCCGATAGTGAATCTGCAGCTCAACAGTCCCTCCCAGCATCCATTGTCCCCTCTCTCCTCTTTCTTCTCCCTTGCCCCTTCCCCCACATCCCCTCCCTATCAACAGGACTTTCTAGAGGACGTGGTGCCGATAGTGAATCTGCAGCTCACCACACCCACGCTCGACGGCCTAGCTCACCTGTACTCCCAGTACACAGCTATGCTCAACCGCGCGCGCACCCCCGAAGACTCCTCCTCCGACTGGGACGCCTCCGCCTCTGCCGCTGCCTTTGCCGCCTCCACGAGCCTCGCAGGGGGCCCTGGGGAAGCCGCCGGGGAAGGGGGGGAGGGGGTTGGCGGTGCAGGGGCAGCAGGGATTGTGAACAAGGCCGTTACTGACCGGCAGCAGCTCGCGCTGATAGCCAATGCGGTTACTTTGGCTGATGAGCTGCCGAGGCTGGCGGCGAGATTGACGCAGCCGGTGGCGGGGCAGCGGGCGAGTAGGGAGCAGAGGAGGAGTTCGGGCGGGGAGGCGAAGCGGCAGCAGCTGCAGGCGTGGAAGAAACAGCTGAGTGAAGGCGTGGAGAATCTGCGCATGGGGTTCTGCCTGCAGAAAGCCACGGAGTTATTATACCCGGATGCATGCATGGATGATGCGCTGCTGCCTAATCTCTACTTCCTCATGGATCAGGTGGGTGGGTGGGCGGGTGTGCTGCGGGTGACTGAGAGGGAGGTAACACTGAATGGGCGTGGAGAATCTGCGGATGGGGTTCAGGGTGCGCGGGTGTGGTGTGGTGTGGTGTGGGTGTGATCCGGGTGTGCTGCGGGTGTTTGGAAGGGAGGGTGCTTGGGAGTGAGATCCGGGTGATTGGGAGTAGGAAGGAAAGCTGTCAGAAGGAAACTCTCTGTCTATGTTGCTCTGTGTCATGTGTACCTCCTTTCTATTCCATTTTCCTTCGGGAATGTGTGAAAACCAACCCAATTCGTGCCACCAGGTGAAAACAGATCCATCGCTCTGGTTCGTTGATGCTTCAGTGATGCCCAGCCATCCGAATTCTAGTAGACTTATAATCCCTATTCCATGTCCCTTCCTTCAAATGTGTGAACCCCAACCCACCCGGTGCCATCAGGTGAAGTCAGGTCAATCACTCTGGTTCAATGACGCCCAGCCATTCGATGTTATTGTCGACTCAAACTCCCTATCCCATCTCCCCTCTCCAATGTGTGAACCCCACCAAACTCTGTGCCATCAGATAGAGTCAGATCCATCGCTCTGGTTCAATGACGCCCAGCCATCCGAAGCACTCAAGGTCAGCTCCCTGCTAATTCTTTCTCACTTTGCCATCTCGCTTGCCCTCTCACGTGCCCTCTCACACACCCTCTCACATACCCTCTCAGATGCCCTCCCACATGCCCTCCCACACGCCCTCCCACACGCCCTCCCACGCGCCCTCTCACATGCCCTCTCACACGCCTTCCCATGCGCCATGTCACGTCCTTCACATGCCCGTTACATATGCTCTCTTTACCACCATGCAAGCCCTTTGAACATGTTGCACCAATTGAGTCCATGCCCCGCCTTCCCATGCCATCCCCGCCGCTGATGCCACCACCTGTGTGCCGTCCCATCTCTCCCACGCACGTGCAGAACTTCCTATTCACAACGCTCGCCATCTCAGACGTAGCCTCGGAGGTGCTGGCAGGGCGGGAGCACATGGTGCTGCGGGTACTCGCACTCATACCCCATACCACCCCCTTCCCATACCATTCCGTGCCGTCCCATCTCTCCCACGCAGAACTTCCTATTCACAACGCTCGCCATATCGGACGCGGCATCGGAGGTGCTGGCGGGACGGGACCGCATGGTGCTGCAGCTACTCGCACTCGTCCCCTTCCTATACCCCATACCACCCCCTTCCCATACCATTCCGTTCCACACCATCTCTCCCATGCAGAATTTCCTGTTCACAACGCTCGCCATATCTGACGCGGCCTCAGAGGTGCTGGCGGGGCGGGACCGCATGGTGCTGCAGCTGCTGACACAGTACGCGTTGGCGCTGCTGACACTCATCTGCCACGACAAGGCCTGGGAGGACAGCCACAACTTTGTCGGGCCCACCGGGCTGCAGCAGGTGGGTGGGTGTTGGAGGTGCATCAGGTGGGGCGCTGGTGTGCGTGGTTGGGATGGGATACTTCAAGGGTGAAGCTAGCACAGTACAGTGCCAACGCGTTGGCGCTGCTGACACTCATCTGCCACGACAAGGCCTGGGAGGACAGCCACAACTTCGTTGGGCCTACTGGGCTGCAGCAGGTGGGTGGGTGTTGGAACTTGGAGGTGCAGCAGGTGGGGCACTGGGGTGAGTGGTTGGGATACCTCAAGGCCGAAGGGAGCACAGAACAGGTTGGCGCTGCTGACACTCATCTGCCACGACAAGGCCTGGGAGGACAGCCACAACTTTGTCGGGCCTACTGGGCTGCAGCAGGTGGGCACTGGGGGTGCAGCAGGTTGGTGTATGAGATGCGTCAAGAGCAGCACTCATGCAGGATTGACCCACTTGCCTTCAGCATGTGCCCCATCCCCTGCGCCAAACGTGCCCTTCCCTGCTCGCTGTGCCTCCTCTCGCTTCCATCTGCCTCTGCCTACCCACTTCCTGATGCCCTTCTCCCATCTGCTCTCGCACCCCATGCCCACCTGCCTTCACGAATCCCTTCGCCCCACCCCTCTGCTGCTCGCCCCCTCTCTTCCCCGCCACCGCACGCTCTTCCTCCCCTCTCCCCCCTTTGCAGTTCCTCAAGCAGGGGGCGAGTCACTGCCTGCTCGGCCCATCCTCACCACTGTTTCCCCACTCCCCCCTCTTCCCCCCTGCAGTTTCTGATGGACATAACGTTCCTCAAGGAGGTGGCAGCGCGCTACCACTTCACGTCACGACAGCTGCAGCAGGTGGCCGACACCAGCATGGAGCGCGCCCGCGAGTCCTTCGACCTCAACCGGTGAGTGTGGGGGGTGGGAGAGTGGGAGGCTCTGGGGATGGGGATGGGGAGATAAGTTCTACGTCAACTCAAAAGGCAGCTGCAGCAGGTGGCTGATACAAGCATGGAGCGCACCCGGAAGTCCTTCGACCTCAACCGGTGAGTTTGGGTGTAGGGCAGCAGGAGATTGGGGATGGGGATGTGGATTGGCGATGGGGATGCGGGCCCATGCGATGCAACATCGTTCTTTCATGAAAACTCACTACCGTGTATACTGCTCGTCCCACCATGTCTTGCAGGGACTGCCCAGGGGATGAAAAGTTCAGAGAGCTGGCTCAGCAAGCAATTGAAAGGCACCTAATCGACAAAGGCTATCAATAGCCACACGTGCAAGGTTGATTTGAGCAGTCATGCTGTATGATATGCTATTTACTTCATAGATTGACAGTAGGTGGTTGGGGAAAATGCCTATGCTGCACGAACAAAACTCTAGTCATTCAATATCCAGCTTAGGTACATTGTCAAAATAGCCTTATGTTCTATTATTGCAAGCAGATTAGCACTTTCTACTGTACAGTGCGATGCCAAGCAAATCGAAAAGCTGGTGGAACCTTGGGGATCTCCACGTTTTCTGCGTGCTTTACGTGGCGCTCGTAAATATCTAGCCACCTAGCCCAGTCCATACGAGCTTGAAAAGCGTTTTCATTCCTTTTCTCATTAGCTCTGATCCACGCCTCCCTGTTATTTAGCGCTCATCCCTTTTGCACTGCAGTGCGGCTGTTTCCGCTGGCTGCTGCCTTCGCTCACCTCGTGAATAAACGTCTGCGCGGTATCGTCTACATCCGTCCTTGATCACGTCCAATTCCGTTTTCCTTACCGCGTTCCGTAGTCGCCTGAGCCGCTTTCCCCTAGTAGGTCGCGTGAAGATTGAAAGTAATCGTGTCATTCCATGGCGTCTGCTGTTGCCCTAACTCCCGCGATCAGCGGTCTCGCGACACCACGTGCCGCTGCGACTGTATCGCGCGACGCAGCTCACGTGCGACCGCATGCGACGGCAGCGCTGTCGCATCCGCTTCGTGCACGCGGCATTCGGGGTCTGCGATCGGACAGCTTCAGGGGCAAATTGGCGAGAGCGGGGGCGAGCAGTCAATCAGCTTTCTCCGTTCAATGCAACCTCGTGGTACGACCAACTGCGGGATTTACGGGCACCTTCATTGTTAAATTTTAACAAGACCAACGGCAAAAATCCTAGACAACAAACAAGGGAAAACCACTCCTCGAAACACGATATCCACCTCAGTCTTCCCTCGTTTCCCGTCCCTCATCCCCCTTCCCCCTTTCTCTCCCCAACCCCATCCCTCCCCTCCCCTTCCCCTTCCCCCCTCTCCTCTCCCACCTTCCACCGCGGGCAGCGCAAGGTGAACGGGAAGGAGCTGGACGAGTTGCTGTCGGGATTATAGGCGCCTCAACCCCCTCCCCCTTCCGTCCCGCTCCCTCTCCCTTCTCCCCCCGCAACCTCCCACACCCTCTCCCCCTCCCCTCCCGGCCCACGGCGGCAGCGCAAGGTGAACGGGAAGGAGCTGGACGAGTTGCTGTCGGGATTATAGGCGCCTCAACCCCCTCCCCCTTCCGTCCCGCTCCCTCTCCCTTCTCCCCCCGCAACCTCCCACACCCTCTCCCCCTCCCCTCCCGGCCCACGGCGGCAGCGCAAGGTGAACGGGAAGGAGCTGGACGAGTTGCTGTCGGGATTATAGGCGCCTCAACCCCCTCCCCCTTCCGTCCCGCTCCCTCTCCCTTCTCCCCCCGCAACCTCCCACACCCTCTCCCCCTCCCCTCCCGGCCCACGGCGGCAGCGCAAGGTGAACGGGAAGGAGCTGGACGAGTTGCTGTCGGGCGATCGGCCGCTGCCAATGGTGATCGACTTCTACGCCACGTGGTGCGGCCCCTGCATCCTGCTCGCACAAGAGCTCGAGCAGGTGAGCGCGCCGCTCGATGAGTTTTATGAGGATTCTCAAACACACCCTGCGACTTGTACGCCACGTGGTGCGGCCCCTGCATCCTGCTCGGGCAGGAGCTCGAACAGGTGCGCCGCTTGTTTTGAGACGATAGGATGGTTGGTTGGGCCGAGCGACACGATTGGCCAGAGTTTTGGGTGCTGGGGTCACGCTTAACCGAAGCTGAAAAGGTTGAGACCAATTTGGGGGTTCTTGGCCAGCGGGTTTGAAATCTCCGACTTGTACGTGCGGCCCCTGCATGCTCCTCGCACAGGAACTCGAACAGGTGCGCCGCTTGACCCGACTCATGGCCCCCATATCCCCATACCCCCATCCCCCCATACCAACAACCCTCTCATGCCCCCATGCTCCCATACCCCCATACCCCTCATGCCTCCATCTTCCCATGCCCTCATACCCTCCATGGCCCCATGCTCCCATGCCCTCATACCTCTCGTGCCCCCATGCTACCATACCCCATGTTCTCATGCTCTATGCCACCCATGCCCTCCATGCCCTCCATGGGCCCCCCATGCCGCCATGCTGCCATGCTCCTCTTGCAGAGGTGCTGATTCTCATACCCCTCATGCCCCTAGCTCCCCATGTCCTCATCCCCCCATACCCCATACCCCCATGCCCCCATGCCTCTTGTGCAGCTAGCAGTGGAGTATCATGGGCAGGTGCTGTTTCTCAAGGTGGACACGGATGAGGAGTATGAACTCGCCAACCAGCTTGAGGTGCGTTCCAACATGCCCATGCCCTACCACTTGCACTCGCATGCCCACTTGCACTCGCATGCCCATCTGCATACATGCCGTTCGCATGTGCACGCGCGCACACACGGACGAGGAATACGAGCTCGTTAACCAGCTCAAGGTGTGCTGTCTGCCCTTGCACTCACACACTCGCTCACTAGCACATTCGCACACCTGCACACCCGCACTCTCGCTCAATCAAACGCTCACTCCCTCAAGCATTCGCACACATGCACACCCGTCCCATGGCCTTTCCTCGCTCCGTACTTCAATCACAAACCCTCAAGCCTCCTCTCCATCACGCATGCTATCCCGCCCTCCCATGCCTGATCCTCCCACACTATCCCTCACCATATCCAGATCCGTGGGCTGCCCACAGTTGTGTTTGTGAGCAAGGATAAGTCAAAGCTTGCTGTCCGCACCGAGGGCTTGCTACCCATCGCATCCATCAAGCAGCTGATTGAGGAGATGTAGAGAATGCATGGTCATGGTGGCTGTTATTCCAGCAACAACCAGCTCAGAGCTATTGTATTCATTATTGTCACACTTGTGCGGTATAGGTCTCTAGGCTATGAAAACAGTCTGCAGAGCTTTTGCGCGCATTCAGCGACCAGAATTTCACATCTACCACTGTCGGGTCACAACTCACCACATAGTGTGATGTTACGGTCAATCTCAGCCTGGAAAAAGGAATATGGTTACGCTAGATAACTATACAGTGACACTGACCCTCCATTATGGAGTCTGAACAAGCCTGGTCACCTACTACCCTTACGGTAACAGCAGTCAGGTATCCGCCTGCTGCGCCTCTGCTATATGCTGCATCTTCCACTCACTTCAGACTGAGAGTCACTTGCTTTGGTTCGAACCTTATCCTGAACCGGCTGTCTTTGTGGTGTCTACATTGCACCACCTTGGGTGAGGTGCCTAAAAAAGCCCACATGCATCAACCAAGGTAACACCTCCAAAGGTGGTGCCATTTGCTCTGCACCCCACGTGCATCACCGCTCCATCTGCTGTGTCTCCTGCAGGTGCTCCAGGTGCCTTGCGGTTTCAGGTGGTGGTCGGTCCACCGTGGGGTGCGTTGGCCCCGCCACCAACTCCAGGTCAAACTCACGGCTCTCCCTGTACTCCTGTGTGTGGGTGTGGCATGCACACATGGGTCATGGGCATGGCGGGCATGCCACATAAAGAGCACATGAGTTCATATGCACATGGGTGTGTGGGCCCAGCCACCAGCTCCAAGTCAAACTCACGGCTCTCCCTGTTCTCCTGCATGTGTATCATCACAGGTGGGCACATATCGGTAAGTATTTAGAGACATGATAATAAATGCACACGTGTGCGAGGGCCCTCCCAGCAGCTCCAGGTCAAACTCACGGCTCTCCCTGTACTCCTGCATGTGCATCAGGGTTGGTTGGTGGGTGTGACATGCACGCATGGGGTGATGGATATGATGGGCATGACAGATAGAGGGCACATAATAATGCAGGCATGTAGGCACACAGGCAGATGGGACAAAGAAGTCACGGGTGGTAGCAGCACTACCTGACAAAGCGCGCAGGGGTGGCAGCAGCAGTGGGCGGCAAAGTCATCCATGGGTCGTTCCCTAAGCCCCTTCTTGTGGCGGAGCTGCCGGCGCATAGAAGAGGCGTAGCACGGCACACACGTGAACCAGTAGGCGAAGGGACCGAGGAGTAGGGAGAGAGGCGCGCCCCAGCAACCTCCTAACAAGCAGTACGTGGCGAATGCCCTGTGCACGAAGGGAGGGGAGAGGCGAGCATGGACCCGGCGTAGCACGACTCAGCACGGCGGACGGGAACAGCGCGGACCCGATTCTTTGTGGCGCGTTCATTGATTTGAAACGGACAGCCAAGGAGGTGTCAAGATATTCAGGCGCCCGTGTAGTGAGGAGGAGGAGGAGGAGGAGGAGGAGGAGGAGGAGAGGAGGAGGAGGAGGGAGGAGGAGGAGGAGGAGGAGGAGGAGGAGGAGGAGGAGGAGGAGGAGGAGGAGGAGGAGGAGGAGGAGGAGGAGGAGGAGGAGGAGGAGGGCGACTCGCCTGGAGAACTGCACGCGCCCGTCGGTGATCTTGCGCGTCCGGGAGGCGAGGGGACGAGGGGACGAGGGAGGGCGCGTGCTCTCGATGCGAGTTACCTCGAGAATTGCACGCGCCCGTCGGTGATCTTGCGCGCCGTTTGCGCGTAGAGGTAGCACGGCGCGCAGCAGCCGAGCGCGGCGGCGCGGGGATCCCGCGGGAAGTCTTTTAGCCCCGAGTTCCACTCGCCCTTGCCGCGCCGGTGCAGCCACGACTGCCGCTGCTCGAACGGCCGCTCGCACGCCTCGGGATCCGCCTCCGCTTCCGCCTCCGCCTCCGCCTGCCGGTCATGCGCCCCTCCTCCTCCGCCAACTCCCCCGCCGCCGCCTCCCTCGCCGCCGCTTCGTCGTCCTTCCTCCGCCATGCCCTGTTCCTCGAACTACTGGATAGAAATATCAAAATCCAGACGTTGGAGAATCAGGCGAGGTCTGCGTTGGATGCTCCCGGATTTTGCGTCTCGCGCCAGCCGTTGTGCCGCCATGCCGTCGCGCACGCGGCGTCATGTTCCCCCTCGTCGCATTCGAATCTCCCTCCGATGTCACAGGGGACACGGAAACAATTCAGCGCTGCTTCCATCCCCTTTCGCCGTACCCGTTGGTGAGTCGACTGCCAGAGACTGGTGACGTGGCGCGAAACGAGGCATGGTGAGTGTTTAGGTGTTACGATTGAATTTGCCCATTCCAGCTAGAGAGATTTGCCCATTCGAAGGCGGTGTGAGATTGTGAGAGCCGGAATGTGAGATTGTGGGAGCCGGTGAATTCGGCCCAAGCCAGTGGCGAAGGGTTACCAGTCATAAAGCCTGAGGTAGAGGCGAAATTCCTCATTAGGTGTTTGAATGCTTGTTGATTACCTTTCCACAAAGCACCTACTGGACAGCGCATTCCTATTCTACGGAACTTATCAACCTTATGCACATCTTGTGTTTTCTAGGCTTTGCTGCATATGGCAGCAATGCTGTTTTCACTCCAGCTCGCGAAGGAAGTCCTGGTTGTCGACAAACACCTGCAAGCAATGTAACAGCACCCATATAGGTGAGTAGCTGATAACCCCCCAAAACTTCGCTGCACGCTAGCCCAACTGCGGCACCCATCCTCACCGTTTTGTACCCATCGGGGTCGAGGCACGCCACGATTTTGGTGTTGATGCCGGGGATGGGGCCCGGCTCGCGAGTGATGGTTCCACCCGCCGCCCGAATGGCCTCTGCTGTCTTATACACGTCGTCCGTTCCTATCGCAATCTGGAAGATAGCAGGAGAGCATTGCGGACGGCAGGGATAAATGGGGATGGATAATATGTATGGTAGGTAAGAGGACGGCACATTAAGTGAAAGACATGCTACCGTGAGCGTGATAGATCCGGAAGAAAGTGGGAAAGGGAAAGGGATGACAACAGCAAAATGTAGCAGCAAAGGTACAACAGAAAAAAAGCACCATCTAGAACACACCTGGAAAACGGCACTCAGGCAACACAGCAATGAGTAAGCAGATGGTCGCTCTGAGAAGTACCTGCGCATAGGCATTGCCCTTCTCATAGGACTCGACCCCATAGTTGTATGTGAGCTCCACCACTGCACTCTCCGCCTCGGGCCCATACCCCACCATGGCGATTGTGTACTGGGAGAAGAAGGGAGGAGGCACAGCAAAGATGGGAACACGGCAGTGTGAGTGGGTGGTTGTGGAGAGGCGAGTGGGGAGAGATTGTATGTGAGCTCCACCACTGCACTCTCCGCCTCAGGGCCATACCCCACCATGGCTATCGTGTACTGGGGGGGCCGCACAACGGGCATGGGTTGACAGAGCAACAACGGGGGGTGTCAGTGGGAGGAGAGGTGAATGAGGCACAGTGGAGGAGAGGGAAGTGCAGCATAGGGAAGGGAAGATGCAGCATGCGTGAAAGAAGGTTTGATTGTTGCAAGGGGAATTAATTGGCCTGATTGGAGCAGCAGGTGGGGAAGGAGATTGTGTGTGGATACCTTGTACTGTGGGTTGTCCCTTGTCCTTAGCAGCTTCATGCCATACGCCTGCAAGCAGGCATGGGCGTGATTGATGTGCACGGAGAGTGAGAGGGGGCTGATTTGTGATTAAGAGCAGAAAGAGAGGAAGCTTTAACGGCGAGCATGGGAGGGATGGCATGCATGGGAGGATGTGATGGGAAGGCAGGTGGGTGACGCATCCTGATGGGACGAGCACCTTCTCGTAGAACTTGATTGCTCTGTCGAGATCTCCCACTCGCAGCATAACCTGCACGGGGCCATCGCCATGGAGGCAAGGACACAGGGAGGGATGGTGGCATGATGACATGGAATGGAGCAAAATGGATAGCTGACACATAAAGCATGATGAACCCAGCAAGTCTGAGTGGGGCCATAGTGAGATGCTTCATGTGGCAGGCAGGCATCCGAACCTGGCACAGTGGCTCGGGAGTAGGTGGCCGTTGGATAATCTCCCACTTGTACCCAGCCGGGTCCTGTGGTTTGGGAGATTGATGAGGAGAAGGAAGAGGAGGGGATGGGACAGAGGGCAGTGGAGAATCCGCAGGGGAGGCACATGTGAGGAACACGGAGAAGATTCAGTTGTGAGGATAGAAAGGAAATGACACATCAGTCACACCTCAAATGACAGCATCGCGAAATCACACCACCATGCCAATCAAGCCATCATGCCATCACGCCCTCACATCATCACGCTATTCATGCCATGAGAGCACGACAGCATGGCAGCATGGCAGCATGGCAGCACGGCAGCATCATGGCATCAGGCGATCACAGCAGGGTGGAGCAGACCTCAACGAAAGCGATGACGCTCTGTCCGCCCTTCACAGGGCCAGCCTCGCGCGTCACCTTGCCACCCCGCGATTTCACCAGCTCCACCGTCTTGTACACCTGCACAGGGGAGAGGCAAACCTCTGAATCAAAGCCCGGCCAGTGCGCTGGCTGCATTGCTGACAGCCATCCCCAGTGCGCTGACAAAACCTGAAATGTTGTGGGTATGCTCAACTTAGTGATTGGTTGTCACAAACTGCGTGGCTCACAGTAGCTTGGCACGTGGCTCACATCCTCACAGCAGCATGGTACGTGGCACTCAAAGCAGCATGGCACGTGGCTCACAGCAGCATGGCACGTGGCTCTCATCAGCATGGCACGTGGCTCACATAAGCATGACACGTGGCACTCACATCCTCAACAGCGATGCCGAAATGCCCAAAGCCCGCTCCAATGTCGTACGAATCCACCCCGTAATCTGCCAGCAGAAGATGGCAGCAGCAGGGCAACAGGGCAGGGGAAATGTACGGAACGGGGCAGCAGGATAGCAGGGCAAGGGTGGAGTGGAGGTGGAGGGAAGTTGTTTGGAGCGCATATCACAACACCGGCACAGCAGCAGGGCGTGACAAGAACGGGTATCAAAGCAAGCATATTGCAGGCCATCAAAGGGACCCAAGCCTCAGCGACCGTCCAAGCCAACCATTGGCTGTGAAGAAAGAGAGCGGTTGCCAACAGGTTTGCTTCTCACCGCAGGTGAGCTCCGTACACACTGTAGGTGACCTCGCTACTCACTATAGGTGAGCTCCGTACACACTGTAGGTGACCTCGCTACTCACTATAGGTGAGCTCCGTACACACTGTAGGTGACCTCGCTACTCACTATAGGTGAGCTCCGTACACACCGTAGGTGACCTCGCTACTCACTATAGGTGAGCTCCGTACACACTGTAGGTGACCTCGTTACTCACTATAGGTGAGCTCCGTACACACTGTAGGTGACCTCGTTACTCACGATAGGTGAGCTCCGTACACACTGTAGGTGACCTCGTTACTCACTATAGGTGAGCTCCGTACACACTGTAGGTGACCTCGCTACTCACTATAGGTGAGCTCCGTACACACTGTAGGTGACCTCGTTACTCACTATAGGTGAGCTCCGTACACACTGTAGGTGACCTCGTTACTCACTATAGGTGAGCTCCGTACACACTGTAGGTGACCTCGTTACTCACTATAGGTGAGCTCCACAACGAACGTGGAGGTTTCGGGGCCGTACCCGAGGAAGGCGTTGGAGTACTTCTCCTCGGGAATGTCGTGCTGCCAGAGGTGAGCCCATACTCGTTATTAGTCGCTACTCACTATAGGTGAGCTCCACAACGAAGGTGGAGGTTTCAGGTCCGTAGCCGAGGAAGGCGTTGGAATACTTCTCCTCGGGAATGTCGCGCTGCCTCAGCAGCTTCATGCCCAGACACTCCGTGTAGAACCTGCAGGCCGTCGGAGATCAGTCACGGCACACACATCACCCAGCCAAAGAGCAGGGGGGTGAGAGGGATGTGAGAGGGCGATGAGGAGGAGAAGTACAACTTCTCATCAACTTAGGTCAGTACGGCACCCGGTCAGGCAAAGCGCGGCAAGCAGTAAGCATGGCACGCAGGTGCCGTTGTCACAGCATGAGGCACGAGCATTGCGGGTACGGGTAGATTCAGCATGGCACGCAACACCATCGAGACAACGAGCGCCAGCCAAACAGTGTGGTTCACGAGCTCATGAATTCAAGATCCCATGAATTCAAGATCCCATGAATTCAAGATCCCATGAATTCAAGATCCCATGAATTCAAGATCCCATGAATTCAAGATCCCATGAATTCAAGATCCCATGAATTCAAGATCCCATGAATTCAAGATCCCATGAATTCAAGATCCCATGAATTCAAGATCCCATGAATTCAAGATCCCATGAATTCAAAATCTCATGAATTCAAGATCCCATGAACGCCGCACGCAATCTCGGCGACGCTGTCCTAGGCCCGTGCGACGGTGAACGACTGAGCGACGCACTTGATAGCGGCGTCCAGGTCGCCCACGCGGTAGACGACGTGCAGCATGCGACGGTTGTCGCGAGCCACGAACTCCGACAGCTCCTCGCTGCTCGTCGTTGCCGCTGACGCCATGACCACTCGCGATCGAGACGCCCGTCGGGAAACGGGGAGAGACGACGAGGCGGGGCTACCGCGCTGAAGGGACGAAGAATTTCTCCTGGAAGTAGAAGAAAAAGGGAATATTAGTCTCGTCAGCGCGTGTAAGGGTAAATCGGAAAGGAAAATGTCAAGTAATTTATATTTTCTCACTAAATGCAAAAAAGGCACCTCTAAGAGCCAGTGAGGGGAAATCGGTCAAAGAAGGCTCACAAGATCGCTTGTCGCACGCCGTTGAATGCGGTGGCACCGTTGGATAGACAGCGTGCTCGGCTGATAGCTACGATGCGAGACGCGAGGGGCGAGGCAAGTGCTGCTGCCATGGCAGGTTCAAGAAAGTGACTGGCCGAGCTTGGTGGCTTGCAACAAGGGATGTTGAGAATGAATTCATCGTTACCAACAATGGCTGTACATTTGAAGCGGGTTACTCCGTAAATTTAAACGAACATATTACGGGTTCGTGTAGGGCCTACTGGTGACGAAATCAGTTGCGACTGCCAGTCCACGCCCTATGCGAAACACACCTGTTGTGCGGAGGAGAGCGGACCATAACGAGGAACGTGGCATCATAAACAAGAGGTGCTCCATTATAATATGCCTCGCTGAATGTACGAACTTGACAGTCAATAGAGCTTTGCCTGCAGTACTGCAAACCAAGCTGGCAAGGAGCGCTGCTGACCTTGCACACACAAGGTACATGGGTGTGCAATAATGTTAGCCCCTTATCGTCTTATTAGGGAATTATTGGAGAGAAGTATTTTGTGAAAATGGGGTCATGGGCGCAGTGCTGCAACAACACATGGTAGACCTCCAGTAGCAAGTGCGGGAACCGATCTCTGAAGTACCTCTCAAATCCATCAGGAAGAGGACCCAAGAGCTCCTGCATGGAAATAGAGAGTAAGAATATGAGACAGGAAAGGAGAAAGTGAAAAGGCTTGATCTGCATAAAGAGCGGAACGAAAACTGTCAGGCACGCGTATCATTTCTCCTATCCTCACCTGCAGCTCGGGCGGCAGTTCCCGGTAATGATTGCACTTGTTCCGAATCACCCTTAGCAGGTCCCGCACACTGTGAAAGTTATACCGCCTGTACTTCCCCAGATTCCCCAGCAGCGCCGCGTCCACACGCTCGTTCCACCCACCGCCCTTCTCCCCAGGCGCTTTACTAATCCCCCCCTTGCGAGCTATGGCCCTTGGCGCTACAGCCTCTAGGGCATTGAGGAGAGGCGAGTGGGCCTCGCGGTCCTCCCCCTCCACGCGGTCACTGGCGTCTCGCAGGAAGGCCAGCCGCTGCTCTGCTGACCAGAAGAACGGGTGCCTCTGCACCGCGTGTGCCGGGGGCCTGGGATGGACGGTGGGAGAGGGGGGAGGAAAAGGGAGGGCTCTTGAGGATTTCGGAAGGCAACGCCCATCAGGAGAAGGGGTACCGCTGCCTCTGCACCTCGTGCGCTGGGGGCCTGGCATGGACGGTGGGAGGGAGTGGTGGGATTAGGGGATTGACTTGTGCTATCAAGCGCTTACAGCAAGTCATCACTGACACAATCTGGCACAGCAAGCCCTTTTTGACCTCGAAGCCTTCTCTCACCATTACATACAGAGCACAACACTTCTCAAGTCTCAGGTACGACTTTTTTCTTAGGCAACAAGGAAACTTGACCCCTCAGAGACAGGCGCCTCAACATGAAATGCCCAGAAAATAGCACACTTCCCTCCCCATTCCACCCATCACCTCTTCTCAGAGTCTCTGTCAAGCAAAGCAGCCACAACATCCAGAGCCTCAGGCACGTGGTCGATGGGGAACAGATCTGCCCTGAACGTCACAACTTGGTGCCTCTTGAGACATTGATAGAAAGGAAAACCTCCTACTCTACCCTTCACGCACCTCTTTTCAGGATCTCTGTCCAGCAATGCCGCAACAAGGTCCAGGGCCTCAGGCACGTGGTCGATGGGGAACAGATCCGCCCTCCCTGCCACCACATTCGCATCGCGCTCAAACCACTCGCCAAACGGGTGGCTGCCGCCGCTCACACAGAAGAACACCAGGCACCCAAACGAAAACATGTCCACCGCTTTCGTCAGCCGAGACCCGTCCTCCAGCTGCTCCGGTGCCTGCCACCCACTGCTGCCCGAACCTGCTGTCATCGTGTCGAACGAGCTTGCTCCGTCGCCGAGCCTCTTGCTGATCCCCATGTCTGAGAGTTTTCCCCGCATCCGGACCTCCAGGAGAGGTATGGTCCGAGCCAGGGCTGCTGCTGCGGCAGAGGCAGAGGCAGCTGATGCTGCGGCGGCTGCAGCTGTAGCTGTGAGGGTGGAAGCTGCAGTGTCTGGCGTTGCTGCTGGTGTTGCTGACGACCCTGCTGCTGCTAATCCTGATGTTGATCCTGCTGCTGGCCCTCCTGCCCCTGCATCTCCCCCTGAAGTCGAAAGCACAGCAGGAGACCCAAACTCCTCACCCGCCGCTGACCCACCCTTACCCCCACTAACCCTTCCTGCACTCGCCCTGCCCTGTGACTGCCCGCGCTGCCGATGCCGGCTGGGCAGCAGCAGCGAGATGAGCACATTGTGGGGCTTTAAGTCCCGGTGCACAATCCTCTGATCGTGCAGATAAGCCAGCCCACTCGCCACGTTTCTTAACAAACCCACCAGCTGCTGTGTGGGCTGGCCTTTGTCGTCCCACAGGCATAGCCCTTGCATTCCCACGCCGTGTGAGGAGCAGTACGCCTGTACCCGCTCCAGTGCTGCTGATATGATTTCACGCTCGGCGGAGGAGGATGGGGAGAGGCGGAGGGAGAGAGAAGGGGGTTTGAGGTGGAGAGGGGGGTCGGAGGGAGGTAGCGAGGAAGAGGAGGAGAGAGAAGAGGAGGAGGAGGTGGTGGTGGATGTGGAGGAGGTATGGAAGGGGCTGGTGGGAGGCTTGTTGGAGGAGGAGGAAGGCCCAGGAGCAGCAGCACCACCAGCGGCTGCACCAGCAGCCACATGAGCACCAGCTGCACCAGACGCACCGACACCACCAGATGCAGCACCAGCAGCACCGACAGCAGGTGGTGCCATAGCTGCAGCGAGGCTAGCCCGGCACGCGAGCACGAGATCAGCGAGGTTAAACGCACACCGCTCCAGCGCCACATACACAAACGAGTCATCCTCCTCCATTGCAAAGCACCGCACCACGTTCGGGTGCTCATCCGTGGCAATCAGCGCAGAAATCTCCTGCCTCGCACGCTCGTAGAACTGCGACAGCAGCCGCTTCACGGCCACCTGCCGCCCCTCCAGCCGCCCCTCCAGCACCAGCGTGCCGTGACTCCCGTGGCCGATCACCCGCCTGGAGACAAACAGCCGCCCCACCCACCGCCCCTCCTCGCGTTCCTCCCCGTCCTCCTCGCTCTCCTCATCGCCTGCTGTGCCAGTATCAGCACCACCTACACCCGCGCCCGGCCCCTCTCCTTGCCCTTCGTTGTCGCGGCTGCCTCGCCGGGTAATCAGTTTCCCTGCGCTGTTCTGCCTGCTGCCACTGCCCAGCTTCCCCACACTACCCAGCAATCTGCTCAGCCTCCCTCCCCCAGATTCGCCCTGCCCCGAATCCTCCCTGCCTGCATCCCCTGAGCCGTCATGTCCAGATGGCACGATCCCATTGGCCGTGTCGTCCTGCTGTTCACCCTGTGGCCCTCCTTCCCCTCCCCCTGCTACTGCTTCACCGCCTGCTGCTTCTTCCAAAAGCTTGTTCCTCCGACCAGCCCCCTGCTTGCCTCGTTTCCTGTTGCTACTGCTACTGCCACTGCCACCCCCACCCAAGTGCTCAACCGCCCAATCTCGCCATGAAGCAGGCAGCAGCGCCACCAATCCCCGTGCCACCCACGACAGCCCATCCTCGTTAGTAGCCCCTCCTCGATACGTCCCCCTGCCACTGGGCGCACCGTTCATGTGCGACGCATGCCTGGGAGGGTGAGAGGAGGAACCCTGCCGATGCTTCCTTGCAGGAGTGGTGCGACCCGATGCGGCTGCAGCAGAGGAGGAGGAGGTTGGGGCTGAGGAGGAGTAAGAGAATACCGAAGCGCCGGCAACTATCCCAGCCAGGGTCGCAGCTGCGGCAGCCAGGATCCCGAACGAGGACAAGAGGTTCGGCGGAGTAGGCGGGGCCTGGGGTCCCACAGCAGGCTCCATGTCTTTAGGGGGACCCAGACGGCGGTTCTTCTCCCCTCTGCCCCCACCAAACTCCATATCCGCGTTACTAGCAACCCCGTTAGTGTCACTGGCGCCAATGCCGCGACCCCACAGACTGATCATGCCGGCCCACCCCAGCGAGTCCGAGTACTCCCCATTCGCGCTGCTGCTCCTGTCAATCTCTGCTGCCCCTGGGCTTGGCGCTCTCTGCTGCTGCATGCTGTAGTGCTGCTGCTGTTGCTGCTGCTTGTTGTAACCCTGCTGCCTCTGCTCTACATTTCCTGAACGTCCCTGACGGTCATCGTTCCAGGGACTTTGCACTCCATGTTCAGCCCCCGCCAAGTCAGCGCCCCCATGCACAGCAGGGCTATCAGCGCACCCCATGGCGTCATAAAGAGCAGCGGCTGCCCCCGGCGCCCTCACCACTATCGGGTACAGCGAATCGTCCCCACTGCCACCACCACCAGCACTAGCACCAGAAGCAGTTAGCCTACCTCTACCCCTATCCCTACCCCTACCCCTACCACCACCACCACCACCATTCCCATCACCAGCTTCCCCAGCAGCACCTCGTGTCCCTGCAATCCTAGGCGGCTCAGTCACGGTGAATTTGCCTGTCCTACCCGCCACCGCACCACCACCCATCCCTGCACCACCCGACAAGCCTGCAGCCATACCCACATGCCGGCCGTCAGAGGGGGAGTGGGGCGAGGCTGGGAGGAGGGGGAGGGCAGTGTTGGGTGCGTCAGCGGCGCTGGGAGTGACGAGGGCGAATGGGCTGCCTGCCACGCGCCCCACATACAGCACCTGCCCGGGCCCCGTGTCCTTGGACGAATCGCGCGACACGAATTCCTGCACCAGCCTGCCCGAGGGCGTGAACGCTGCGAGCGGGGCAGACGAAAAAGTAGTCTGCCATGCCTTCTTCCCTGTTTCCGAGTTGGTCAGCTGGATTGAGTAGATGTCAGAGTTGCCCTCTTCTGATGGGTCTATACTCGTGGTAGCTGCAGCGGTTAACCCTGCGTTGAATCCTGCCAACCCTGAACCTCCGACATCGTCCCTATCTCCCTGACCTTGTCCCCCCACCCCAATACCCAGATCAATATCTGGCTCCGTATCTTCTCCAGAAACGCTGGATGGCAAGAGCTGTCGTTTAGCCACTGCCAAAGAAGAAGCAGCAGCGTTATCTATCCCCCCCCCATGACCATCAAAGACGCCTCTACCTGTGAGATCAATCCCTGATCTCCCCCCTCCACTTCCCCTTGCTGCCCCCAGCGCTCCCCCCAAGACTCCCCCAATCGGTGCTCCGCCCCCCACGCCTCCCCCCACGCCTCCCGCTAATCCCAGCAGAGCTCCATTCACGGGGCTCAGCTCGCCGAAGCTGACGTTCCACCGCTGCTTGCCGGACCTGAGCTCCACCGCCCGAACCACATAGTCGGTTCGGAGCACCAGCAGGGACGACGCAAGCAGGCGATCACACTCCCTCTTCTTCTTCTGCTGCTGCTGCTGCTGTGGTAAGCCTTCTGCTCCCTCCCTTTCACTGCTCCTAGAACCTTCCAGGAACCCAGCTCCTCCATCTATCCCCACGACTTCGCCGCTCTCCTCTTCTGCCATCTTGAGGCACTCCGCCAGTGGGCCGTCCATCTGCTCGTTCCCATCATTACTAGTCGCAGAAAAGGACAAGCCGCCGCCCGGAGGAGCGAGCGGGTCGAAAGAGCGCAGCACGGCGCCTGTGACTGGGTCGAGCAGGAAGGCCGTTGATTTCTGTGATCCAACGATCACGGTGGCGCCGTCGCGGGTGACTGAAGGGGAGGCGGACACGAGCTCTTTGGCTGTTATGGGTAGCTCCTGGGGGGGGAGGAGATTAGGGGGAAGAGAGGGTTGGTTGTTGGCAGGACTTTGTGGGAGGTAGGTAAGACGCGGAAACGGGTGGAAGGCGGGCGGGAGGGGAGAAGGGGACGTTGTGTAGGGAAGGGAGGGTGGGAGACAATTCCCATGGTGGGGGGTAGAATAAGGGGATGAGAACGGTGACGTGACACAACAGGCATGAAGGGAAGCAAGACAATGTCCGTGGGGGTGCCTGACAAGACAACTTCCTACCTATTCTTGACTCGCCTACACGACCCCCACGCCCCCACCTCCTCCACGCATACCCACTTGCCGCACATCAAACGAATCTACACAGTCCGTCCACGCACATAGAGGTTCTCTCCTTGCATGTACATTTCTCTACATTTTTTCTGCATAAGGAATCCGCGTACCTGCAAGCCGAGCCCTTCTCGGTATGAGTACAGGCGCCCATTCACCCCCGGAATAACCATCTCCTTTCCCCCCCCTCTCCCCCTTCCCTTTCCCACCTCTCCCTTCCCGTCACTCTTCCCACTAACGCCACTCCCGCCACCCCCACCGCCACGCGCACCATTCTCCCTTCTGCTCCTCACTCCCCCCCATCCCCACTCCCCATCCTCCTCCTCATCCTCATCCTCCTCATAGTCCCAGTCCATCTCATTTCCCCCGCCCCATCTTTCCGCCGTCCCATGCCTAGCCCTCCCCCCCCGCTCACTCTCTTCCGCTCCCCTCCTCCCTGCACCTTCCGCCAGCCTCCCTTCCGCGATCCCCCCTTCCGCCCCCGCTCCCTGCGCTGGACCTGCGGCGGAGACGAGCGGCTGACCGGACGCGAAGGTCCATTTCACCTCGCCGGTTCGCGAGTCTACGGCTCTTATTGAGCCGTCTAATAGCGTGATTAGAACATTCGACGAGGAGGATGGTCTGGAATGGGTCAGGAGGAGAGAAATCGGAAAGAAACAGCATGGAAAAAAATTGGGCTTGGGCCTGTGAGTCGAAGATTGATAGGGATACGATTAGGGTTAGACGGATTAGATTGGGTAAGGGGGTGAGAAGAGACTGATTCCAAGAAGCAAAAACTGAGTGATGACTGCTGTCGACGTTGCAGCAGTTTACGAGAAATGAGCGAATTACGAGAAGCAGCCAGGTGCTTCTGGTGGAAAGCGTCGGACCTCAGGATTAATGAAAACTGTTATGAGATGTGCTAATTGAATTTTATCATCAGGTGTTGGTGGAAAGCGTCGGACCTCGGAAGAAGTGTTGACTGCGAGGGAACAATGGTGCCGACAGGTCCATCTGACGTGGCCAGATCAGCGGTTATTCCGCGTGTGTCCTTAGAATCGACAAACGGCACCGCTTCCTCAGAACTAAGATTGGGACTGGCAATATAGGCTGACTCGTTAGGTTCTTTATTGGGAGATTCTTTGAGGCTGCTCGAATTCGCAATGCGGCTGGAGGCGAAAAGAAGCAGGAAGATTATAAACATGACTCGGAAACAAATGCCAGAATTGCCACGTGTGAAGCAGTCCCGCCACCAATCATGCTCGCTCGGTTGCATTGCCAAGCCCTGGCGGTCTACTATCGATGACGCATTCGAATGGTAGCGACGCGAAGCGGGAAAACTACCGATAATGATCGCCTACTGATGTGTCAGAACTAAAGTCGGCCTTTCAGGAGAAGGAATTCCCAAAATTCTGCCTGGAAGCCGGAAAAGCACAAGTGTGGCCAAGAAAATTCCCCTCATAGGCAACCCCAAGGCAATTTTCCAGGAAGGCCAGGTAAAAAGGATTTCCCGTCACGGGAGTGGGCAAGTGAAAGGCTCGATGGCATGAAAGCAGCGCAAGCTGCCGAAGCGAAGGGATTGGTAGGTTGCGGGGGCGCGGATAATACACCCCAATGTGGGGCTCACCGCATCCCGCCCGCCTCGGTCCGTGCACGCGCGGAACGAAGCTGTGCCTGGAAGCGGAAGGCTTGCGTGGCGGTGAGGTTTGAGCATATGGGCTTCGGAGAAGCAACAGTTCTCTCGAAAAATCTCCGATATACAGAAAACGATGAACAATAAAGGGTACGATGGATGCTCAAGAGTCTTCCCTTACGCTCTTAGAGACTGATGTCACGAATATGGATATGGAGCTTGCAAGAACAATTCATGCCTAGCAATGCTCTTGGAAGAATATGCTTCCACATGTAGAGCCTCCTCCTGGTGATGCCTTTGAATATGGCTACTGTGCTGCTTGAAGCGGCTCCAAAGATCTTATTTATGTTTTGACAAATAATGGATTCATCAGTTTCATAAAATCAGGGCGTGTACTGTGGCTGTCATTCAGTTTGATTTTTCCCTATTGAGTATGAGCTCCCTTGACACACTCCTGTGAGGAACCTCAGGGGGCAGGTCAGATTTTGTGGTTGAATACGATGGCATGCGGTCCAGAGCGATTAGTACGCCTCACTGCTGTGGATGGCATTGAAACACGAGCCGAAAGTGTTCAGGCTGGGGGACATGCCCTACCCCTCATGGTACATGATGATAGACCTACCACATTAGCTCTAGCGCCCCTACCACATTAGCTCTAGCGCCCCTACCACATTAGCACTTGCGCCCTTCCCTTCCCCATCAGTTCGTCGCGTAGCGCAGGTACCCGCTGGCAATGGCGCACCTTCCACGTCAGCTCTGGCGCCCTTCCCCATTAGTTCGTCGCGTAGCGCCGGTACGCTGGCGGTGGCACCCCTTCCGCGCGAGCTCTTGTCGCTTACAGTAGTAGCGCTCCCGCGGGGCAACGCGTCGCGACGAGAGCTGACGCAGGCGCCACGTGTACTTCCAGCACAGCTTCAGCCACTGTGGCACAGTTTACGTTGGAGGGGAGAAACGCGCACCGCGATCAAATCTATCCACGGTGGGCCAGCGGGGCGTGCGTCCCTCCCAGGCTCCTTCCCCCGCCGCGCTCCTTCCCCCGCCGCGCTCCTTCCTCTTTCTCAATCTCGTGACGACGCTGATTTGCCTCGCCAATCTAGTCTGCCACGCCGAAGCTATCAAGGACGGGTAGATAGCTGCAAGCTTCTGTATTGCATCACGGGCACCTGATATATTTCCGAGACTTTTAGAATTGCCAAGTTCGCCCCTCCTCTGCCACCAACATGGAGCGCCGCTCGGCACGTCTCGTCTTCGTCCTGCTCTGTAAGCACCTCTGCTCGTCTCGTCTTCTCCTGCGCTTTGCTCCTACTACCCGTGGTCATCACCGATCGACTCATGACTCATCGATCGCCAATGCCACCCCGCCGCTGCCACTTGTTTCATGAATCCAACCCAACCGCGCTTGCGCGGCTTTGCCATTTCTCTCAGTTCTTCTCATCTCCCCCACCCCCTCATTTGCCGGATCTTATGCTCCTTCGTGCGCTGCTTCGTCCGTCAGGTGCGGCGTTCTTCATTGCTGCCGCGTCTCCCGCCGCGTCCGCCGCCGCGTCTGCCGCCCCAATCATTCCGCCATCCCTGGTACCCCACGGCGGCAGTGCTTCAGCCGCGCCGTCCGCCGCGCAGGCCAAGCCCTCGGTGTGGAAAGGGAAGACCGTGCGTAAGTGTTCCACCCGCAGCGGCGCTCTTGGCTTCTTGCCGCTAGTAGTTCACTTCATTAACTTCACCCATGCTTTACTTCACCCATGCTTAATTTCAACCCACGCGACGCGATGCTAGTCCCTACCTAACTGTTGTCCTTCCACTTCTTTTCGCATGTGCCCCTTGATCCCTGCCGGTCCCTTGGCTAGTTAAGTACGTGGCACATTTGCGGCCTACTAAGCTCAAAGGGAAGCTGGTCGGAGACAAGCTTGCATCAGGGAAATATGTCGCTAAGGTGATCAGGTGCGTCGCTGTGCGATTCCTATCTGCTGGTGCTATTCCATGCAATCACCTAGGACTGATTCAAGCTCCCGGCTGTGCCGAAGTAGCCCCAATCCCCACCCACTTTCCCCCTTCGCCCCGACCGACACCTCCCTCCTCTCTTCCCCCCCTTCCTCCCACCTCCCCACCTCCACCCCTCCTCTCTGCCTCGCTGCCATTTCCTTCCGAGCCCTGTTTTGCAGGTACTCATCGTCGGTATACTATTCCGAGTATTCTTTTTCTGTCTTGAACATCAAATCCGGAGGAAAGGAACCTATCACAAAGGAGGGATTTTCCTGCACCGATGACGTAGCAGCCGGAAGCGGCGTACAGTGGAAGAACGTCACGAGTGACAAGTCAGGTCGCCTCTGGCGCTACAGCTTCGTGTATTCAACGATGCCAGGGCCATTGCCTCTCGCCACGGCACGTGCCAGGATTGAAGGTGCATACAAGAGTTTTGGCAGGTACTTTAGGGTTGAGAGCAACAAGTTGGTGCTCTGCGGGAAGGCAAAGAAAGTGAAGGGTTAGTGGTTGGCTTGTGTCTTAGGCAACAATCTGGTTCTCTGGGTGCAAGTGTTTTTGTCGGGTCTGATAGCACATACCGTATGTAAGACATACTAACCAATGGATTTGTGTAGTTGGTTGCTCAAACCGCTGGGAAGGCATTGCATTATGAAGCATTACCTTTTGAAGGTTAGTATGCATTTGAGCAGTTGCAAGCTGACAATGGTAAGCTTCTCGTGTAAGCATGCATTGGGCAAAGTGCGCACCATATGCATGGCAGCAGGGTTGGCAAATTCCTGTACAGAAACAATCAAATATATATAGTCAGTATGTTAACCACTGCCGTTAATACTGGCAGTGGTCCCGATGTCCAGGAAGGCAGTCGTACCACCATCAGAGTCCCGTGCCACGTTGAACAATGGAGGGAAAGATGGTTTCTCAAAAATCTCCTCTTCCACAGAAGCTGAAACGATTCGCTCGTTGTAACTGATGTCTGGAAGCGAAGTCTGCGACGACATTTCACGGCCAGCGGAGGAAGACGATGCTTCCACATGTTGAGCCTCCTCCTGTTCATGCCTCTGGATCTGGCCCCTTTGCTGCTTGAACCGTCTCCAGAGATTCCTAGGTGACTTTACCTCATTGTTTGACAAAACCTTCACGAGGGCTCTCTTGTCTGCATCACTACCATGTGAGGCTCTCTTGTCTGTATCGCTACCATGTGAGTGTACAGAAGACATGACCGGAACCTCGGGACCTGCTCCTGCTGTCTGCGCCTGGTCATTAATTGGTGCAGCTGATGCCTTTGACTCTCTGGCGCTGGATACGCGAACTTCCATTTCCTGCTGTTCGTCATGTCCAACTGGCGTCTGCTCCACTTGCTGCTGGTCTAGATGCTGCTGCTGCTGCTGTAGCTGCTGCCTGTGCTGCTGAGTTAGCTGCTCCTGCTGCTGCTTATGCTGTTGCTTCTTTGGATGCTTCGTTGGAACCTCCTGCTGATGCGGCAGCGGCTGTAACAACTGTGGCTCCTGCAGAGGCTGCTTCGACAGTTGCTCAAGCTGCTGCTGCAGGGCCTGTTGCTGATGTGACCACACCTGCATCATCTGCAGCACAGGCTCAGACGTCGCCTCTTGAACTGGTTTTGTCTCTGAGCCCACAGCCCCCTTCACTGCATCCGCCTGCTTCCCTCCTCTCCCCATCTGCCCTGCAGCCTGAACTTCCGCTGTTTGCTGCACCGATTGCAATTCTGGCTGCTCCACCTGCTGCCTTCTCGACTCCGCCAGCTGCTGCCGCTGCTGCTGCTGCGACTGCTGTGGGTGCAATTGCGCGTGCAGCAGCAGGTGCATCATCTGCTGCTGCTGTGCCATCCACTGTTGCATCACGGCTGCCTGCTGTTGAAGCCACGCCTGCTGCAACTGCTGCATCTTCTCCCACTGAACTTGCTGCTGCTGCTGCTGCTGCTGGTTCTGCCACTGAGAATTCTGCTGCTGTTGAGTCTGCTCAGATATTCCACCACTGCTCTCTCGTATGGGTGAAACAGACAATTGCCTGTTCCTCCGCCTCCTCCTCTGCCTGCTCTGCTGGTAGTACTGCTGCTGTTCGCTCTCCTCTTCACCCTTACCAATCGTCCTCTCCTTCCCGCTCCCACCAGGTCCCTCACTCACCGAGTCACCAGTGCTGCTGCATGCAAGCGCGCTGCTGTGTGTTTCTGGGCTTCTGGTTACAGCTTGAGGGGAAGCAGACTGCAGGAGAGTGGATTGCAGGGGGGTCGATTGAAGGAGAGTAGCTTGCAGGGGAACTGGTGGGGGAGGGGATACTGAAGGGAGGGATGGAATAACAGGGGGCAGTGAAGGGGGAGGAGCTGTAGGAGAGAAGAGGTGAGGGACCGTAGGAGGTGTGAAAGGGAGATGTGAAGCGGGAGATAAGGCAGAGGGCTGTGGAGCTGGGATGGGGGCAGTGGGGGCAGCTGATGCAAACAATGGAGCGGTGGAGTGTGGTGGCGAGGTGAAAGCGGGAGGCGGAGACGGGTTGAAAGATGGTTGTGAAATGGCAACTGGTGGACTTGCTCCTGCTGCCAGAAGGGGAGGAGCTGATGGTGCTGACGGTGCTGATGGTGCTGTTGGATCTATTGGTGGTGGGAAGGGCAGAGTGGCCTCAGCAGCCGTTTTCAGAAGGAGCGTCTCAACCTGCTGAGGCGAGTCAAGAAACGAAGGGCCAGTGGCGGCAGCAGCAGATGATTTTTTAGTCGACTCAGAAATCATTGTCTGTTGAGGTGAGTGAGAGAGTGATGGGTGAGTGGGGACAGTAGCAGCCCAGGGCTGCTGAGGAGAGGGAGGAAGGGAGGAGCCAGGGAAAGGAGGAGAGGGGTGAGAGGAGGCAGCAGCAGTCAGAGAGACAGAGCGCTTGGTGGGGGGATTAGGGAAAGGTGGGAAAGGGGAAGATGGGGATGAGGACGAGTGAGAGAGTGAGAGCGAAGCAGTGGGACCTATGGTGGTTTGTGGATGGATGGAGAAAGCAGGGGAACGGGGAGGCAGGAAGGAGGGAGGAGAGACGAAGTTGAAGGGTTGCGAATGCGAGGATTCCGAGGCAGAAGCGGTGGAAGCAGAAAAGCGGGGGGCAGAATGCTGAGTAGTAGCAGTGGCAGTGGCAGCAGCAGGAGGGGTAGAAGCAGGTGGTGGTGCTACAGATGCGTTTGGCGGGGCAGCAGCAGCAGCAGCAGCAGCATCGGGCAGCGGCACGAAGTGTTTGAGAATCCTTCTCTGCGGCACCACAATGCTTGGAGGACCCAGCAAATCCTCCAACTCCCCCATCTCCACCCCTTCTGCTGCTCGCACTGCTGCTCCTCCCTCCTGCTCCGGCCCCAATGTGCCGTTGTTCGGCCTTGCTGCTGCTGTGGCTCCATGATTTCCCATCACACCTCTCACACTGCTTGGCTGCAGCACTGCTCCCACCTCTTTCCCACCTTCCAGCTGTTTTCCCTCTGCACCTCCCGCTCTCGCTGCTTCTCCCCGCTTCTCTACATCCCTTTGTAATTCTCTGCTCGCCTCCACTGCCTCTCGTGCTTCCCCACCGGACACGCCTCCCCCCACCTTCATCTTCTGAAACTTCTCCCACAGGGATACCGCCTCCTCCCGCTCTCCCTCTCCGCCCTTCTGCTCGCGAGGCGCCTCAACAGTCACCTTTTGAGGCGCCGCAACTGTCACCTTTTGAGGCGCCGCAACTGTCACCCCACCCCCCACCTTCGTCTCCTGAAACTGCTGCCACATGGGCATCACCTCCCGCTCCCTCTCTCGCCCCTTGTGCTCACCACCCAACCACCCCCACCTCTCGCCCCTCGTGCCCTCCTGTCCCTCCTCTCCCTCCAACCAGCCTTGTTCTTCCTTGGACCGTGGGTTGTCTCCTGCCCCCGACTCGCTCCCAAGGGCTTTCTTGTGCAGGGCAGGAGGGGTTGGTGCAACAGCAGCAGCATCTCGCCTTGAGATGTCTGCATCTGAAGCTGATTTCGCTTTTCCAATCTGAGTAGGCTGACGGCCGTTGGGGCGAGGGGCGGTGGGGCGAGGGGCGGTTGGGTGAGGCGCGGTGGGGTGAGGTACAATGGGGTCCATGACTGTGATGGTGGGGGCCGGGAGGGAGATGAGAGAAGAGGAGCGGCGGTGGGCAGGACTGTTACTCGAGACTGGGATTGCAGGGGTGAGAGAGAGTGGTTTTGCAGGGGTGAGAGAGAGAGGATGAGACGCAGGAAAGGAGGAATCAAAGGATGCAACCACTGGGGATAGAGCGGTGGCGGACAGAGCAGAGGTGGAGGGGGCGGAAGGGGCGGAAGGGGCGGAAGGGGCGGAAGGGGCGGAAGGGGCGGAAGGGGCGGAAGGGGCGGAAGGGGGGGTAGATTGGCGGGGAGATGAGGGAGGGGCAGCAGAGGCATCACCAAACGCACTCTCAGCCTCCTCCATCCCTCCTCCACCCTTCTCCAAACCTCCTCTCGAGTCGCTTGTTTCCACCCCTCCATCCCCAGCACTGCTGTTCATCCATCTCTGCATCTCCCCTCCTCCATCCCTCTCTCCTGCTGCCTCCACATCACTCACCTTCCGCACTGGCCCCACCCCTCCATCCTGCTTCCCTGCCCCTGCCCTGCCATCCCGACGCCCTGGCCCGGCCCAGCTGCTGGACCTGCCAAAGAGGGGAAGGAGCCACTTCCCTGCCTTCCCAGGCTGACTTGCTATGCCATTTGACTTGCCCCGCATGCTGGGACTGCTGGTGCCCTCACTCCCTCGACTGCTCGCTCTGCTGATCGCCCTGCTGCTCTCCCTCCCGCTCTCCCTCCCACTCTCTTTCCTGCTCCCCCTCCCGCTCCCACCTTCACTCCCTCTTCCCGTCACACTCCCACTCTCTTTCCTCGTCTCAAACTTTTCCTCCCCCCTTATCCTCCTCTGCTCACCCCTGCCGCTCCCATCATATCCACCATCCCCATCACCGTCAGAAGGAGTCACTGCCAGGTCAGCATCCATCGCCACGTCAGCAGCTCCGGTTACCGCAAGAGCTGACGTACTTCCTTCTTCCCTCCACTCCCTAGCTGCCTTTGCTGCTGCCCTCGCAGCTGCCTCCAACAGCCTTCGCTGCTCTCCCTCCCCCTGCTTTCGCTGCTCTCCCTCTCCCTGCCCTCCTTGCACACTTCCTCTGTCCTCCTCCTCCAATCCCCTCTCCCTCTCCTTGTGTCGAATCGTTCTTCCCTCCTCCTGGAGAGGGAGGGGGGACATAGAGATGAGGAGAGAGGGGTGCAGGAAACCAGACCCCCTGCTTCCCTGCAGACCAACCTTGCTGCTGCCACTGCTGCTGCTGCTGAGACCAGCTCCTTTTTCAGACGCGCCGCCATTGGGTGAGTGATCAACAGTAGGAGGAGCAACAGGAGCAGAGGGAGAAGGAGCGGCAGCAGCAGGAGCAGGAGCGGCAGCAGCAGGAGCAGGAGCGGCAGCAGCAGGATCAGGAGCAGGAGAAGGGACAATAGCAGCAGCAGCAAGACGACCACGACCAGTGACAGTCTCCCTTGACTCCCTGTCACCATGTGTGGATTTCGTCTCGCTTTCAGCACCAGCCCCAGTTGGTGCGGCAGGTACAGGCACAGAAGGCACAACAGGCACAGACGCAGCCTCCACAGCGTGAGCTACTGCGGCAGCAGTGGGAGCATCTGACCATCGTGACGACTGCAGCCTGGGGTTCCCCAGTGGGGATGATGCGGTGGATGCAGAGGGCGCAGAGGGAGCGGATGAGGCGGAAGGGGCAGACGGAGCAGAGGGAGCGGAGGAGGATTTTGAAAAGATGGGGATGGGGTGGGCGGTTTGGGCGGAAGGGGAGGGCGATGTGGAATGTGGTGGGTGTGAGGGGAGGAGGGAGGGAGGATGGAGGGGTGCAGGTGGGGAGGGGTTTGAAGTGAGGTCTTGCAAGCTGGAGCTTCGTCTTTGGTCCTGCTGTTGTTGCTGCTGCTGCTGCTGTTGCTGCGACCAGTGCTGCTGCTGTGCCTTCCCCTGTTGCATCTGCCGATGCTGCATCTGCCCCTGCTGCCCCCCATGCGATGTGACAGTAACGAGGGCTGATTCAGATTTGGGGCTAATGGAGGAGGAAGGGGGGAAGAGGAAGGGGGCAGGCGCCTGGGAGGGGGAGGAGATGCGGGAGGAGGAGGAGCGGGAGGAGGAGCGGGGCTTGTGGGTCGGCTCAAACGTGGGCTGGGACGGCGAGGAGAGGCGAGAGGAGTGCGATGAAGAGCGGTGGGAGGTGGTGGAGATGGTGGTGGGAAGGGGCGGGTAGACCTGAGGGTTGGGTGCTGATGCTGGGGATGAGCTGGGGGAGGTGGGGGAAGGGAGTGAGAGGGAGAGGGGTGAGGGAAGAGGGGAGAGGCATTGAGAGAAGAGAGGACGGGACGAAAGATTCAGAGAATCAGAGATAAGGCAAAGAGAGCAGGAAGAGAGGCTGAAGGTGGTTGGCAGGGAACGGCTGGGTGCTTACAAAGGCGAGTGCGCGAGCACGAAGGGGTGCCTCAGCAGGGCAGTGGCGGGGGGGCGGCGGCGCGGGTCAAGATGCAGACAGCAGGCAATGAAGTCTGCGAGGTCCTCTGATATGCCCGGTGGGATGGGCGGAGGCACCTGCGTGGCTGCTATTTTCATGAAGGCCGTTTCCTGGTCAGGGAAGGGATGCAGTGGGGGAGGAGAGAGGCGCAGGCAGCAGGCAATGTGGGGCATGTGCAGCATGTGGGGCATGTGCAGCATGTGGGGCATGTGGGGCATGTGGGGCATGTGGGGCATGTGGGGCATGTGGGGCATGTGGGGCATGTGGGGCATGTGGGGCATGTGGGGCATGTGGGGCATGTGGGGCATGTGGGGCATGTGGGGCATGTGGGGCATGTGGGGCATGTGGGGCATGTGGGGCATGTGGGGCATGTGGGGCATGTGGGGCATGTGGGGCATGTGGGGCATGTGGGGCATGTGGGGCATGTGGGGCATGTGGGGCATGTGGGGCATGTGGGGCATGTGGGGCATGTGGGGCATGTGGGGCATGTGGGGCATGTGGGGCATGTGGGGCATGTGGGGCATGTGGGGCATGTGGGGCATGTGGGGCATGTGGGGCATGTGGGGCATGTGGGGCATGTGGGGCATGTGGGGCATGTGGGGCATGTGGGGCATGTGGGGCATGTGGGGCATGTGGGGCATGTGGGGCATGTGGGGCATGTGGGGCATGTGGGGCATGTGGGGCATGTGGGGCATGTGGGGCATGTGGGGCATGTGGGGCATGTGGGGCATGTGGGGCATGTGGGGCATGTGGGGCATGTGGGGCATGTGGGGCATGTGGGGCATGTGGGGCATGTGGGGCATGTGGGGCATGTGGGGCATGTGGGGCATGTGGGGCATGTGGGGCATGTGGGGCATGTGGGGCATGTGGGGCATGTGGGGCATGTGGGGCATGTGGGGCATGTGGGGCATGTGGGGCATGTGGGGCATGTGGGGCATGTGGGGCATGTGGGGCATGTGGGGCATGTGGGGCATGTGGGGCATGTGGGGCATGTGGGGCATGTGGGGCATGTGGGGCATGTGGGGCATGTGGGGCATGTGGGGCATGTGGGGCATGTGGGGCATGTGGGGCATGTGGGGCATGTGGGGCATGTGGGGCATGTGGGGCATGTGGGGCATGTGGGGCATGTGGGGCATGTGGGGCATGTGGGGCATGTGGGGCATGTGGGGCATGTGGGGCATGTGGGGCATGTGGGGCATGTGGGGCATGTGGGGCATGTGGGGCATGTGGGGCATGTGGGGCATGTGGGGCATGTGGGGCATGTGGGGCATGTGGGGCATGTGGGGCATGTGGGGCATGTGGGGCATGTGGGGCATGTGGGGCATGTGGGGCATGTGGGGCATGTGGGGCATGTGGGGCATGTGGGGCATGTGGGGCATGTGGGGCATGTGGGGCATGTGGGGCATGTGGGGCATGTGGGGCATGTGGGGCATGTGGGGCATGTGGGGCATGTGGGGCATGTGGGGCATGTGGGGCATGTGGGGCATGTGGGGCATGTGGGGCATGTGGGGCATGTGGGGCATGTGGGGCATGTGGGGCATGTGGGGCATGTGGGGCATGTGGGGCATGTGGGGCATGTGGGGCATGTGGGGCATGTGGGGCATGTGGGGCATGTGGGGCATGTGGGGCATGTGGGGCATGTGGGGCATGTGGGGCATGTGGGGCATGTGGGGCATGTGGGGCATGTGGGGCATGTGGGGCATGTGGGGCATGTGGGGCATGTGGGGCATGTGGGGCATGTGGGGCATGTGGGGCATGTGGGGCATGTGGGGCATGTGGGGCATGTGGGGCATGTGGGGCATGTGGGGCATGTGGGGCATGTGGGGCATGTGGGGCATGTGGGGCATGTGGGGCATGTGGGGCATGTGGGGCATGTGGGGCATGTGGGGCATGTGGGGCATGTGGGGCATGTGGGGCATGTGGGGCATGTGGGGCATGTGGGGCATGTGGGGCATGTGGGGCATGTGGGGCATGTGGGGCATGTGGGGCATGTGGGGCATGTGGGGCATGTGGGGCATGTGGGGCATGTGGGGCATGTGGGGCATGTGGGGCATGTGGGGCATGTGGGGCATGTGGGGCATGTGGGGCATGTGGGGCATGTGGGGCATGTGGGGCATGTGGGGCATGTGGGGCATGTGGGGCATGTGGGGCATGTCGGGCACGTGTGCGGGGCATGGGCGTAGTCGAAGAAAACGATGAGAGAGCACTCACAGGGCCGAAGCCGCGGCCCCAGATGGGGCAGCCGGAGGTGGGGTGGAACCAGGGCGGCCAGAGAGTGACCATCTCTATCACCGTGCAGCCCAGCGACCATATGTCCACCGCCCAGTCGTAGCCGCCTGATGCGTTGATCACCTGGAAAGGGGGGGGGAAGGGGGGAAGGGGAGGAAAGAGGGCAAGAGGAGAAGGGGGGGCGTGAGGAGGTGGGGAAGAGGATTAGAGTGCTCAAGCACAGAACTATCTAGCACATAGACTGATTTTGCCTAGCCCAGATAACACCTTCCCCAGGTAATGCGTACCTCAGGTGCCATCCACCAGACAGTGCCACGGCAGCCTGTCATGTCCAATGATGCTGAGTACTGCGCTGGGGGGAGAGGGGGTGAGGGGGAGGCGGAGAGGAGGGAAGACGGGTTGGAGTAGGAGAGGGGGAGAGGAGAGGACAGAGCAGGAAGCAGTGAGAGGGAGGAAAGGTTAATGTGACATGTGAATAGCGTAAGATCTTAAAGAATCCCCAGCTTTCCTCAAACGTCCCTCCACTCACTCACACACTCACACACCCCCCACTCACTCACTCACATGCCACATGCCTCCCCCCCACTTACATGCTTGGCGAGGCCAAAGTCGGCGAGCTTGATGGTGCCGCTCTTATCGACCAGTATGTTGCTGCACTTGATGTCCCTGTGCACGAACTCCATGGAGTGCAGGAACAATCCTCAACTTCTCTCACACACCCCCCACTCACACACACGCCACACCCCCCCCCCCTCACGCACATGCTTGGCGAGGCCAAAGTCGGCGAGCTTGATGGTGCCGCTCTTGTCCACCAGTATGTTGCTGCACTTGATGTCCCTGTGAACGAACTCCATGGAGTGCAGGAAGGCGAGTCCCTGCAGCACCTGGCGCACATACTTGCTGAGCAGCGCATGGGGGCGCACCGGCAGCTTCTTCAGCACGTTCAGAATCGACCCCATCTCCACGTACTCCAGGAATATGTACAGGTACTTGTCGTCCTGGAGGGGTGGAGTGCGGTGGAGTGCGGTAGGGTGCGGTGAAAGAATCAGACACTTGCTAAGCAGCTTCCAGCGTCACTCCCTCCCGGCCTCACACCCTCATGCTCTCACAACCATGCGCACTCCCAGCTTCCTACCCTCCTACCTTCCCCCACCTTCCTAGCCAGACAGGCTGATAGGGTGAGAGGCAGCGGAGAGCACTCACGAGTTCACAGCCGAGGTACTGCACGATGTTGGGGTGGTTGATGCGACTCAGCAGCATTATCTCCTGCACCGTGCAGTGTGGCATGGCATGGCATGGCATGGCATGGAAGGGGATGGAAAGAATTGGCACAGCACAGCACAGCACAGCAGAGAGGAATTATGGGCCATACAACGTGGAGCTGTCAAGGCATTCTCACATCACACCTCAATGCGTGCTCTCTCTGTTCAAGCTGCCCGTGCGCGCACCTGTTTGAGCTGCTCAACGGAGTGGTCGCCCCTGAAGTCAGCATCTGAGCGATCAAAAGTGCATTTAGGTGTATTTTGAGGCGCCTCTAAAAACGGAGTGGTCGCGCGCACGCACGCACCTGTTTGAGCTGCTCAACGGAGTGGTCGCCCCTGAAGTCAGCATCGGAGCGATCCAGAGCCACCTGCTTCACTGCAAACACCTCTCCCGTCATGCTGCTGCACGGGGGGGCATGGGGCGGAGGCGTGGGGGAGGAGGGGTGAGATGCAGACAGATTTGGAATGCATGAGAGGAGGCATGAGAGTCATTCACAACAAAGCCAACTGCTTTCACGCACTGAAACACCCTGCCATGCCATGCCACCCACCTCACCTCACGCACTGAAACACCCTGCCATGCCATGCCACCCACCTCACCTCACGCACTGAAACACCCTGCCATGCCATGCCACCCACCTCACCTCACGCACTGAAACACCCTGCCATGCCATGCCACCCACCTCACCTCACGCACTGAAACACCCTGCCATGCCATGCCACCCACCTCACCTCACGCACTGAAACACCCTGCCATGCCATGCCACCCACCTCACCTCACGCACTGAAACACCCTGCCATGCCATGCCACCCACCTCACCTCACGCACTGAAACACCCTGCCATGCCATGCCACCCACCTCACCTCACGCACTGAAACACCCTGCCATGCCATGCCACCCACCTCACCTCACGCACTGAAACACCCTGCCATGCCATGCCACCCACCTCACCTCACGCACTGAAACACCCTGCCATGCCATGCCACCCACCTCACCTCACGCACTGAAACACCCTGCCATGCCATGCCACCCACCTCACCTCACGCACTGAAACACCCTGCCATGCCATGCCACCCACCTCACCTCACGCACTGAAACACCCTGCCATGCCATGCCACCCACCTCACCTCACGCACTGAAACACCCTGCCATGCCATGCCACCCACCTCACCTCACGCACTGAAACACCCTGCCATGCCATGCCACCCACCTCACCTCACGCACTGAAACACCCTGCCATGCCATGCCACCCACCTCACCTCACGCACTGAAACACCCTGCCGAAGCCCCCAGCGCCGATCTGGCTGCCGCGCACCCACTGCCCCTTGGCCGGGCACACCGGCAGCGGCCGCGTGGGGGACAGCAGCAGGTCCGCGCCCGCCCCCCCCAGCGGGGACAGGGGGTCCGCGGACGGCAGGGGGAAGCCCAGCGGGGACGCGGACGGGGGAGGCGGGGAGTAGGCGGAAGGGGGAGGTGGGGGGAAGGGGGAAGCGGGAAAGGGGGAGAGCGCGGGGGCGTGCCAAGGGGCCTGGCGGGGGGCGAAGATGCGGGGGTCGGTGAGCGAGCGGGTGATGGTAGGGGGGGATGTGGAGGAAGCTGCGAGGAAGGAGTAACGGCCTGATCCGCCTGCCTCTGTACCGGTTCCAATCCCACCTGCCCCTGCTGCCACCGCGCCTGCCTCTACCGCTCCCACTGCTCCTCCCGCTCCGCCTGCTCCCACTGCTCCTCCCCCTCCGCTGTAGGCACCTAGGCCTCCCCATCTGCCCAACCCTCCAGCAGCAGTCCCGCCAAACAAGCTACCCAGGCCAGGGTGCATTCCCAGGGCTGGTTTGCCCGGTACGCCCCCCTGCTGCTGCGTGCCCTCTCCCACGCCACCTCCTCCCGTCGCCCCGTTTCCCGCACCCGTTCCCCCCCATGCTCCACCTCCCCCACCCCCTGCCCCCCATGCTCCGCCTCCCCCACCCGCTGCCCCCCATGCTCCGCCTCCCCCACCCGCTGCCCCCCATGCCGCACCTCCGCCGCCCGCTGCTCCCGCAACAAAAGCCGGCGCTAGCGATTCCGGCCAGTCCCAAGGCACCACGCCGGTCCAGCTGCTGCTGCTCAAGCCCCCGCTAGAGACTCGGGAGTGAGGAGGTCCGGTGGAGGTTCGGGAGAGTGGAGGTCCGGTGGAGGTTTGGGAGAGCGGAGGTCCGGTGGAGGTTCGGGAAAGAGAAGGTCCGGTGGAGGTTCGGGAGAGGTTTGGTGTGGATGAGGGGTTCGAACGAGTTCCAGTGACGTCAATGCCAGCAGGACTGACGTCAGAAAGGCCGTCTGTTTGACTGGGAACTGGTGATGTGGACAACGATGACGTGGCTCCGCCATATGCGGCAGCTGGCATTGAGGATGAACGGTGCATGGCGGTCAGCAAGTTCTCACACCAGCTAATGCCACGTAGACGGTTTCGAAATGTAACATGGTGGTCCTTGCGGTTTAGAACGGTGCAAAAGGTTTCGTAATGCTACACGGCGGTCAAGAGGAGCTGCTATGAAACCCCGCCAGCTCCCACCACGTAAGACAGACTCTATCATGCTGCACAGCGGTCACTGCGAGCTTACACACAACCCAACCATGGGAACGCTTTCGAACATGTAACTCAACCTAGCACTCCTACACCACTCCAACACGACCTCGTACGCGTTATAAGCTGGAAGTGTCCGATTGGTTTGACATCACGCGGCACGGCGGTCACTGCGAGCTCGCTCAACCCAACCATGGGAATGGGTTGGATCCTTGCACGCACTCCTACACTACTCCAACACGACCTTGTACGCGCTACAAACTAGAAGCGTCCGAAGAGCCTGACACCATGCTGCATGGCGGTGAACGCGAGCTTGCATGCATGCGATCCAGCCATGCGAATGCTTTTGAGATTTCCCGAGGAGAGCGCCTACATCGCGGTAACCACGAAGCTTCGACGAGTTGGAATCTCGAAGCTAGAAGCGAAGCGTAAGAAGGGTCTAAGATGCTGCATTGCGGACCGCACGAGCGTCTACTACCTTGACGCGTCCGAGCGGATACCAGATCACTTTTACCTGAACGTATGGATTCATCATGCTACGTTAGGGTAATCTCAACAGGCTTGACTGCTATGTCTGGCGTACTGTACAACGCAGTTCCAATTACCTTTGACACAACTCAGAAGATCGCCTTGAGAAACGTCACTCTAGGAATACATCATTGCAGAAAGAAAGGTGAGGCCACAAGAATGTACTGCTGAAACTCAAACGGGGATAGCCTGAAACTCAAACGGGGATAGCCTGAAACTCAAACGAGAGCAAAGTGTATGGATCATCAGTCAATTATGGAGTGTTCCATTTAGGTCTTGTTTCATAATTAGTTTTCATGCACTCCAAACATTGCAGCTCATAAATCTGCCAATTCATTAACCAATATCAAAATTATTACTATAACGTGATAGCACATACTCTATTACCAATGCATATTACTCCTGTTACTTGCCTTTGCTGGACCCTCCCCACCTTGAATTATATTTTAGTTTTAGTGTGTATACTCTAACCATGAACCTGAGTTAGGCTGGGTTTCTGTGTAAGAAGATACATATATAAGAAGCCACTTAGAAGTTTGTTTTCCCATGCAGAATTTGTGTTGAGACAGATTGATAAAAGTGTAGTCTATTTACATGTTGCACTCTACTAGAAATGCATGATAGCGTAAAAGATGATGTATAATCTACTAGAACAAACCCCCTCCTGTCACTGGATGTACCCATGTTGTTAGAAATGACATTATTTACATGTTGAACTAACTATAGATCCACTTCAAAATGCCTTCCTCATTGTTGTGACCAGAGGCTATTTTTGGTTTCATAGCACACTTAAGGATCAGGGTGCCAGGGCGACAGCACCCTGACTGCTAGGGTGAAGTTTCCTCCACCCTGTCCACAGAAGGGTAAAAGTTTTTGCACACTGTTCGTGACAGGGTGGTTTAAGGAAGTTTGTCCAGTTACCCTATTTCATGTTTGGCCATACTGTGCCTTCCATTAGATGACAATGTTCTACAACTACAACTACACATATTGATATATTACTAACTACATAGCAAGCTAGATGCCCTACTCTACGAACTGGGACTGTGCCCCCCCTACCTAATGTCTACAAATTCCTGCTCTCCTGGAATCACGCCCGAGAAGTCCCTAACGGGGCGCCTGTTCCTTCTCTCCCCGAAAAACAGCGACAACATCAAACCAGTCCACCTCGTAGTCCAAAAGAGAGCAGCGCATGAGGGCTCCAAGGCTTGCATCACCAATGGTGCCTCGTCCCCACGTCTTAATGAGGTTTTGCTTTGAGAATCCCCTCTCGCACTCAACAGTGCTGATAGGAAGAACTGCCACTGCCTGCCACTGCCTCATGATGTTGGGGAATGAACGACGCCAGGTGTCTTCATCACGAAGGGTGTTGGAGAGCGCTTTGTTGAAGTCTTCATTGTGGTGCTGCGAATGCATCGTTGAAGTGAAGATCCATAGCTCCGTCATTGCCTTGTTGAGATCGAATCCTACAGGACATGCACACAGGCAATCCAAAAACATCAATCCATAGGGATGAGATGGTATGGGACAGCGGAGAGAAAAGTTAAATAAGGAAAGATTCATGCAGGGCTAACTAGGCGTGCCGCTGGCGCCAAAACAACCACATCCCTGCAGTTCTAGGAAAGCATAACACACAGAAACAGTTTGAATGTTAACAAACCAGGGAGTTTCCCGTGGAAAAGTGCAGCCAGCTGCTTCAGCCACTTTTTGAATGCTGCCATGCGCTTGTCGTCGTCAGCCAGGTAGGTCTGGGACAGGAAGAGCTTGGTGCCTTCCAGGTTCTGCAAGTCCGCCATCCGCCACGCCAGCTCACTGTTGACCTCACTCGCGAACTGCACAGCAAGGGCGTAGCAAGCCTCCAAGTCGCCAGCAGTTTTGGCGCCAGGAAGCTTCCTCTCATGGAGGATGAACTCTTCCTTAGCAGGGTTCCCGTCAGCATCCACGCCATCTACACGCATCTTGCGCTTGTCGACTGGACCGTGCTTCTTCAAGAAGTCCGGTAGATGCATCTTGTCTCCGTGCCCGAACACATGGCCTTGTGGCACATTGATGTACCTCTGACTGATGCGCATGCGAGTTTGCACCACGAGGTGCGCAACCAGGGTCACGTCCACCTATGGTTGGGGAGCAGAGATGGAAACCGAAGGAGGACATGTTAATACCAGAAATTCAAATCACACGCATCGGACACCACGGATTAGGCCAGACACAAGGCGTTTTGGAGATTTCTCACCTGGCGCACTTGGAACCTTGTGTTCAAGTGGTTGAGCTCGGTGAGGATGTCCGCGAGAAATCGAAGAAGAAACTGGAATTTGAAGGAAGTTACCACCTCCCACAAAGTGGCGGAGTACTCCTTCACTGCGAGCATGGCGGCTGGCAACACTTCAAGTAGCCGATTGATGGCTTCGCCCCTCGCGAGCCATCTGACGTCATGAATCCCCTGCACCTCCAGGTTCGTCTGACAGAAGATGAACTGCAGCTGCATGAAGCGCTGATTCTTCACGTGACTCCTGCTGAGGATGTCCGCCACTCCGCGGACAACGTCGTCGACGATGTTGAGCTCGGGCACTTGAAGCGCTGCTTCCTTGGCTGCCAAAGCCTCCCTGCGACAGAGCGGTGCATCATGTTAGGATTGATCTACAAACAGTGACGCAATGTGAAGTATCGTGGATGCAAAATGAAATGGCGCTCACCGATGGGTGATGCAGTGAGTGGACGCGAGATGTTCAATCTCTGTCCTCAGGCGGACACAAACACCAGTCTGTGAACCGACCATGACGGAAGCGCCGTCAGTGGCGATCGCGACGATCTTCTGCAGGTCGATGCCGACCTGTCTCAAGTACTGCAACAGCACAGAGGTAAGCGACGCAGCGTCAGTGCGTTCCACAGAAAGGAGAGTGACAAACTCAGTGACGACCTCCGTTTCTTTGAAGAATGTGGCGTAAAGGATCATGTGCTTCCCGTGGACACGATCGGTGCTCTCATCAATGCTTAACCCGAGGCTCGGCGAAGCCTGGATGTGCTGAAGTTGACGCTCAAGCAGATGGGTAGAGATGGCGCTGAGGTGTTGCTTGAATCCGTACCTGCAAGCCATCACACGAGGGAGGTGTTAGGCCAAAGTGTCCATGTGCAAATGCATAAAAAGAAAAGGTTTTCGCGAAAACAACAATTGTACTCACTCTGTGTAGTACGATCCGTACCCTCCGTTTGGAGGGAGATCGGGAAGGCCCTCCTTGGCGAGGAACCAGCAGAGTGGAACGAAAAGCGCCATCGGTGCATCTTTCTTGCAGACGAAATGGGCGATGTGGAGACATCGTATGAGATGCCGTGTCGAAGAATCCGTTGCCTGCCACCGAGAGAGAGTCACCTGCCGCGCCTTAGCAGCTTCAGCCTCGCTTTCTGCCTTCAGCGCCGCCTTGTGAGCCGTGCTGACGATGTGTGCACGCATGCTCCCAAGCTGCAAATCTCTACCACCCTCACCTCGGCTTCCGTAGCTCGTGTTAGCGTTAGGATCCCCAAATAGCACACAGACCGAGCATTTGACAGACGGCCTACCGTTTTTCATGCGGTGAAGCCGCAGCCACGAGAACCGCTTCGACCAGTCGGTGTCGAACCGGTGCTTCATCAATGCAAACTCTGCATCCGCGTCCGAAGTTTTCACGGCTGGGGAGGATGGTGGTGGTGGAGCGCTTCGCGGAACATCCGGTTTCCGAGGTGGTGGAGCGCCCCACAAGCGCTGCTGGGTGTATGTCGTCCGCTTCCTCTTGGCAGGTTCATCGGGGGAAGTTCGTGGTGTGCAGACAGATGGATTGGAAGAGCCTTCACCGCCACCTGGTACAAGGATAACGGTCGGATGCTCTTGGAAAGCAGTGGGGGAACAGGGAGGCTCAAACGGGTAAACCACTCGTTCAGGAAGTACGGGCGATGAACCGCCCATTTCAGAAGTAACAGGCGGCGGCTGATCAACAGGTGGAGCTCCTCGACCAATACCGAGCACACTCAGGCCATTCAGCTGGCCTGATAGCGCGTCTTCGTCATCCTCGTCGCGAGGCATCCTAAGTGTGCTGAGAAACACAAGACAGAGGTGAGGAACAAATACGAACCGGATGGGATGAATGTCAGTGAATAGCTCAGTGCTTTGCTAGAATAGAAAAGAAACCCCTCACCATTCTAAGCGTACACAGCGTCTATGACCATCAGGCAACAGATACATCCATCCACGTCCAAGTGCAGGGCGCTCCGTCCCTACACGACGGGGCAACCACCACAGATGCAATGCGCTGTCAAGAGAAAACACAAGTGCTGGCAGCCAAAGCTGCCGCGAGGACGAATAGCAATGACAGCAAGAAAAAACAAAACCACCCACCTTGACAGCACTGACTGTCGGTGGGCGGAATGCTTTGTTCCTGGTACAGCAAGGCAGATTCCTACAGTTACGTGTGAAACAGGTGCGAGAATTCGGTAAAAGGGTAATCTTGACCTGACCCTGACTGGTACGGGTACAAAAACACGCACCCTGCTGTACAAAGGGTCATATGATTGCTACACTTTTTGGGGAAGGGTTGCAATATGGTTGGCCTTACAAAATCAGGGTACAATGAAAAAAACGCCTCACAGAAAGGGGAATCAGGGCAAAATACCCTTGAAAAATAGCCCCTGGTTGTGACCTATTATTGTACCCTTGCTTGGTGTACCTGCAGTGTACAAAGTCAGTTACATTTATTCGGAAAAATGTGTTGGCTTCCAGGCTCATCTCCTCAGATCAGTGGTGTCAGGAAGATCAGATCCTCCGTCGAATCAGCGACGAGTAACAGAATAGGTGGGAAGCAGGGATCGTTCGCCAACTTCGCCCATCTTTTCCAAGGGCCGGTTCGGATGGACACCCTCAACCCCAGATCCCAATCGCAGCCGCTTGCCTAGAATCTGTATCCACGGCTAGGATTGACTTCGCTCCCACTAGCTGGAACCACGGCTTCAAATTCAAGCCATTGGGCTTGCCGCGTTCCAAACTGACACGACGACTCTGCGGCTCCAGATGAGAGGACAATCGACGGTTCCTAGTTCACGGAGTCCAACGTTCACCAGCGAAATCCCGCAGCTCCCGCCTTTGTCAACGGAATCTCGCTGAAAAAAGTCGGTGTCGTTTGTCTCGCGTAGTCGCTGAGGTGAAATGAGGGGACAAGCAAACGGCGTAATCTTGGCAATTTTCTTTTCCCTTCCCTGACCAGCTGATTCACGTGCCACGCGGACGATTCTCATCCAGCCACCGAAATGGACTCTCGAATCTCACAGTCAACGACAAACATTCAGCCTGACCGAACCAACCATTCGCAGCCAGTATCACAGTTCGTCGCGACCCAACGCAGCCGGTGAACCTGTAGACCAACGAGGAACAGGCTTGGGTTGCCGTGACGAAACAAGCAGGAGGTCCGAGTCTATGGCTGAGATCTGAGTTATCCAGAGAATTTCAGTCAATCCAGTGAGTCTGGATGGTAGATCTGAAGGGGGAGAGGAGAGGAGACGCAGTTGGTGACCCCTCCGCCTCATTCCAGCCAGCATGACCGTCGTCTCTCGCCTCATTCTCGCCTGAACCTCGGATTTCACAGCGCTTTCGCCTCGTGCTCTCATTTGTGTCTCATTTTCTCACGCTCAGCACAAGCGTGAGGCTTTGTGCTTCAGGCATTCTGCTCCAAAGACAACCTGGAGGCATTTTGCTTCAGGCTTGGCTTAATGTAGAAGCTGCTTTTACGGGAAGAGAAAATCGCGTCCACCAGCACTCACCAGCACTCTTAATATGCTCAGAGTTTAAATCATACTGCCAACAGGCTTTTTTGTTACCGAAACTATTCAGGATTGAAGCCTTTCGGTCTGCGTCCGGGTCTATTGTAGGAGCTTCGTTTAGATTACGGGATAATGGAGCCGGAAGTCGCGGGAAAAAGGCAGTCGCAGGATGTCGCGGGAAAAGGAAGCGAGAAGTCGCGGGATAAGCGGAGCGGGGAAAAAGGAGTGGGAAGTCGCCGCGATGACATGAAATTCTGCACTTACAGGTAGCCATGATCGAATCCCGTTATTGTCATTTCAGATTCGTCCCGTTATTGTCATTTCGGATTCCCCTATGTTGAATCAGTTATATCCAGTTATTTGTGTTATTTCACTTTCGTGTAATTCGTTCTGTGCGAAGATTTACTTCGATTATTGGCTGGCGACAATTTCTGACACGCGACGTGTGCATGCTCGGATGTGCCAGGTCTATTGTCAAGGCGACGACGTCTCACCCCAATCTGACTGTCCGCGATTTCGGAGAGCCACGCGCACGAACCTCGAAGCTCGGACCGACGCTCGTCCTTCGCCTTGCCGCTTCACCCTCAGGTATAGCCAAAGTCGCGACTCAGTTTCTCTTCGTTTGACGTTTCTATTTGGCGATATTATCAGTTTCGATTCAATAGCACGATTCGTTTCGCGAGCGACTTGTCTGAAGCATGTACCGCGTCATTTATTCGAATCGTCTTCTCAAATTCATCGTGTATCAATGTCGCGTTTCAATCTCGCGACTCATCGTGGCGGCTCAATCCCACTATTCTCCCTTACAGATCGATTTCGCGAGCTGTTCCGCTGGCACCCGCGACGGTGCTAGCAAGGGCAGGTCGAGTGGAGCCCACCCTCAGCAGCGCGCCTACTTCAGCTAAGTACCTTCGCCTCCCTAAATCTCAATCTGCAACGCTGCTACCTAGCAGGTAGTCACGTTTAGTTCCTTGCTCACTTGTGCCTCCGTAGTTTCTCCTTCAAATCTCGCCACTGGTTGGGGCCCGCTTCACAAGCCACAGACCTTGCACTGCAGGTATCCCCCTCAGGTTCACCCCCTTCTCAGGTTCGAACCCCCACAGCAGGTTCCCCTTGAGGTCTGTGGCTTGTGCCTGTTGTTCCCCCGCTGGTGGCCCCTCCCCTCCCTCGCTGTGCTCCGGTCATTCTCTCACCTGTCGCTCCTTGCTCTCCTCCCTGCGACCTCACTCGACAGTGCTGCTTGTGTGAAGTGAACTGCTCGCGGAGGAGAGAGGCAAGGGGGGTCAACACCGCCGTTCCTGCACGCACCTCTCTCCTACTCATGTTGCTCTCTGCACGCTCCTTGTTGCTCCCCCCCCCTCTCCCGTCCACCCCCCTTCCCCCCCCTTCCTCCCAGCAGCACTAGTGCCGACCTACAGTGGGAGGGACACGCCTGCTGCCCGTGCTCTTTCAACTGCCACCTCCTCTCTCGCTTCCAGCTAAGTGCCCCTTCCTCCACGTTATCACTTGTACTTGCCAGTTTGTTCTTGCTCGTGCTTTTGCCTTTCTTCTTGAATCAGTGCCACTGGTTGAGCCCGGCCCACATGCCACAGACCCTCTTAGATCAGATAACCCTCTCAGGTGCAGGTACTTAATCAGGTGCAGGTATCCCTTCAGGTGCAGGTACGCTCTTCAGGTTCCCTTGGGGTCTGTGGCGTGTGACCGTGCTTCAATCAGTGGCCCCTCCCATCTTCCTGATTTGGCAGCTTCTGGCGTTTCCCTTGTGCTTCTGGCCATTCCATGCACGCTCACTGCTGTTCTGTGTGTGCCTTTCTGGTGGAGGGGAGGGGCGTGGGGTCAACACCGACACTCCCTCGCGCCTCTCCCCTGTGGCCGTGCAGGTGCACACACGGGAGGCTGGGAGGAGGGCTGCTGTGGAGGAGTCACCTGGTGGTGCTTCAACTGCCTGCTGCTCTCACGCCTCCAGCTAAGTGCCTCTTCCTCCACGCCCTCGCCCTTGTCCGCCATCATCTCTGCTTCTCCTTTGCTGCCACTCCGTTTTCCTTTCTCTTGAATCACTTCCACTGCTTGAGACCGGCCCACATGCCACAGACCCCCCAAACGTCAGGTATTTTTTCAGGTGCAGGTATCCCCCTCAGGTACTTCAGGTTCCCTTGGGGTCTGTGGCGTGTGACCGTGCTTCAATCAGTGGCCCCTCCTATCTTCCTGATTTGGCAGCTTCTGGCGTTTCCCTTGTGCTTCTGGCCATTCCATGCACGCTCACTGTTGCTCTGTGTGTGCCTTTCTTGTGGAGGGGAGGGGCGTGGGGTCAACACTCACAATCCCTCGCGCCTCTCCCCCGTGGCCGCGCAGGTGCACACACGGGAGTCTGGGAGGAGGGCTGCTGAGGAGGAGTCACCTGGTGCTCCTTCAATTGCCTGCTGCTTTCACGCCTCCAGCTAAGTGCCTCTTCCTCCACGCCCTCGCCCTTGTCCGCCATCATCTCTGCTTGTCCTTTGCTGCCACTCCGTTTCCCTTTTTCTTGAAACATTGCCACTGCTTGGGGCCGGCCGACATGCCACAGACCCCCAAACTTCAGGTATTTTTTCAGGTGCAGGTATCCCCCTCAGGTACTTCAGGTTCCCTTGGGGTCTGTGGCGTGTGACCGTGCTTCAATCAGTGGCCCCTCCTATCTTCCTAATTTGGCAGCTTCTGTCGTTTCCCTTGTGCTTCTGGCCATTCCATGCACGCTCACTGCTGCTCTGTGTGTGCCTTGCTGGTGGAGGGGAGGGGCGTGGGGTCAGCACCGACACTCCCTCGCGCCTCTCCCCTGTGGCCGTGCAGGTACCAAACGGGAGGCTGGGAGGATGGCTGCTGGGGAGGAGTCACCTGGTGGTGCTTTAGCTGTCTTCTGCTGCCTTCAGCTGCCTTCTCACATGACCAGCTAAGTGCCCCATCCTGCGCGCCCTCACCCTTGCCTGCCACATCATGTCGCCTTGTCCTTTTCTGTCTATTTGTTGGTTGCCTGGCTGTTTGTGTATTCCTTGTTCTCCTGGAATCAGTGCCACTGGTTGGGCCCGCCTCACATGCCACACACACACCCTCTTACGTCAGGTTTGCCCCTCGTGTCTAGGTACCCCTCTCAGGTGCAGGTAACCCTCTCAGGTGCAGGTAACCCTCTCAGGTGCAGGTACCCCTCTAAGGTGCAGGTATCCCTCTCAGGTGCTGCAGGTCCCCTTGGGGTCTGTGGCGTGTGACTGTGCCTCACCAGTGGCCCCTCCTTTCCTCCTCCACGCATGGCAGTGTCTCTTCTGTCGCCCATGCTTGCGGCCATTCCAGGCGCTCTCTCTCACCTCTGCTGTGTGTGTGCCTTGCATGTGGAGGGGAGGGGCGTGGGGTCAACACCGACGCTTCCTCGCGCCTCTCCCCTGTGGCCGTGCAGGCGCTCATGGGGACTACAGCACGGGAGGGAGGGAGGCAGCACTACAGCACTGCAGCAGACTGGAATCGACGCATCGAGGGAGAGTATGGGGCTGGGCTTGGCCTCTCAAGGTACGTCACCTTCCTCCTTGCCGGTTCTTTCCCTCTGCACTGTGAAGTCTGAATATGCTCTTTCCCACTCATCCTTCTCTATCCCTCTTGCCTGACTCACTCGCCTCCTGCCCTCTCTCCGCTCTGCCCCCCCGCCAGATCACTCAGCACGCAGCAGAGGAAGCTGACTGGTGGGGACGGGAAGGCCAGCATTGCAGTGGGTTGAAATCTCCGCTTCAAGGGAGAGTATGGGGATGGGCGTGGCCTCTCAAGGTGAGCCCTTTGCTTGCCCTTCCGCACTGCACTCGCTTTCTGCTGGGAGCCTGTGAATGCTCAACCTTCTCGTTGCCCTTTCCTGTTCTTTCAAGCTTTCCCTTGCCATTCCTGCACTCACTCGCCTCCTTGCCTCCCCTCCTCTCCTCCCGCTTCGAGATCACTCTGCAGGAGCAGCAGGAGGGGAGAGGAGGGGAAGGGAGGGCAGGGGAGGGAGGGGAGGCGAAAGGAGACAGCAGGAGGGGAGGGGAGGGGAGGGGAGGGGAGTGGAGGGGAGGGGATATGAGACAGCAGGGATCTTCATCTGCCAGCTAAGTGCCTTCTCCCCCCTCACTGACTCGCGCCATTTCGCATGTGCTGCTGTGCTGTGTTTGCCCCTCAATATCTTACCACTGGTTGGGGCCCAGTTCACAAGCCACAGACCTTTCTTTTCTCTCGGTAAGCCCCTCAGGTTCAGCCCTCCCTTTGCCTTACAGCCCCCTCAGGTACTCCTCCTACTGCAGGTTCATTCCCTCAGGTTCCCTCTAGGTCTGTGGCTTGATGCTGTGCCTCCACCAGTGGCCCTTTCCCTCCTTGGCATGCCCCATGTTTGAATGCTCCGTTGCCTGTCTAGCTTACTCCCATGATTGCACACTAACTACCTCTGTTTGCTTGTCACAGGTGGCGGGGAGGGGTGTGGGGTCAACACCGACACTCCCTCACGCCTCTCCCCGGTGGCCGTGCAGGTGGCAGTGGGGAAGGGAGGAAGGCTGTGAGAGAGACTTGCGACGGGGGAGAGTATATGGGGTGGGGTTGGCCTCTCAAGGTGAGCCCCTTGCCTGCTCATTCCCGCTGCACTCTCTTCCTCCTTTGCATTCCGGATTTGCTCTCTCATGCTCATTCCTCTGCCTCCCCCATCACTCAATTGCAGCTACTTTTGACTTCCCTCCGTTGCTCCCACACCTTCATTCACTCGCCTTCTCGCCTATCTCTCCCTTGTACCGCCACCAGGTCACTCCGCATGCAGCAAGGGTACCTCCCGTGCACTCACCAGGAGCCTGCCCAGCAGCAGTAGGGGGAGCAGGAGCAGCAATGGAGGGGAGAGGAGGGGAGGGGAGGGGAGGGGAGGGGAGGGGAGGGGAGGGGAGGGATGGGGCAGCCGGAGGAGAGGAGAAAGGGCTGCAGGTTCATCTTTCCAGCTAAGTGCCATCTCACTTGTTCATTGCTTTCGCTCACTCTCACATGTTCTCTCACATGCTCGCTTACATGCATCTGCACATCATCTTTCCATCCATGCCGCATGCCTCCCCTCCTGAAACCAAGCCACTTGCAGCAGCCTAGCCCACATGGTGCAGACCCCCTTATACCAGGTATTCCCCCCCCCAGCCCCCAGGTCAAGCCTACCCTAAGCACTACACCTTACTGTACGTCACACTACCTTTGGGTCTGCACCATGTGCCTAGCGCTGCTCCAGTGGTCCCTCTGCTGCTCTCGCCTCCCACCCGCCCCACCTGTGCTTGCCTCTCAAGCTTCTGCCCCTAACCGCTTACTCACGTCTTTTCAGTTCTCTCCTTGCCGGTCGAGGGGAGGGCCGTGGGGGTCAACACCGCCGCTCCCTCGCGCTCCTCCCCTGTGGCCGTGCAGGTGGCAGTGGTGGGAGGGGAGGGGGGCAGCACTCCACTCGGCTGGGGTGGGAAGGGAGAGTATCGGGATTGGGTCGTCTGAAACTAGGTGAGCCTCTTTTCCCCTCCCTGCCACAGAGCCTGCATGTCTGTTCTTCCTTCACTCGCGCTGCTGCTTAATCTTCTGCTCATGCTCACCTCGCTTGATGCTCCCTGCCATGTGTTACCTCTTTTCTCATTGCCCTTCACATCCCTGTCCTCTCCTCCCTCCCTTCCTCTCTCTGCTCCAATCCCCGTCGTCCCAGCAGGTCGCTCATACGGGAGTGGCAGTGGCGGGAGACATGGAGTGCAACAGCAGCTGCTCTCCACCCATCCCACCCACAGCTAAGTATCCGCCCTCACTTTCTCCTCCCAATCTCTCTCGTGTTCGTTTTCTTTCCACGTTCATCCTTGCTGCATCTCCTGTTTTCTTGACTCTCAAATGCAAGCCTCTTGTTGAGTCAAAGCATCAAGCCACAGACCCCTTTTCTTGGTTAAACCCCCAGGTAATACAGGTATACTCTCAGGTCTGCAGGTAAGCCTCCCAGGTGTGTACCCCCCTTGGGTCTGTGGCTTGTAGCTGAGGCTGCACCAGTGGCCCCCTTTTCTGCCCCCCACATGCCATCTCATACACTCCTCTCACAGTTCTACCCTTAGCCACATACTCACTTCTCTTCAGTTCGCTCCTTTCCGTTGAGGGTTGGGGTGTGGGGGTCAACACCGCCACTCCCTCACGCTCCTCCCCTGTGGCTGTGCAGGTGCAACGGTGGGAGGGGAGGGGGGCAGCACTCCACTCGGCTGGTGTGGAGAGGGAGAGTATCGGGATTGGGTCATCTGGAAGAAGGTGAGCCACTCCTCCCTCTTGCCCTCATGCTGCTGCCTTGTTTCTCGAGATGCTCTTTTTACTTACTTGCTCCCTCCTTGCTTTCAGGCTTCTGCCTGCCCTTCTCTCCATTCTCACTACTGTCCTTTGCTCCCTTGCCTCCCTCCCTCTCCCCTCCCTCCCAGTGCATGGAAGGCTGTAGCAGGGCGGCAAGGGGGCAGCAGCAGGGCAGTAGCGGAGGGGAAGGGAGGGGCAGCGGCAGCAGCAGAGGAAGCAGAGTAGCAGACTGACAGCAGCAGTAGCAGCAGCAGAAGCGGCAGAAGCAGCAGAAGGGGCTGGAGGGCAGGCTAGGTTAGATTTAGCTGAGGTATGGTACCAGGTGGTATGGTAACAGGTGAGGTGTGGTAACAGGTGAGGTATGGTTAGCTGATCCCCTCTCCTCTCCTCTCTCTCACCCTGTTCTCCCTTCAGGCTGAAGGTGGGAGCACTGTCGCAAGGGCGGGAGAGTGGAGTCCACCCTCTCACTCACCTCCTCCTCTCTCCCTTTTCCCTTCCCTCCCAGCAGCACCCTGCCGGGACCACAGTGGTGGACCACAGAGGAGTTCGGCCCTCCCCTAATCCCCCCCCGTCTCTCTCCACTTCCCAGCAGCCTCAGCATCATGGCGCTCTGCATGGCTATGGTAAGTGGAGGTAAGTAGAGGTAAGGAGGCATGGGGGTGAAGTGTGGGGTAGGGGGGAGGATGGGAGCAAGCTGGGAGTTCACTTCCTGAGGGGCAGCATTCTCAGGGGATTTGCCTTGTGGGGCGGGGTGTGGTCGGTGGAATCTCTGCGGCACGGCACTCGGTGCTCAGGTTCCCAATCTGGCGTTTAAGGCTTAATGGACACCGTCAGAGCCGACCGGCCGGCGGCTCTGGTTCGCGTCAGCTCTAGCTACGTCAAGGGCGGGATTTGAGTCTTGGGCTGGAAGCGATTTTCCACTGCCACACCTCGCCCCACAAGGCACAACCTCTGGGGGTGTTGTTTCCTTGGGGAAGTGAGCCCTCTGCTGCTCCTACTGTGGCAAGTGAAGGTGAGGAGGGGCTGAAACCCCTCATCTGGGTGAGTGGGAGAGAAGGGGCTGAAACCCCTTGGGTGGGTGAGTGGGAGAGAAGGGGCTGAAACCCCTTGGGTGGGTGAGTGGAAGAAAAGGGGCTGAAACCCCTTGGGTGGGTGAGTGGGAGAGAAGGGGCAAAAACCCCTTGGGTGGGTGAGTGGGAGAGAAGGGGCTGAAATCCCTTGGGTGGATGAGTGGAAGAGAAAGGAATGAAACCCCTTGGGTGGGTGAGTGGGATAGAAGGGGCAAAAACCCCTTGGGTGGGTGAGTGGGAGAGAAGGGGCTGAAACCCCTTGGGTGGGTGAGTGGGAACAAAGGGGCTGAAACCCCTTGGGTGGGTGAGTGAAAGAGAAGGGGCTGAAACCCCTTGGATGGGTGAGTGAAAGAGAAGGGGCTGAAACCCCTTGGGTGGGTGAGTGGGAGAGAAGGGGCTGAAACCCCTTGGGTGGGTGAGTGGAAGAGAAGAAGGATGGGGACAGAACCCCCCATGAGTTGGAGAGAGGAATGGGGGCCGAATTCCTCAACGGTGGGCGAATGGGGTATGGGAGCAAAATGTTTGTGAGTGATGGTGGGGCTGGAACCCCTTGGGTTGGTGAGTGATAGGAAAGGGGCTGGAACCCCTTGGGTTGGTGAGAGATAGGAAAGGGGGCTGTAACCCCTTGGGTTGGTGAGAAATAGGAAAGGGGGCTGGAACCCCTTGGGTTGGTGAGAGATAGGAAAGGGGGCTGGAACCCCTTGGGTTGGTGAGAGATAGGAAAGGGGGCTGTAACCCCTTGGGTTGGTGAGAAACAGGAAAGGGGGCTGGAACCCCTTGGGTTGGTGAGTGATAGGAAAGGGGGCTGGAACCCCTTGGGTTGGTGAGAGATAGGAAAGGGAGTTGGAACCCCTTGGGTTTGTGAGAAATAGGAAAGGGGGCTGGAACCCCTTGGGTTGGTGAGAGATAGGAAAGGGGGCTGGAACCCCTTGGGTTGGTGAGATAGAGGAAAGGGGGTTGGAACCTTGGTTTGGTGAGAGATAGGAAAGGGGGCTGGTACCCCTTGGGTTGGTGAGAGATAGGAAAGGGGGCTGGAACCCCTTGGTTTGGTGAGTGATAGGAAAGAAAGCTGGAACCCCTTGGGCGGGTGAGTGTGAGGAGAGGGAGGCGTTATGAGAGAGGTGGTCTGTTGGGACGAGGTTGGGACAGCTTGGGATGACAGGTTGGGCATATGAAGGTAATAGGTGTGGAGAATATAGGATTGGGGAGGCATGTAATTGGGTTGGCATGTACTTTTGGGAGTTTGGAAAGTGGGTGGTGATGGCGAGAGTGAGTGTTGTTTACAGTGAGTAGTGGGAATGTGTAGTGAGAGTGAGAGGTGAGGGTAAGTTGTATGAGTGGGTGCTGATGAGAATGACGGGTGACAGGAGTCATTGTGAGTGGTAGTGTCGTGAAAGTGACTGGTGAGGGGTGCGAGTGAGTGGTGATTGGTGAGATTGGGTGGTAAGAGTGTGTTGAAACAATCAATTGTGAGGGTGGGTTGCAAGAGAGGGTGTGACAAGAATGACGGGTGACAGTGATTGGTGAGGGATGCTTGTGAGTGGCGAGGATCGTAAAAAAAGGTTGTGAGTGGTTCATGACGGTGTGGCAGTGCATAGCATGGTATGGCAATGGCACTGTGTGGCATGACATGGTGTGGGAAGTATTGGATTGGCTTGGCATTCCATGGTGTTGCATGTCAGGCACACAGAAACAGATGTTACAGCTTGATTGCACTAAATTGTTATACCTTGCCTTTACTATTTGCGATGACAACGTGCTTCAGTTTAAGTGGATAATTACACGATTCTCATCACATTAATATATGTATGTTACGAGTAATAACATGCATTTTGTTAGGGTGGGTAAAAAGCATGACATTTGATTTTCCTTATGGAAACGTGGGTGGAGGCCAAATGACTTATTTTCCCAGTTATAGCGATTGATTAGCGCTTTCACGTTGGCATTGCAGTATTACACGCAGCTTCAAATTATCCATTTCACATTATATAAAAGCTTCAAATTCGATTACACTTTCTGCTCTAGATTCCTATTTATATTGAAGTTCAGCTCATCCGTTCACCCGACTCCCTGCATGGAACAGCCGTGCGCGCCTGTCAGAGATGTGAAACTGTTTCCCGCGCAAAACAGTCGGAACCATGATACACCCGCGCTGCGGAGATGCTGTAACTATGCTCACGAAACCTGTCAAAACGTCGCAACTCAATCATCCCCCAGGCGAAACGCCAAGGTTTTTTGTTCACGAAAATGAGGCAGGTCGCCGACGGTGCGGCGGCCTCCACCACAGCAGCGAAAGGGGAGCGGACGCCTTGTCCTTGAACTTGGTTCTGCTTCAAGCCATTTGTCTCACACCTCTGTTGCAGTGAATCCCTGAAAACCGCTCTCGATCTCTCTGTACATTCCCTGAACTACTACATTGAACTTCACTAACCACTGCCCGAATGTCATTTCTGCTATGTTCTCGCTCACACTCCAAGACATAGTCTCGTTCGGTATCTTAGAATCCATGGCTGTCGCCTGAAGTTCCGCTATCAACCATTCACTAGGTATAGATTTTAATTTTATACTCAGCTAGGTCTTAGTATCTCTTGTGGTTTCTCTAGCCATTCAGAGAACCTCTGTCGGAGTTTCATGGTCGTGGATTTTCACGGCTCGGTTCGTTTAGTCTGCTAGTACGCGCCTGTCGTCTACCGGTATCGCAATCATAGTCATAATCGTATTTGTTTATAATCTAGTGCTACTACGCTCGTTTAGGCATTCGTCACAGACAACTAGCATCAGGTCGTTTTCCGAAGCACCATAGTGATTTCTAGTATCATTGAGAAATTTCTGCCGACGGCTGTCGGATGCGGTTCGTTACGCGAAGTTTCGCGAGGTGAATCCGGTTCTTCGTGATGCCTCTCAGATCTTCTTTTAGCTCTTTGAAGCATGGTTCTCTTGGCGACGGCTACATAGCTGTTTCAGACTGACGCCGTTCATGTGCACTGCGTCGACAAAGACGAGAAATTTCTTTCATCGGAACCGGTGATACGAGACGGTTTCTTTCGACGGCGTGTTCTGTCGACGACGATAGAGATCGATGACGGAATCGAGACATTTCTGACGGTGAATATTCCGATAAGGAGCTCTAACGGTGACGATCAGCGTCTTCTGATGGTGAAAATTGGTAATTGTGGGAGTTCTTCCGGTGACGATGATCTTCTGACGATGACGGTTGACGTCTTCTGGTTGACGGTTGACGTCTTCTGACGGTGACGGTTGGCGTGTCGATTATCATGGAGATCCGACGGTGACGATCTTTCAACGGTGACGGGGAGGCTTCACGTTGATTACGGCAGCTACGTTGACGGCGAAAGGCGAAACCGAAGCGGAGAAATCTGATGGAGTTGGTGACCAGCTGGTTCAGATGCGGAGTCCTGAGGCGACGAAATCATGCGCGTGCGGAGTGCTGAGGCGACGAAATCATGCGCGTGCGGAGTCCTGAGGCGACGAAATCATGCGCGTGCGGAGTCCTGAGGCGACGATATCATGCGCGTGCGGAGTCTTGAGGCGACGATATCATGCGCGTGCGGAGTTCTGAAAGCGACGATATCATGCGCCTGCGAAATTTTGGACGGTGACGATTGGAGCCTTAGTATCGGGACGAGTGAACATCGGCGAGACGCAAGCTCACGTTGCCGACTGGATGTCGAACGAGTCGTTCATGACTGCGATGGCGAGTCTTGAGGATCGCACATTGAGGACGGCGTATTCTGATGTTGAGTTCGCGAAATCTTACGGCGACGACAATCTACGAATCGGATTTGTGCTGGCAAATCGTGCTGACTGCAAGTTTGACTGCGAGTTCGGCCGGTGACGAGGCGACTTCGAGACGGCGAAATCTCACGTTGCCGACTGAGATGACGACGATTAAGCAGAATGACGGAAGGCTGACGACCAGTCGTATGGCGCACGACGTATTCGTTGATGCAGACGGTCGAGTCGCCGTCGTATGGCGATCGACGTGACGTTTGAGGCGGCAGCGTTTTTGTGACGACGGCGACGGAAAGTTTCGAAGCTCAATGGTGGTGACGATCGATGCGAAGTCGACGATCGATGGTGGTGAAGGCGAATTCGACTCTCAATGCGACGGCGACGGCGACGGCGATGCATCTTAAGACGTCGGCTGATGCTCCCGTCGCTCAGCAACCCCTCATACCGCTAAGTCCCCTTCAACCCCTCGCTCCCTTGCCATCCTTTTCGCTTTCTGTCTTTTACTTTACTTTCTTAACGCTTTGTTATCACAGTGCATGCTTGTAACCAAAACGTCAATTCCGCAAGACGATGGTAGTGCATGGCGCTGGGGCGGCTTGAGTTCATACTAGAGTCGTAGGAGGGTAGATTGCATTCATACTCATGCTCGCGTCTCTTTCTTACCCCTAGTCCACCCTCGCATGCTAGCTCAGCGCCCTAGTGCCTACCACCGCCTTTTGTTCTGTTGTCGTTTTGTTTATTTTATCTCACAGCATACTTTCTTTTACTAAACCTGATTCTTACTCTCCTTCCAAACCCATTTCCTTGTCCCAGGGGAGGAGGAGGGAGGGCAGTGGGATGACGCACGGCCTGCGTCCTGCATGCCCTGCTGACCACGCCACTCCTTCACGCGCCAAACGAGCTCCACTGGCGCTGCTGCTGCTGGGAGGGCTGCTGCTGGGAGCGACTGCTGCTGCTTCCGTCGCTCAACCCGTCGTACCGCTGCTAAGTCACCTCTTAATCCCCTGACTCACCCTCTTGCCATCCTGACCGCTTTCTGTCTTTGGTTCATTTTCGTAACGCGTTGTTCTATCACTGCATGCCCGTAACCAAAACTTCGTTTCCACATGGGAGGGGCAAAAAGTTGAATTGGGGGTTTCTGGCGCGTGGCGATGGTAGCACATGGCACTGGGGCGGCTTGAGCTCGTCCTAGAGTCCTAGGGGGGTAGAATGCTCGCGTCTCCTTCTTACCTCGTCCCCCTTGCCTGCTAGCTCGCCAACCTAGTGCCATGGGCTACCATCGCCTCTCTGTTTTCACTGCATCCTTCCACCTTGTTTTCACTTTTCAACTCTTCAAGTTTTCCCTGCCTTTGCTTCATTTGTCGCTTGTGATCCTTTTCCATGGCTTTATTCCATCCTCGACCAGTTTCCTGCATCCCGTATCTTTGTTCTCATTCTCACCAGCCCATGCCCTTGTTCCAGGAGGGAGGGCAGTGGGATGACGCACGGCCTGCGTCCTGCATGCCCTGCTGACCACGCCACTCCTTCACGCGCCAAACGAGCTCCACTGGCGCTGCTGCTGCTGCTGGGAGGGCTGCTGCTGGGAGCGACTGCTGCTGCTTCCGTCGCTCAACCCGTCGTACCGCTGCTAAGTCACCTCTTAATCCCCTGACTCACCCTCTTGCCATCCTGACCGCTTTCTGTCTTTGGTTCATTTTCGTAACGCGTTGTTCTCTCACCGCATGCTCGTAACCAAAACTTCATTTCCGCATGGGAGGGGCAAAAAGTTGAATTGGGGGTTTCTGGCGCGTGGCGATGGTAGCGCATGGCACTGGGGCGGCTTGAGCTCGTCCTAGAGTCCTAGGGGGGTAGAATGCTCGCGTCTCCTTCTTACCTCGTCCCCCTTGCCCGCTAGCTCGCCAACCTAGTGCCATGGGCTACCATCGCCTCTCTGTTTTCACTGCATCCTTCCACCTTGTTTTCACTTTTCAATTCTTCCAGTTTTCCCTGCCTTTACCAGTTTCCTGCACCCCGTATCCTTTTCCCTCCCTCTCATTCAGCCCATGCCTTTGTTCCAGGACAAGAGGAGTGGAACACTCAAGAGCATCACGCGAGGAGCAACACTCCAAGAGCATCACTTAAAAAGCAAAACTCGGTACAGCTGTGGCCCTTCCAACCACTGGTCTGCACACTTGTTTCGCATTCTCACACTCATCGTGATTGCTTCAATACTCCTGCTGTCCCGTTGTGCCCTGCGTTTGCTTGCTCACTTTCTTTCCATGCCTCTTCCACCTCCGTATTTACTCCTCACCTCCCCCTACCCTCACCTCCCCCTACCCTCACCTCCCCCTACCCATCCCAGCAGCGCGAACACAGTGGGTGTGGAAGGGATCGATGGAGCGAATGGTTGCTGCTGTTGATGGTGCTGGCGATGGTGCTGGTGGTGCTGGTGCTGGTGCTGGTGCTGGTGCTGGTGCTACTGCTGGCGCTACTGCTGTTGGAGCTGGCGCATGCACAGCAGTACTTCAACTGACACTTCAAGAGCAAAACTCGACACGGCTTCCGCCCATCCACCCTCTAGTTTGCACGCTCGTTTCACGATCATGCATTCATCCTTTATTGTTTCAATACTCCTGTTGTCCCGTTGCGCCCTGTGTTTGCTGGCTTCCTCATGCTGCCTCGTTCACCCCCCCTACGTGCCCTCCACCCCCCTCCCTCCACCCATTTCCCCCTCCCTCTACCCATCTCACTCCAGCAGCAGGAATTCAATTGGGGTGGAAGGGTGCGATGGTGTGGGCTGGTGCTGCTGTTGATGCTGCTGGTGCTACAGCTGATGGCTCTGGTACTGCTGGTGATGGTGGCAGCTACTGAGGACGGTGGAGCGAGTGCTGCTTCCGATGGTGATGGCGCTTGTAGTCCCGCTGGTGCCGCTGGTACGATTGGGGTCGCACGCACGGCCACAATCTCACCACCTCGGACACTCCACTCCACTCTGGTGAGCCACGCACCACCATTTACTCCACTCCTCCAACAATCCTTATCATTGAGTGGAGCGAGCAATGCAGCAATTGCAGCTGTGCGCGGCTTTCTCGCAGGACTGCCAAGGCAGCCGCTGCTTGTCCTGCGATGCACTCCTCAGATGTTGCAACCAAGGCAGTCTCTGCCTTTCTGACTCGTTCCTTGCTGCCTGCCCCGTGCCCGCCTCCCTCGCTTGCAGGGCGACTGAGATGGCTATGGTCAGGAGAGAAGAATGAAGACTGAAGGAAGACTGAAGAATGACGACTTAGGAGAAGCTTTAGGATGATCTGTGTAGGTTGAACCTTGCTCGCTAGGAACACCCCCCCCCCCCCCCCCCCCCCCCCCCCCCCCCCCCCCCCCCTTCCCCACCCTTCCTGCCTTCCTTGCCTTCGCTCCCCGTCCCCCCCCCCCCCCCCCCCCCTCTCCCCAACCTTCCAACCACTAACCCATCCACCCGACCACCCACCCATCGACCCACCCATCCACCTCTCTCGCCCATGACCCACCCCCACTAACCCAGGGAAACCCACTCTGACTACAGGGCAGCGCCTAACTACAGGTACGCTAACCCCACTCTGACTACAGGGCAGCGCCTAACTACAGGTACGCTAACCCCACTCTGACTACAGGGCAGCGCCTAACTACAGGTACGCTAACCCCACTCTGACTACAGGGCAGCGCCTAACTACAGGTACGCTAACCCCACTCTGACTACAGGGCAGCGCCTAACTACAGGTACGCTAACCCCACTCTGACTACAGGGCAGCGCCTAACTACAGGGCATGCAGAGAGGGATAATGAACAAGCAAGAAATGAAACTGTGCGGAATTGAAATAACAAAGAATTTTTGAATGTTAGCTTTTTGTCCTGTGTGAAGGAAGTGATGGGATTTATAATACTAGCTTTAGGCTGTAAGCTACTTCTGTGTCTTGTACAGTAGGTAGGGTGTGTATGCTGTTGGCTGTGTCTCTAGGTATAGTACATGCCGTAGGCTAAAGGCTGTAGGCTAAAGGCTTTAGGCTAAAGCCTGAGGGCTGTAGGCTGTGGGCTGTAGACTTGTATGCAGGTTGTAGGAGTGTCATAGCAAAAGCAGAGGAGGAAACGAGCAGAGGAGGAAAGGAGCAGAAGAAGAAAGGAGCAGAGGAGGAAACGAGCAGATGAGGAAAGGAGCAGAAGAAGAAAGGAGCAGAGGAGGAAACGAGCAGATGAGGAAAGGAGCAGAAGAAGAAAGGAGCAGAGGAGGAAACGAGCACATGAGGAAAGGAGCAGAAGAAGAAAGGAGCAGAGGAGGAAACGAGCAGATGAGGAAAGGAGCAGAAGAAGAAAGGAGCAGAGGAGGAAACGAGCAGAGGAGGAAAGGAGCAGGAGAAGAAAGGAGCAGAGGAGGAAACGAGCAGAGGAGGAAAGGAGCAGAAGAAGAACGGAGCAGAGGAGGAAACGAGCACATGAGGAAACGAGCAGAGCATGGCCGTGCAGAGGAGAGGAGGAAGCACAGGAAGCAGAGAAGAAGAAGAGGAGGCGCAGGAGGACAAGAGGTTGCTTCAGCAGTCGTGGTAAGATCTCTCTTGCCCTTGTATTCTATCCCGTCCTTTCCTCTTCGCTTGGTTTCCATAGCCTCCTTTACTTGCCTTGTTACCTGCCGCCTGTTCTTGCATCTTCTCTTGCCACTCCTTCATCTCATCATAAGTTGTTGATCTACCACTGTCCCAGATGTTCCGATGCCAAGGATGACACAGAGGGAAGCTGAGATGAGAGAGAAGACTTGTGATGTGGTAAGTTCCCTCTGACATTTCTTTACCCATCTAATCTTTTCTGACTCGTTCCTTCAATACTCTGCATGCCAATTACTTCTCAGTGTCACTCTCACCTGATTATCCATCTCCACATTAGCTTTCCCTTAGCCCATTTTTTTCGTTCTTTCTGTTGACGTTCCGCATCCCTTCCCTGCCCCATTTGCATAAATGCACTCTGCTTCTTCCAATCTCGCCTTCCATTCCTTCATGTTACCTGCTCTCCTCTCATATATTTCTCCCTCCTTGTGTCTCTTTCTTCAGCCAGGAACTGCAGTGGTGGCATGTGACAGACTTAGGCAAGTCAGACAAGCCAGATCACCATCTTTATATGGTAAGGCTGCTCACTCAACTCTCTTCTCCTCAACCCCAAGCCTCGATGTCAGCCTTCCTCTCCTTTTTTTTTTCTCCTTATTTTTGTTCTTTTTTTCTTTTTTTTTCCCTAAACCCTTAAACCCTAAACCTTAAACTACACCCCTTCTCTCCTTTGCTTTCACATGGCTTTACCTCTAATGTTTACTTCTTCGGATGTGATGGAACTTAGTGCGCGGAGAAATGGCTTGTCAGGAGTAACGGAGTGCCACCTGCACTGCTCTCCTCCTATCCTCCTCCCTCCCTGCGTTTCCTCCTTCAGCCAAGGATGGCAGTGGTGGCATGGGACGGAATTCAGGCGAGGCCAAGTCAGACAAGGCCAACGTGATCCTATTCTCATTGTAAGGCTGCGCACTCAACCCTCTTCTCCTTTGCCCCAAGGTCTTGATGACGGCCTTTCATTGCCATCCTTCTCCCCTTGCTTCTCCTTGTACCGCCTTCTCTCCTCTGACCTCCATCTCTCTGCCTTTGCATTCCTTGCTTTCCTTCATTCGTGCCCCTTTCTCATGAATGCACTCATATCCTCCTCCCCTCCCTACATTCATCTTCAGGCAAGGATGGCATGGGTGGCATGTGACGGACTTCAGGCACGGCCAAGTGAGACACGGCCAATTAACGCTCTCAGGTACGGAGTTCCCTTCCTTCCCCCACATCCCATCTCTCCCCCCCCCTTGCGTCGGACTCCCCCCACACCCCCTCTCCCTGTCCCTTACCCCACACTCCCTGCGTTGCCCCTCCCTCATCCTCCCCTTGCGGCCGACCCACCTCAGCGCCCCCCTGCGTAGGCTAACCACAAGACTTGACAGGGCTCATGCACACACTAACCACAGGACCTGACAGGGCACGTGCACACACTAACCACAGGACCTGACAGGGCACGTGCACACACTAACCACAGGACCTGACAGGGCACGTGCACACACTAACCACAGGACCTGACAGGGCACGTGCACACACTAACCACAGGACCTGACAGGGCTTGTGCACACACTAACCACAGGACTTGACAGGGCTCATGCACACACTAACCACAGGACTTGACAGGGCTCATGCACACACTAACCACAGGACTTGACAGGGCTCATGCACACACTAACCACAGGACTTGACAGGGCTCATGCACACACTAACCACAGGACTTGACAGGGCTCATGCACACACTAACCACAGGACTTGACAGGGCTCATGCACACACTAACCACAGGACTTGACAGGGCTCATGCACACACTAACCACAGGACTTGACAGGGCTCATGCACACACTAACCACAGGACTTGACAGGGCTCATGCACACACTAACCACAGGACTTGACAGGGCTCATGCACACACTAACCACAGGACTTGACAGGGCTCATGCACACACTAACCACAGGACTTGACAGGGCTCATGCACACACTAACCACAGGACTTGACAGGGCTCATGCACACACTAACCACAGGACTTGACAGGGCTCATGCACACATTAACCACAGGACTTGACAGGGCTCATGCACACACTAACCACAGGACTTGACAGGGCTCATGCACACACTAACCACAGGACTTGACAGGGCTCGTGCATACACTAACCACATGACCTGACAGGGCTCGTGCACACACTAACCACAGGACCTGACAGGGCTCGTGCACACACTAACCACAGGGCTCGTGCACACTTACTACAGGGCCTGTAGAATCGAGGACACTAACAACAGGAGCACAATAACAGCAGTGCTTGCAGAATTGAGCACACTAATCACAGGACTTGTATAATCGACCACACTAACAACAGGGCTTGTATAGCACACTAACAGCAGGGCTTGTATAATCGAGTACACTAACTACAGGGCTTGTAGAATTGAGTAGACTAACTACAGGGCAGAATAGAGCACACTAACAAGAGGGCTTGTATAATCGAGTATACTAACTACAGGGCAGAATAGAGCACACCAACTACAGGGCTTGCATAAGTATACTAACTACAGGGCAGAATAGAGCACACTAACTACAGGGCTTGCATAATCGAGCACACTAACAGCAGGGTGCATAGAATTGAACACACAAATTGCGGGGCTTGTACAGTTGAGCACACTAATTTACAGGCTTGTGGTTCAAGCACATTAACCCCAGGGCTTGTTGAATGAGCACACTAACCATAGGGCTTTAGGAATGAGCATGCTAATCTCACGGCCTGTAGAATTAAGCATGTTAACCACAGGGCTTGTAAAACCACGCCACAGGCATTCTAGTCATTCGGTAGTAGTAGGAGCAGCACACTGCAACTATGTTGTGCCATGTGTAGCTGGGTGTTTGCAGCGTTGGCTGGGCTGTGGTGCTGCCATGCAATTGTGCCTTGGACTTGTGTATGTAGCAGAATGTCACAACGTCCCAATGTCCTTCATGCAGTGTCTCGACCAGGCCCCCAGAAGTCAGAGAAATTTCTCTGATTTGCCTAAAAAAGTCTGATATTCAGCCTTTTTTTTAAGTGGACTCTGAAAGTTCAGAGTTTTTTTGGCAGCAATCTCTGAATATTCAGAAAAAAAGTATAGGCCTTGTCTGAAATTTCAGACTTTTCCTCGGAGTGTACTCTGATTCCTGATCCTGTTTGGGCTCTCTGCTCCGATTGTACCTACGCGAACTCTGCACAGACAGCCGCAATTAGCGCCGGAAGGATCGTTTCGTCCTGTCTGTCAAAATGAAGAATGGATGATGCATTGATGTTGGTTGGGGTACATATAGCTAACCCTAAGTTTTGTACCCCCTAAGACAAACCTCACTATAGGCTACAACATTTGACACACCCCCATAGCCTAAGTGAGGGGTGTCTAGCAGAACCAAACGAGTACGGTCACAAGACCAGTCCAAGAAACAAAGCTCAGGGTGGATCACAACGTCACCACACAGTCTGAGCACAAACAACAGTGGCCACAAGGCCAGTCCAAGAAGTAACAGAGATATATAGAAAGCAAAGTAAACAGTAAGCAGCGGCAGCCCCAGAGTCGACCTCCGAAGCACCAAGCACACCACCCCCAGAGGCAGCACCAACACCAGCTCCAGACCCAGGCTCTCCAGAAACCGAAGGGACACCCTCACCCCCAGACGCAGCACCCCCAGACTCCGCACCAGCACCCCCAGACTCCGCACGACCAGTACCAGCCCCCGGAAGACAAGAGTCCTCTGCAACCCGCGGCTCAGCTCCAACTCCAGCACCCCCAGAACCAGAGACCTGTACAGGGACAGTCGCAGGACCAACCTCTCGAGAGGGAGCACCTGCAGGAGGCGGCGAGGAAGACTGTGGGGAGGGAGGCTGTACAGGGGGGGCTACCGAAGGGGGAGGGCTAGCCTGAGACACACCAGACGGGGCTGGACCAGGGGGGGGAGGCTGTACCGGGGGAGCAGGCGGGGGAGCGGCGGTCAGGAAGAGAGGGGGGGGAGGGACCGGGAGACCTCGACTGGGGTACCTGACGTAGTAGGGGGTGGACTCCTCGAAACGGACGTCACGGGAGTCAAAGAACCGGTGAGAGGGAGGGTGGTAAAAGGTGAAGTCAGAGGAGTCCTCAGGGAAACCAAGGAAGACACAAGGAACGGCGCGAGGCGAGAGCTTGTCCGCGGAGGTGTCGCGGACAAGAGCCAAGCACCCCCAGACACGAAACCTCGACGCGACACCAGGGGACCCTGTCCAAAGACTGGTCGGTGAAGCCTCCGGCCGAGAGACGCGTGGCCAGAGGTTCAGCTGGTGCGCGGCGTACCTGACCGCGTATGGCCACAGGAAATGGGGGGCACGGGCGTGAGTCAAGGAGGTGCGGGCAATCTCCATGACCAGGCCTATGCGACGCTCAGCAACCCCATTCTGCTGTGGGGACTCCGGAAGCGACTAGGACTGACGAATGCCCTGTTCGCGACAGAATCCAGCGAGAATGCCGGAGCGAAACTCGCCCCCGCGGTCGGAGTGGAGACAGCTGACACGACGACCACGAGTGTCCTGGGTGGTGAGCAACCACCGGATCAGCGTAGAAGTCACCTCAGACTTCCTCGCCAGGGGGAACACTGTGGTGTAGCGGGAGTAGTCGTCAACGACCACAAAAAAGAAACGCTCACGCTCAGGGCCAGGGCGAGGAGAGGGGCCCCAGACGTCCAAGTGCAGCGTCTCAAAAGGCTCGGTGGCCGGACGAAGGGAGGAGGAGTGAGGGGTGGCGCGCAGCCTACCCTCGACGCAAGGACCGCACGGTGGTGCAAGGGACGGCGGCAGCGACGGCAAGACACGCGGGAGACCTAAGACCAGACGCTGACTAGACATAGCACGCAGACGTGGAAGAGAAGGGTGTCCCATCCGGTGGTGCCACAGAACGGTGGGGTGGGCAAGCGACCGACAGGAGCAAGACGCAGCGACTGGACTGGACGCGACAACCTGAGGGGACGGAACCACCTGGTGAGACGCAGGGAGGAGACTAGGGGGAGGGACAGGAACTGGGAGGAGTGGCTGCTGCTGCTGCTGCTGCGGCTGCTGCTGCTGCTGCAGTCGCTGCTGAGCGCGCGGGCCAGTGTGAAGAGTGTAGAGACCGGAGCCCGGCTCAGCAGCAAAAGTGGCGAGGGGCTGGTAAGAGTCCCCGTCAACACACACCGCAGTCTCTCCAGAAGGCTCAAACCACACACCGCAGTCTCTCCGAAGACCCGAGACAGGAGGAGGAGACGGCAGCTGCTGCTGCTGCGGCTGCTGCGGCTGCTGCTGCTCCAGCGGCTGCTGCCCCTGCTGCTGTCGCTCCTGCTCCTCGAGCCGCTGCAACTCTCTCTCCTCTCTCTCCAACTCCAGCTGCTCCTCACGAGCACGGCGAACACGAGCCTGGAACCTGGTCGGGTAGGGGTGGGGGGAAGGAGTAGTGTCCGGGGCAGCGGCAGCCCCAGAGTCGACCTCCGAAGCACCAAGCACACCACCCCCAGAGGCAGCACCAACACCAGCTCCAGACCCAGGCTCTCCAGAAACCGAAGGAACACCCTCACCCCCAGACGCAGCACCCCCAGACTCCGCACCAGCACCCCCAGACTCCGCACGACCAGTACCAGCCCCCGGAAGACAAGAGTCCTCTGCAACCCGCGGCTCAGCTCCAACTCCAGCACCCCCAGAACCAGAGACCTGTACAGGGACAGTCGCAGGACCAACCTCCCGAGAGGGAGCACCTGCAGGAGGCGGCGAGGAAGACTGTGGGGAGGGAGGCTGTACAGGGGGGGCTACCGAAGGGGGAGGGCTAGCCTGAGACACACCAGACGGGGCTGGACCAGGGGGGGGAGGCTGTACCGGGGGAGCAGGCGGGGGAGCGGCGGTCAGGAAGAGAGGGGGGGGAGGGACCGGGAGACCTCGACTGGGGTACCTGACTGTTGTAAGAGTATCTTAGGCAAGATAGTAGGAACCCTAGGTATGGCGAGAGTTAGGAACGAGAGTCGAGAGAGAAGGCCAAAAGAGGATGATTCAATATTGAGCGAGGGTACAAATAGGAGAGAACAAACAAGAAAGGTGCACCACCAAATAGGAAAACGTTATAACTACAGTATTCTACACTACAGGCAGTTATAGAACAATATATAGAATTATATATTATTCTGACACGCCCCCATAAGTGCCTGTAGGAAGAATGTGCAATCAACGCCCCCATAATGGGGTACACCAGACAGAGTGCAGCGGAAGAAACAGTGGCAGGCAAAAGCACTGATAGCCGGTGCAGAAGTGGCAGATACAGCTGTAGCACACCCTTGGCCAAGGCAGAAACAAAAGCAGGTGTAGGGGCGGCAGGTCGCCTGAGGAGCAGGCTCTGTGGCTGCAACGTGCAGCAGGACAGCAGCGGCTCGACGGCAGCACCTGCAGGCCCCAGCAGCAGGTAACAGAAGCAAAGGCAGCAAAGGCAGGTGGCGGCAGGGGCGGCAGCTGGATATGCCACGGTAGCAGCGGGACGGCAGTAGCAGATGCCCGGCTGACTTCCGCCACCCTCTCTCACCCCCCCCCCCCACTGCTGCTCACGCAGCAGTGAGAGAGAGAGGAGGAAGGGCGGCTGCTGGCTCGACATAATCTCTCTCGCCACCCCCTCACACTCCCCCGATTCCCCCATAGCGACAGGCGCTGCAGGGAGAGAGAGGAGAGAGGAGGGCGGCGGCCGGTTCCTGCGGGTACACTCCCGCCACCCCTGCACCCTCCCCCCCACAGCGACAGTCGCGTATGGGGCGATAAAGGGCGACTGCAGGCGCTGCTGGCGTCTCACAGCGTCCATCCCGTCACACCGCCTCCCCCGATGTCCGCCACGCCCACGACCTCCCCCCGCAGCAGGAGCGCGCACGGCAGCAGCAAGTGCGACAGTTGCAGCAAGACCGGCGGGAGGGTGGGCGGGGACAGTTGCTCGGACACGACGAGCGGGACAGAGGGCCGTAACGGAGGCGCGATGAAGCTGCGACGGGGCAGCGTGGCCGCGAACGACGGGGCGACGAGGCAGCGCGACGAGCAGAGCGCCGCCTTCGCCCCGTCGATCGCGCTGACGATCAGGACCGTCGCGGATTTCGACGCGACGGTCATTGTGGCGGCACGATTGCAGCAGAAACTCGTCGGGAGGGAGGGCCGCCATGCTAGGGTCGAAAAGCGGTGGGCCCGTTGATCGGAAACTAGCTCGATACCATGTTAAGAAGGTAGGGACTAGGAACTTAGAGAGCTAGGAACTTAGGGTTTGGATGGAGAGAAGTTTGGCCAAAGGAAGGGGTTGGACTAGTGAGAGAGATACATGATATAGGGTTAGGGAAGGTGGTCAGGAGGGGTATACCACCAACAAGAGAATACATACTACACTAGCTATACTAATATGCAGTTATATAAAGAAATACAATTTCTGACATCCCCCCTTAACTGCATACAAGCATAGCTAGTGAGGGGCGCTCTACCCTAAGTGCAGACTTCACCGGGCCGCAGCTGGGCCCACCGATACAACACACGATGGAGTTTCCCGCCTGCGGTTTAACCCCCGCAGTGGATGCCTGGTGTGCGCGACTCTGGGTGACCACGCCCAGAAACGACGGAGAAAAGGAACGAACGACAAGAAAACATTACGAAAGTAGAAAACAGAAAAGAAGAGACCCTTTCTCTCTCTCTCTCTTTTGTCCCCCCTTAACCTCTCTCATCCCCCCTTAACCTCTCTCCTCCCCCCTTACCCTCTCTCCCCCCCCCCCCCTACAGCAACAAGTGCTGCAGGGAGAGAGGAAGAGGGAAGGGAGGGAGGAGGTGCTGGCTCCTCACAACCTCACACCCGCCACCCCCACATCTCCCCCTCCTCCCCCCCCACGACGGAAGCAGTGGAAGGGAGGGCGGGCGGGAGGGGGCAGGGCGGCGGTAGCTGCTGCTGGCGCTGGCGCGGGCGGCTGGCGCTGGCGGTAGCTGCTGCTGGCGCTGGCGCGGGCGGCTGGCCGCGGTGGGGCGGCTGGCTGCTGCTGGCGCTGGCGGTAGCTGCTGCTGGCGCTGGCGGTGGCGGCTGGCCGCGGTGGTGGCGTCCGCGCTGACGGGCCACGCTGGCGGCGGCGCCTGCGGTCCGGGCTGGCGCGGGCGCTGGCGACGGAACGGGGGGCCGCGGGGCGTCGAAACGGGGGGCCGCGGGGGACGGGAATCGGGGCAGCGACGGGCACGACGGGCAACGCAGCGACGGGCGTGACGGGCAAGGCAGCGACGGGTGACGGGCGACGGGCGCAACGGGCGCGACGAGAAAAAATAGCGCATTTCGCGCTGTTGTACGGGCGGGCCCATAATTCTTTAAAAAAAAGGAAGGTTCCGGGAAAGAACCTGCTCTGATACCATGTTGTAAGAGTATCTTAGGCAAGATAGTAGGAACCCTAGGTATGGCGAGAGTTAGGAACGAGAGTCGAGAGAGAAGGCCAAAAGAGGATGATTCAATATTGAGCGAGGGTACAAATAGGAGAGAACAAACAAGAAAGGTGCACCACCAAATAGGAAAACGTTATAACTACAGTATTCTACACTACAGGCAGTTATAGAACAATATATAGAATTATATATTATTCTGACACTGACGTAGTAGGGGGTGGACTCCTCGAAACGGACGTCACGGGAGTCAAAGAACCGGTGAGAGGGAGGGTGGTAAAAGGTGAAGTCAGAGGAGTCCTCAGGGAAACCAAGGAAGACACAAGGAACGGCGCGAGGCGAGAGCTTGTCCGCGGAGGTGTCGCGGACAAGAGCCAAGCACCCCTAGGGGACTCTGTCTAAAGACTGGTCGGTGAAGCCTCCGGCCGAGAGACGCGTGGCCAGAGGTTCAGCTGGTGCGCGGCGTACCTGACCGCGTATGGCCACAGGAAATGGGGGGCACGGGCGTGAGTCAAGGAGGTGCGGGCAATCTCCATGACCAGGCCTATGCGGCACTCAGCAACCCCATTCTGCTGTGGGGACTCCGGAAGCGTCCAGGACTGACGAATGCCCTGTTCGCGACAGAATCCAGCGAGAATGCCGGAGCGAAACTCGCCCCCGCGGTCGGAGTGGAGACAGCTGACACGACGACCACGAGTGTCCTGGGTGGTAAGCAACCACCTGATCAGCGTAGAAGTCACCTCAGACTTCCTCGCCAGGGGGAACACTGTGGTGTAGCGGGAGTAGTCGTCAACGACCACCAAAAAGAAACGCTCACGCTCAGGGCCAGGGCGAGGAGAGGGGCCCCAGACGTCCAAGTGCAGCGTCTCAAAAGGCTCGGTGGCCGGACGAAGGGAGGAGGAGTGAGGGGTGGCGCGCAGCCTACCCTCGATGCAAGGACCGCACGGTGGTGCAAGGGACGGCGGCAGCGACGGCAAGACACGCGGGAGACCTAAGACAAGACGCTGACGAGACATAGCGCGAAGACGAGGAGGAGAAGGGTGCCCCAGCCGGTGGTGCCACAAAACGGTGGGGTGGGCAAGCGACCGACAGGAGCACGACGCAGCGACCGGACTAGACGGAGGAACCTGACAAGACACAGCTACCTGGGGGGACGGAGCAACCTGGTGAGACGCGAGGACTCGAACGGGGGGCAAAACAGGGGCCGGGGGCAGGAGGGGCGGCTGTGGCTGCGGCTGCGGCTGCTGCTGCGGCTGCTGGTGCGGCTGCTGCTGCTGCTGCTGCAGTCGCTGCTGAGGGCGCGGGCCAGTGTGAAGAGTGTAGAGACCGGAGCCCGGCTCAGCAGCAAAAGTGGCGAGGGGCTGGTAAGAGTCCCCGTCAACACACACCGCAGTCTCTCCAGAAGGCTCAAACCACACACCCACGTGCTGACTCACGAGGGGTCGCACGCCCACCAAGTTCCGGGAGAACGAGGGGACGTGAAACCCAGTGAGAGACCCAGAAGGAGCAGCCGGACACGGCAAGGTGGTAGTGTGACGCGCGGTGACTGGTCCCGAAGTGGGATCAGCCAGCGCCACAGAAACAGGCGCAGGAAGAGGCGTAAGTGTCGTGCTGTCACGAAAGAAGCAGTGAGAGGCTCCAGAGTCCAGCGTGAACGACAGCGAACCGTCCTCTGAGGTAGCCGCTGGACTAGAGTCTACACAAGAACCTACACTAGCAACAGGCAACTGAGCAAGGCTAGCACCTAAGCTAACAACACCAGAGTAAGCAGAGTCAGAAACACTAGAGTCAACAACAGCATACATAGCATGGGGAGTACCAATCAGATCAACTAACTGCTCAGCAGACATGGCCCACAGAGCGGAGCCGTAGCGCTGAACAAGAGGCAGCCAGTCAGGGGCAGGAGCACCAACCCCGTAGACCAAACGAACCGTGTCAATGAGCTGAGCAAAGCACTGACCAGGGGGGTGAAACCGGCCACAAGGGTGGCCACGACGAGTGCCTGTCAGAACCTGGTAGGTGCAGGGAGTGTAAGCAGCACCGCGCTGGGTCTGACGCAGCCCCGACCCTGGAGCCAGCTGCTGCCGCTGCTGCTGCTGAGGCTGCTGGGAGGAGAGGGGCTGCTGGTGCTGCAGAAGCTGCTGCTGACGCTGAGCCTGGTACCACGCCGCTGCTCCGCCAACCGGGGCAGGAAGTACAGGAGGCGACTGACGAACTCGGGCGTCGCCACCACCAGCAGGCGCAGTGGAGTCACCAGTCACTGCACGAGGCGCCTCTCCAGGCCCTGAACCTCCACCGCCGCCAGGCGCAACGCCACCTCCACCACCTCCGCCTCCACCTCCACTACCACCACCAGAACCGCCTTTCTTGCCACTCCTACCGCGGGACCGCGACGCAGTCGTAACAGCAGCTGCAGTCGCGTCAGTAGCGGCAGTGGCAAGTGAGGCAGTAAAGGTGGGTAACTGCGGGACTGTGCACCCGTGGAAGAGTGGGGGGGGCACAGCACCAGAGGCAGCGGCTACCGAGCGAAGGTTGCTCTCGACGTCCTTGAGTGCAGACTCAAGGACCTCGACGGTGAGCTCACTAGGGTGCTTCAGCAGAAGCGCGTCGCGAACGGAGGCAAGGCGGTCAGGGAGGCTAGTGGCGATGAAATAGATAGTAATCGCCATAGGGGGAGGAAGCAGTGCAAGCTGTGCCTCAGTGCAAGCAGCGCGGTAACTAGCGTCGAGCGAGCGGAGGTGAGCGATCAAGTCAGCAGAGCGCTCAAAAGACGCCAGGTCAGGAAACAGGAACGGGAGGAACAGGCGGCCAAGAGAGACAGCAGCGGGAGTAGAGTAGCGGGCCTTAATCGCAGTGAGGTACTCAGCAGCGGTGCGAACCTGAGTGAAGTGAACCTCCTCAGACTCAGGGAGGAGGCTGCTGAGCGCGATGCAGGCCGCAGCGTCACGTGACGTCCAAGCCGTCTGGTCAGCTCGCTGAGTGGCAAAGCGGGCTCTAGCGGCGTCGTCAGGGGCAGGTCCTAAAGGCGTAGGGTCGGGGGGCGCAGGTAGGGCACCAGTAGCGTGCGCCCAGAGGGACTCGCCTGCCTGGACCTGACTCTCTAACAGACGGCGAGCACGAAGAAGCCAGACGGAAAAATCAAGAGGTCTACCGTCAGCGTCGAAACGAAGGACACGCTGAGTCGCCATAGCGAAAACGAACGCGAACGGAGAGGGAGGGGACAGCAGTAGATGAGAGGCAAATTAGGGTTCGGCGGTACTCTGGGACAGGGGAGGAGCGGACGCCACAGCGGGCGTGACAGCGGGAGGTAACAGGGGACTAAGCAGCGGAGAACGAGAACGGGCGCAGCGGCGGGCGATGGCAGCGCGTACGGCAGCAGGGGCCAGCAGCGCGCGCAGCGGGCGACGGCAGGGGGCGCAGCGGCGACGCGCGCAGCGGCGGGCGACGACGGCGGGGCCGCAGCGAGGCGCGCAGGGGGCGGGCGACGGCGGCAGGCGCGGCGGCGACGAGCGCGGTCGCGAGCGACAGCGGCGGGCGCTGCGGGACGGGCGACTCGACGGGGGGAGAGGGCAGGAGCGACGGGACAGGGGGAGGGCGACGTGACGGGGGGAAAGGGGCGGGTGCGACGGGACAGGGGGAAGGCGTCGTGACGGGGGGAAAGGGGCGGGTGCGACGGGACAGGGGGAGGGCGACGTGACGGGGGGAAAGGGGCGGGTGCGACGGGACAGGGGGAAGGCGACGTGACGGGGGGAAAGGGGGCGGGTGCGACGGGACAGGGGGAAGGCGACACGACGGGGGGAAAGGGGGGGGGCGCGACGGGACAGGGGGAAGGCGACACGACGGGGGGAAGGCGCGGACGCGACGCGACGGGGGGAGCGCGACGCGACAGGGGGAAAGGGACGGGCGCGACTCGAGGGGGGGGGGGAGGCGACGCGAAGGGGGGGGGGGGGGGGGGCGGGCTACGCTACGAACGAGAGCGTGGCTCGGCGCTAGGCTCGGTAACAACGAGAAGGAGACGAACGAGAGCTAGGATCAGGCTCGGGTGGTACGAACGGAGAACGGCGGAACGGGATCCCACAGGATCCTAACCTAACTGATACCATGTCAAAATGAAGAATGGATGATGCATTGATGTTGGTTGGGGTACATATAGCTAACCCTAAGTTTTGTACCCCCTAAGACAAACCTCACTATAGGCTACAACATTTGACACTGTCAGTCACGCTGAAACAGTGACAGCACTGCTGCTGCGCGGGTGTATCGCCTCGTTTTAGGCTGATCGGTAAGCTTCACTACTATGTGAACTTTGCTCTATCAGACTTTTGTATGTTTGAACTCTGAAATTTCAGACTTTTTTTTTGGTATCAAGTCTGATTGATCAGACTAAAAATGTGCACTAAGTCTGATGAATCAGACAGCTTGAAAACGAATCTGAGGGCCTGGTCTCGACTCTACGACTCAAGGACAAGGAAGTGAGCAAAGCTCTTGTGAGTGGGCTTCCATCCCAGTGCAGCCCGTGTGGCATCGTTGCACATGCGCTTGCCAAGCAGCGCAAAGGTGAGAGTCGCAGACCCTAGGGAATGCCTCATCTCTATAGTCTCCCTATTCAACTCTAAGACTCTAGGCCAAGGAAATGGGCGAAGCTCTTGTGGGTGGGCTCCCATCGTAGGGCAGCTCGTGTGGCATCGTTGCACATGCGCTTGCCCAGCGGCCCCTCCGTGCCTGTGAAGCCCTTGAAGTCGCCCTCAAACCGGCCACTCCTCACCGTCAGATCCATCAGCTCTTGCCTGCAAGTTTGGGGGGTGGCAGGTGGTGCATGGGCATGGAGAACAGCACATGGTTCAGCGGTCCCTCTGAGCCTGTGAAGCCCTTCAAGTCGCCCTCGACCGGCCGCTCCTCACTGTCAGATCCATCAGCTCTTGCCTGATGATTTGTGAGACAAGGGACATGTTGGGCAGCACTAGCCAAATCATTTGTATGACATGGGACCTGGTTGGGGGGCTGACGGGCGAAAGAAGATGCTGCGGAGGGGCACAGAGCAGGAAGAATGGTTGTTGTTATCTTATCTTATCCCATCCCGCGACGATTTGCCCTCGCGAGCGATTTTTGAGGCAGGTGCAAAGATGGTGGTGAGAGGCACTGACCTGGAGAGAGGGTGGTTGTCGCAACCCATGAAGATCTGCCCTCGTGGCCGCGCTGCTAGAATGGCCGCACACAGTGATGCCGCGTCCTGCTTGGCCACAGGGGTGTGGAGCAAAGGGAATCAAGCAAGACGCAGGGGGTAGGGGAAAAGGTGGGTATACTGGCAGGGGGCAGGAGGCTGTGTGCAAGAGGCAGCGGTTCAGAATTGAGCCGTATCTGAGGGGGGAATGATATGGCTGCCACACACCTCGTAGCTGATGAGGTTGAGGATGTGATCTGGCCGTTGATCCACCGTGCCCTGTCGCAGCCAGTACGTGTGCGCGCCCCTCTCGAGAGTGTACAGCCCCGCCAGCCGCACCACGTTACCGCCCGCCTCCAGGGCGGCGCCTTCGGCTTTTAGCAGCACGTCGACGCGGGGACTGGCACCGAGCGGCACGGTGGGAGCGCCCTCGGGGCAGAAGGAGTTGTCAGAGACGGCGTAGATGGCGCTGCTGGAGGTGAAGAGGAATGCTCCCGTGCCGTTCCATAGGGACGCTGCTGCCCTGCCATTGGGGAAGTGGGTAACGGGGTTGGAAATGAGGCAGATGTAAGGGGCGAGAAGGCATGAGGCAGCTATCTTGAGAACAGGGAACAGGGGGAAGAGAAAGGGGGATGATTACGGGGAAGGTGCTGCGGGAGGTGAGGCACGAGGAGAATAGGAGGACGAGGAGAGACCAGTTGGGCTAGAAGAAATGGAGAGGGGAGGAAATGCAAAATGAGAAGAAGGAAGAAGAGGTGTCTGCGCCTCACCTCACATCACCCTCATAGTCTTGACTGCCGCCCGGTGGCGCGCAGAAGATGAGGGTGTAAGAGGAGAGGAGGGAGAGGAGAAGGGAGTAGAGTGAAAGAAAGTGTCTGCATCTCACCTCACGTCGCCCTCATAGTCCTGACTGCCGCCCGGTGGGGCGCAGATTTTACTTTTGAGCATTCTCAAAAGTAATGACTGCACCTCACCTCACATCACCCTCGTAATCCTGACTATATTTGAGGCGCCTCAAAAAAAGTAATGACTGCATCTCACCTCACATCGCCCTCGTAGTCCTGACTGCCGCCCGGCAGCGCGCAGAAGAAATGGAGAGGGGAGGAGATGCAAAATGAGAAGAGGGAAGAAGGGGTGTCTGCATCTCACCTCACGTCGCCCTCGTAGTCCTGACTGCCACCCGGCGGTGCACAGAAGATGACATACGGCACGCCGCCCGTGATGGCGTCATCGCTGACGTCACGCAGGATGGGGAAGACCCCCATGGACCGCAGCTGCTCGTGGCGCGTGTCTGACCGCGTCTGCCCGTACACCTTGGCCCCTGGGTAGCGCTGGTGGGGGAGAGAGAGTGGGGAGCGGAGAGAGCAGCACGGTGGAGAGGGGAGTAGGGAGGTGAGGCGTGTGTCTGAGCGCGTCTGCCCCTGCGCCTTGGCGTCTGGGTAGTGCTGGAGGGGAGGGAGAGGTGACCGGTAGAGAGAGGTATGGAGCGGTGCAGAGACGTGAGGGAGGTGAGCAGAGGGAAGGACCCCATGGACCCGAGCTGCTCGTGTCGTGGTGCTTGTCCGACAGTGTCTGCCCGTACACCTTGGCCCTTGGGTAGCGCTGAGGAGGGGAGGAAGGCAGAGGCGAGCGGTGGAGAGAGGAGCAGAGTGGTGAGGTAAGGCCCCCATCTACCTGAGCAGCTCGTGGCACTTGTCTGACCGCATCTTCCCGTACACCTTGGCCCTTGGGTAGCGCTGGGGGGGAGGGGGAGGGACGAGTGGTTGAGCGAGGTGCAGAGAGGTCCGGGAAGGAAAGGGGAAGATGAGCAGTGAAGCAGCTGTTGCAGCACGCAGCACAGGAGAGTAGAGCAGACTGGCGGGAGTGAGAGGAGAGCACAGTGAAGTGGGCGGCTGGGCATGCCTCTCACCTGCTGCCACTGCTGAGCCACCACTGACCCCAGCGTGTCGGCACCCACATTCAGCAGCGTCTTTCTATCTATTGCGTCAACCGATGCCCCCTCTGCTGCTGCCGCCTGCCGCTGCTGACGCTGATGCCGATGCATCTGCAACTGCTGATGCTGAAGCGGGGCCGCTGGGAATGGAAAAATTCACTCTCTATCTCACCTGCTGCCACTGCTGCGCCACGAGTGTCCCCAGTGTGCCGGCTCCCACAATCAGCAGCGTCTTCTCTATCGCGTCAACCGTTGCCCCCTCCGCTGCTGCTGCCACCGCTGATGCCTTCGCAGATGCTGCAGCCATGCCTGCACGGGGGATAGCGCGGGTGACATCAAGGCATATGGCATTTGAGACGGACACGACATGCATGTGTTGCGCAGAGGCGCGGAGGAAAGGAAAAACACGCGCTTGCATAACCTGCGTCTCTCTCCTTCAACCCCCCTCACTCCCAACCTTCTTCCCGCTCTTACCCAAAATTTCCCCTGGTTTACCCCCATATTCCCCCCACTTTTTCTAAGGGAGCCCCGCCTTCCCCCACCCCACCTCCCGCGCCTGCCTGCGCGCAAAAGCCTCCTTGCAACAGCGCCAGCGGCAGCAGCGCGGGCGCAAGCAGCAGTTTCCGCCGAGAGGGGGAGGGAGGCGGGGAGTCGGGGGAAGGCGTTGGTGGCGCGGAAACGTCGCCATATGGCGGAGAAAGGGGAGCGGGGGAAGGCGTTGATCGAAGGGGGAGGGGAGCGGGTGGAGATGACGAGACAGTCGTACCGAATTTCTTGGATGGCGGCGCGGCTGACGTGGACCTTCGCTGCGCGTATGCCACACGATAGAGCAAGTGGACGGGCGGAGAGAGACAAGATGTGAATAACATTCAATAAGATGCGCACAGAAAGAGACGTAAAGCGGCATCTAACATGCACGGAAGAGACGTCTATTTGGCAGTGAAGGGACATTGATCCGAAACCGAAGGTCTTCTACCACGACGTGCGGGAACGGCGATAATGGCACCAAGGAGCATCTGTCCCTGTTGCGTCTGTTCTAGTGGCCCGGAATTTTCGTCATCCACTCACTCGTGACGAGACACGGACGGCACGCTGGGGTTCACAATTCCACGCGCGCGGGCCCAGCGACGCCGGACGGACGGAAATCCAGGTGAATCCTCGCCTGCCACGCCAGGCACAGAGCATCGGGGGTGTCATGTCGCATGCCAGCGAATCATGTCGCATGCCAGCGAATCATGTCGCATGCCAGCGAATCAACGCCGGCTTACGGACATTGAGATGTCATGCAGACGACGGCGACATGATTCAAGCAAGGGACTACAACTCTGAAAGTAGCTCAACGGTATCGAAATCCGGTGACATTGAAATTCGAGGCTTCCCTGCCCACCTGAGATCCTTGCCCAGGAAAGCGCTGTGGAGGCGTGAAGCAGGGGCTAGAGCCGATGCCATCACTAAAGAGCCTTCGGAGGAATTGCGGGAGTGCGAGATTGAGCAGCAAATGGGAAACGACCTGCTGCTAAGGAGTAGGATAGACCCGAGCCCGCCCTAAGTCAGCAATGCCGAAGGTGAATATGAGGCTTGGTGAATCTGAAAGCGGGGGGAGGGGGAGGGGGTGGGGGAAAACCTTGAGAAATTTCAAAGTTACGCGTTTGTGATAAGTTGCCGCGGACTGTAGAGTGAATACATTTTCTTATCGGGACTAAGAATGTGCTGTTGTCGCAACACTTGGTCGCTGGAGATTCTTTCATTGGTGCGCTGTGAAATTCTGTGCCAACGTGGCAGAGAAAAGTTCCAAAGCGAATCGCCCTGGAAACATCTCCAGGTATGAGTCTTCGCCACGTCGGACATTTTGGATTTCACTTCCTTGGCTGAATCCGAGCCTGCCCAACCAGAACCAAGGGGAAGCCCTTTTCGCTTGCTGCAGTGACCTTGCCTGACTCTCCATCAACCCACCCCCATTCCTTTTCCTACATGTTGCCGTTGTTGTTCCCAGTTTCAAATTTGCCTCTCTGTGAGCACAGACAGCTTTCACAGATCAGCTCCGGATTACTCGGATTGTAATTGGCAGTTCTTAGAAAGCACAACGGCATCCTCGCTGCTATAGCTGGCCTTTCACCCACGATCTTCCCCTCCAGTCCCTGCTCTATCGGGTGCTTTTTAGGACGGTCAGAATGGCGGCGCTAGCTAGCGGCGCGTCTTTGGTCGTTCCCAGCGCGTGCACAGCTGCAGGAAAATCCTCACTCTCGTGCGCGTCGTCAAGCGTTTATGGCCTTCCTGCCCTCCAGATTCGTTCTAGACGTGCCTCGGCTAACGCATCAAGCCGCAGCTTTCAGAGAAGAGTACGTCATAGTTAGAAGAGCTTGGCCTCGAAGGCATGCATTTATGTATCGTGTCGCTCAACATTGCGATGTTTATCGATCGCCAAACCTTCGGCATTTGCGTTTTGTGCTTTTGGTTTCCTACTCAGATTCTGCAAATTGTGGCAGCGACCGATTTGAAGGAGGAGATGGTGGAGTTCGCGAACGCTGAGAAACGGTGGAGGGATTTCTCAGGTGCGTGTCAATTAACTGTCTTCCCGATGCCTGTCTTCTGCATATCCAGAAAAAGTTTGCTAAAATTGCTGTTTTTGCAGATTGCCGAGGGCAAGGTGAAGTCACTGTCTGCGAAGGAAGCGGGGTACACTTACCAGCTGTCCGACTATGTTCTTCTTGACGTTCGGCCGTCGTATCAGCATAACAAGGTTAGTCGGATTGCAATCTGTCAGTTCTTTTTGTTCTGACAACTTTGCATACCAGGAATTTGTAAATTAGAAAGCTGTTTTCGCAATTTTAAGTCGTTCCCTTGCTTTTTCAACCCGCTCTTGATTTCATCGGCTTCAGGCTTGGGTAAAAGGCTCGCTGTGGATTCCTGCCTTCGACATCGACAACAGTGTCAGCCCAGGGGTCTTGTCCCAGAAATTCATGACCTTCATGATGGGTGAGTATGCCTTGGGGTGTTCAGTTTTGTTGGGAGGAACACATTCAATTTTATTTTATCCATTTTCAAGAAAAGCGAGTTGCCTTCACACACTTCCGCAATACTGAACACACAAATCTGAGTTGGGACTAGCTCACGATGTATTTTCGGAGGAATCAGTTGAATTTCTGCTGTGGTTCACAAGCCACATACGCTCACGTCTGGTGGTACACTTTGCCATCTGCTGTCACTTTTTTGTGCCATTTCAGGAGGATGGTGGTCTGGAGCGTCAGTCAACAAGAGAAACGAGTAAGTCGCTCCTTACGAGTAACATCCTTAACCTTAGTTGGTGAAGAATAAATGACATTCGTATCCTGGCATAGGCAGCTCTGCTTGCAGGTTCCTTCCCAACCCTTCCAGAGCAACCTGTTACTTTCTGTGTTAGAAAAAGGTTCTTTCTGTGGTGTTCATATGAGACACTTTCCTTCCTGTTTTCCAGGCGGTTTATGGCTGACGTTGTGGCTAACATTCCCAAGAGTGCCAACATTATTGTTGCGTGCCAGAAGGGTTTGAGGTAGGCGCTTTTCCTTGTTCCAAAGTCAAGGTGTATTTTGCGGTCTTTTGCTGCAGTAGCCGTTAACCGGCTCAAACACTGAACTCTCCGTGCTGCCATTTCACACTTGCAGATCTCTTGCTGCATGTGAGCACCTTTACAAGGCTGGCTACAGAAATATCTATTGGATAACTGGTGGCTTCGACACTGCCAGTGACGAGGTACCTAGAAATAGTTTTCACTTTGACATCCCTTTTGGTGCCCCCTCTGCTATTTTCCCGAATTTACGTTTCTGCATTCCATGCTCACTACTACCTTCTCACATTCTTGACGTCAATATGAACATGTTCAATGATGCAATGCGTTTCAGCTCACTGAGCCCTTATGATAACCTTGCCACTGAGTTGCTCTGTGTTGGCTCACAATTTCAGGACTTTGAGCGGGAGGGACCAGTTCCCCTTCAGCTGGCGGGCATTGGAGGCATGTCTGAATTTATTGGGTAAGTTCAAATTTTCTGATGTTGTGTCAGTTATTGTGGAAGTCCTGACAAAGGGCGGGGTCAGCGCGTTTGTTTACGGTTCACTTACAATCCATTCTGAGGGATTACTCTCGTTGCTTCACGGTGTAAAACGGCGAATATGGGGAGCCGTTTTGAACCGTCTGTAATCCTTTTGCGCCACGACGGATTGCGAGTACAATAGTGATTCATGAACGTGCTGGCCCCGCCCTAATGTTTTCCTGGTTTCTCTCTCTGCAGCTGGACTGATCCTCAACGCCGCCTTGCCAAAACTGAGGGGTGGCAGTACCGTGCCCTCTTTTTTGGCCGACTGGTAAGTAGTAGCTCTATGGTTTACAGGCTTATTTTGTCAGTCTGAAATTTCAGCTATCTAATGGTATCCTTGCATCTGCCTTGTTTCAGCTTGTGGTATTTTTGGCTGCGGACCTTGCTCTTATTGGGTTGCAGCAACTCAGCTCTTTTTTTCGTGAGCTTGGCCAATAAGCTCGAAGAAGAGAAGTGACTTGCTTTCTCTTTGGCACTGATATATATGTTTAGTATTCTGATATAGATCTTTCTCCCTTATTGTACATTGAAGTTGAGCGACCTTGTACGGTGGAACTTGAGTTTTGTGCTCATTTCACGAAGCAAAATCCGGATCCGAGATGCAGATTCGATTCTGTACACACAGCAAGCTACAGTTCTCATCATCTAGACGCTTCTTTGATCCCCTTACTGATGAAAGTTGCATACATTGGTCAACCCCGCACAAACGATCTTCCATGAAAAACTACATTAATTTCAGGTCTAGGCTCACGCGACACCCTAAACGTTTCTAGGCTTGATCAGACACTTGAAAAGCAGGGGGCTATGAATGATGGATGCGTGGATGTCGGGACTCTATTTGCTTTCCACTACTCGTATGGAGAGTAACTTTGAATCTAAAACCATCCTAATCAGCCTTCGGTTTTAATTTAACCATGGGCTGTTGGCCAAGGGTGTGCCGCACTGGGCTGTGTAAAGTGTTCTTGTGGAGGCTCCGGTCCGATGTACTGTACGTGTAGTGGCATAATTCTATTGCTTGTTTCCGCGTCAATATGATTACACACGACGAAAATCTGGGCCTTGAGATTTCCAGCCGCTTCATTGCCAGATTGACCCGAAAAGAACGCGTTTCCATATGAATGCCAGCTGCACCTTGCTGCTCCCCCCATCATCGCGTCACGCGATTCTCTCATCACCACAACCATTTGATTCCAGCAATCCCCAGGGCAACGACATCGCCCATCCACACGACAATGCCTAGGTGCGCTCATCTCGGGACTGTCTGCAATGCAGAGCAAAGCAAGCCCAACCCAAGCTTCCCTCGCTCTTGCCTTTCACTCCCACCACATCCTCGCAATTTAAAGCGCAACCTTTCACTGTACATCTGACGCTAGGCGTTTCTGAAGTGACGGACGGTTCTCAGAAGTGCGGTTATCCTAGATCCGTCTCTTGTTTCCGTGCCCTCTGCTCCATGGCTCATTTAGGGAACCCCCTTGTTCAGTGTCGATCTCGCAATCTGATTCTGTAATACTCGCATCCGTCAGCCTGGTATGCCTCCGAGTTCCTCGCCGGTCAACAATTTATGAGTACCTATTTTCTGACATCTGTCAAAAAACACTTCTAGTATCAGGTTGACACGTGTCATTCCCGTCGCAGTTGCGCTTCGTGACGTGGCCAATAGTTGACTATTTATTCCATATGCACGCATCTGGTCTCATCGGCACATACTTACCCAGATGCTTCGATTGGACAACTCACGAGTGCCGCCTCTCACGCCTAAAAACAGTCTCCAGAAGGTGGTCGCTTAAGCAACTTAGTTACTTGAGAGTCGCAACTTTCTGGAGAATGCTTTCAATGCGTGATTGTGCAGACATAGCAACTCACAGCACTAGTACTACTCGCCGTTGCGGCACTTGACCGCACCGCTTAACCGCCAACGAAGTACCGCGAAGTTACTCCAAGGGTTCGTTCCGAGCGTGCGTTACGAGAGATTTTTCACGACCGACAGCGAAACCAGTCGAAGGAAGAATGTCAGGCGGCCCGTCCGGCGGCGTGGGAGCGGGAGGGATGAGCAGAGACGGCGCGCAGATGCCGCCCGACATGGCGTTCGAATGGGGCTACTCGCCGCGAGGTAGGTCTCCGTCCGTCCTTCCCGGCGCCTCGCTCCTCGACGTGACGTTTGCGTTGACTCGAAAGTCAGTTCCAGTGGGGCTACTTGCCTCGAGGTAGGTCTCCGTTCTTCCCGGCGCCCCGCACCTCGAGACACGCCAGGAACTCTGCAGGCGTTCCATTTTCCGTTGGCCTGCTCATTTCAGTTTCCAGTTTCGTGTGGCTTCTCTTGTATAAGATCTCTCCTTTCTCCTTTCCACAGCTCGTTCTTCATTTCCCAACTTATAGTCTCGTTCGTTCTGCTCCGTTCTCCCCACCCCTCCCTCCCCACCGCCCTCCCCCTCTTCCCCCGCTGCGACATGCAGCCGTGCACTCACCATCCCGCTTTAGCCGAGACGAGGAGGCGAACCCTAACCGGACCAAGAGCAACCTCAGCCGACTTCTGAGTCGACTCATAAGTCACCCCTACCTTCCCCCCCTTCCCCCTTCCTTTCCTTCCCCCCCTCCTCCCGCCGCGATATTCAGCCGTGCACTCACCATCCCGCTTCAGCCGGGACGAGGAGGCGAACCCTAATCGGACCAAGAGCAACCTCAGAAGACTTCTGAGTCGACTGAAACATCACCCCCACCTTTTCCCCTCACCCCCCTTCTCCACCCCCCCTCCCGCCGCGACATGCAGCCGTGCACTCACCATCCCGCTTCAGCCGCGACGAGGAGGCGAACCCTAATCGGACCAAGAGCAACCTCAGCCAGCAGCGCACGCTCAGCCTCAGCCATTCTGCTTCGTTCTTATCCTCCCCCGTATCTTCCCCCCTTCCCGCTGTGACATGCAGCCGTGCACTCACCGTCCCGCTTTAGCCGGGACGAGGAGGCGAACCCTAGTCGCACCAAGAGCAACCTGAGCCAGCAGCGCACGCTCAATCTCAGCCATTCTGCTCCGCTCTTATCCTCCCCCGTATCCCCCCCCCCCACCCCCGCTGCGACATGCAGCCGTGCACTCACCATCCCGCTTCAGCCGGGACGAGGAGGCGAACCCTAATCGCACCAAGAGCAACCTCAGCCAGCAACGCACGCTCAGTCTCAGCGCCGCGCGCCTCAGCCAAGCCGCCGCGGATCTCGGATTCCACGTCACCCCTCCCCCGTACCCATCCGCTTCCGCCAATGCGCCGCCCGCGGCGCAAGCAGGCGCGTTCCCCGGCTTTTCCCCCGCGGCTGCTGCGGCTGCTGCTGCTGCGCTGGCGGCAGGCGGGGATGCTGGCGCGGGGGCGGGTCTAGGGGAGGTATACCTGGGGGTGGTCTTGTTCGGGGCGGGTCGGGACTGGCAGGGTGGTCAGGAGGGGTTGCTGGTGCTGGTGGCGCCGGCCATCTACAATCGCTTACAGTGGATCCGTCTAAAGCGGGGATATCCGCGCGGGGAGCAGGGGGGCACGGCGTGCCGCCTTTGCCGCTTCCGTCGCCGAAAGGAAACGCCGCCGCTGCGGGCAAGCTGGGCAGCCCGAGAGGAAACTTTTCCGGGTCGCTGGCAGCCGCGCTGGGGCATTGGCCGAGAGGCAGTCTGCCCGCGAGCATTCAGCAGCAGCTGATGATGGGGGCGATGGGTGGAGGGGCGGGCGGGGGAGCAGCAGGGGGGGGCGCAGCGGGACTTGCAGGGCTGGGGGGAATGCAGGGCGGCTTTGCTGGCGGTGGAGGCGGCATGGGGGCGTTGGGGAATGCTGGGGGAGGGGGAATGGCGGGAATGGCGGGAATGGCAGGAATGGGGGGAATGGCTGGGCTTGCTGCATTGAACAGTAGCAGCGACGGCAGCGGCAGTGGCGGTGGCAGCGGCGGCGGGTTACCTGGTATGAACCTGCAGACGCAGTTAAGCCTGCTAGCCGCCCAGCTAGACGGCCGATTGGACGACAACAACCCCCTCTCGCGGACCAGTAGCGCGCCGCCACTTGGCGCGCTTCTCGCCAGCATTGGTGACGTGGCAGAGCTGGAGAGGCTGTACCGATTGCTCCCCGATGCCATGTCACCAGACGTCTCCCCGCACGTGGGGCTCAGTCTGCCGTACCAGAGCATAGCCGCGGCGTCAGGCTCGGCAACAAGCTCGGCAGTAGGCTCGGTCGCAACGAGCCCGGACCGGGAATTGCACTTGCATCGGCTCCTGGGGAGCATGGGGAGCGGAAGTATGGGTAGCATGGGTAGTGGGGGCATGGGCAGTGGGAGCATGGCGGGATATTTATCGTCAACTGTACCATCAATGGCGGCTTTGGTAAGGGAGCGCACTAAGCTCTCCCGCACTAGCAGCTGCCCTCCCCCTGTGGCGGAGGACATGAGCGGGGGCGCGGGGGGAAGCGGAATGGAGGGGCGCGGGGGCGAGGGGGAGTCGTCTGAGTCGGAGGGGGAGAGCGGGCAGCATGGGGCGGGCGCGGGGCACAAGAGGAAGAAGCGCAGAGCGCCGGGGGGAGTGGGGGCGGGTGCTGACGTGGCGGGGCTGGGGGGAGGCAGGAGCGGCGGAGGCAGCAAGGTAAGGGCTTTTTTAAGGTTTCGCCTCAATATCAGGTGCCTTCCAGCATACCAGTCAGCAGCACTTTCTTACCCCCCCTTTCCGATTCCTCCTTACCTTAGTTCTATTTTCCCCCCTTATTCCCCACGTGCCCCACAACTCACCGCCTCCCCTCTCCTCCTCATGTCTCTCCCCGCTCCCGCACATGTGCCCTTCCACTTTTCCCCCATGTCCCCTCCGCGCCCACCCTATCCCCCTAAGAGCAGCGGGAGCCAGACGACGCGCTGGACGGCGGGGCGCGCCCGGGGGGCCGAGGAGGGGGCGGGGGAGGCGCAGGGAGCGCGGGCAGCGGGGGGAGGGGAAGCGCGGGGGCGTGGGTGGGGAGCCCGGGGGGCGGGTACAGCATGCAGGGCGGGGGGATGGGGGGAAACATGCAGGCGGGGGCAGTGGAGACATCAAGCCAGGACTACATTCACGTGCGGGCGAGGCGAGGGCAGGCCACTGACAGCCATAGTCTTGCTGAAAGGGTGAGTGCGTCCTTAGGGGGGCTGGGGTTGGGGGGATGGGAGGGTTGGGTGAAAGTGGGGGCGACGGAAACGTCAAGCCAGGGCTTTATTCACGTGCGGGCAAGGCGAGGGCAGGCCACTGACAGCCACAGCCTGGCAGAGAGGGTGAGTGGCGTGACGTCTTTTGGGGGGAGTGGGCTGTGGGGGAGGTGGGGGGGGGAGGTTGATGGGGTCGTCAATCCCTAGGACTACATTCACGTGCGGGCGAGGCTCGGGCAGGCCACTGACGGCCACAGCCTTGCAGAGCGGGTGAGTGGCATGGCAGTACTGTGAGTGACAATGTTGGGGGGAGATGGCTTTTGAGTCTATTCAAGTGTGAGCACTCGGGGACGGGTGGGGGTGATGGCGCTGGAGGGTTGGTTGGGGAAAGAGGGGAGGAGGTGGACAGTATTGGCAATATTGACCAATGCGTGGGGCAAGGTGTGGCTTCTGACAGCTACAGCCTAGCAGAAGAGGGGGTTGGGGTGGGGTGGAGGGTGGGGTGGAATGAGAGGGTGGGTTGGGGAGACAGGGCCAAGGTAAGGTCTTAGGGCTATGCAAAAATGATGGGGTGAAGAATGAGCGCTTGACCTGCACGTTGCATGCTGCTCTGCTGATTTGTGTCCCCTTGACGTGCTGTGCTCACTTGAACCCTGGACACACTGTGGTGCTGTGCAGGTGCGACGTGAGAAGATCAGTGATCGGATGAAAGTGCTCCAGAGCCTTGTTCCCACGTGCACCAAGGTAAGTGCCTCGTATCCCCTATTTTTAACCCGTGCTCTCCATTCCACCCTCGGAGCCTTGTTCCTCGAAGTGCCCGACCAAATCTGCCATGCAACACCAGTGTTTGTCTAGACGCCTCAGCGATCGGATATGCCACGCCATGCAAGCCATGCAAGGCCCTCGTGCTGGGTCAGAGTAGCATCTGAATGGTCATTCTTGTCCCTTGCTCGCTTCCCTCCTTCCGATGTATGCATGGTGGTCTGTACGGTAATGTGATGTGATGTTTGAATGGGTGTATACATGGTGTACATGCATGGTGTACATGCATGGTGTGCATGCATGATTTGCATGTATGATGTGCATATATGGTGGCATGTATGGTGTGGTGTGCATAAATGGCATGCATCATAACAGGCGACGGGCAAGGCAGTGATGCTGGACGAGATCATCAACTACGTTCGATCGCTGCAGTTGCAGGTTGAGGTGAGCCCACTCTCCATCCTCCCCATTCTCTTCAGCTTCTTTCTTCGCCTTCCCTGTGTACCGCTCTGCTCTAGCCCAGCAAATGGAAGGAACGATCCCACATATACACATCTTGCCCACTCAATTCGCCCATTCAACTCCCTCCATGTTCTTTGCCCTCTCTCTTCCTCTTCTCCATTCTTTCGCTCCCCTAACCCCTCCCCCATCTCCTTCCTGCCTGCCAGCCTCACCCCTCTTCCTTTCTGCCAACCTCCTCCCCGTTCATTTCCCCATCATTCCCCCAGCTGCTATCGGCCAAGCTAGCAGCAATAGAGCAGGACACGGCGGAGATGGACGGCTCGGATTCACCCGCCGACTTCTGTGCGGCTCAGATGGCAGCACTGGGAGGGCTGCTAGTCCCCGCCGCCCCTGGTACTGCTGCTGGCGCCGGGGCAGGTGGAGGAGGAAATGCTGCTGCTATGGGTGGCGGTGCTGCTGCTGCTGGTGCTTCTGCTGCTGGTGCTTCTGCTGGTGCGGGCGCTTCTGGTGGTTCTGCTGGTAGTGGTGCTGCCGCTGTGGCTGTGGCTGCCCTTGCCGGAGGATCGTTTCGACAGGCATCTCCGTCCTGCTCACAGTCTCACGATTGGTCTACCACTGATGTGAGCTCTATTGCCTTCTGAATTGACTCAAAGCTCAAGACCTCCTTTTAAGTTGACTAAAAAACCCCCTTTAAAGTCGAATAATCAACCGCCTTCTGAGTTGACCCAAACACCATCGCCGTCCTGCTCCCAGTCTCACGATTGGTCAACCAGCGATGTGAGTGAGCATGCCTGCTCGTGGCAACGGTAACGCCTTATTATGTCAGTCTACGGCCGGCTCGTGTCAGCTCTCACGATTGCTGATGTCAGCTCTCATTATTGCTGATGTCAGCTCTCATGATTGCTGATGTCAGCTCTCATGATTGCTGATGCAGCTCTCATGATTGCTGATGCAGCTCTCATGATTGCTCATGTCAGCTGTAAACCATGTTAAACACTCCCTTCCAGACCCATGTTATTCTCTACTCTACAGGACACGTTCTCCCCTTCGATCCTCTCACCCTCCTCTTCCATCCTGCTGCCCCCACCATCTCCACCTCTATTCTCTCTCCACCCTCTTCCCCTCTCCCCCCTCTCACCCCTCTCCCCACTCTCTGCCCTCTCCGCTCTCTTTCCCCCTCAATCCTGTCTCCCAGACGGCCCATCATAGCACAGCGTCGCCCATCGCCACGCCATCGCCATCAACACTAGCATCAGCAGCAATAGGAGTAAATTTTTTAGTGAACTAAAAAAATCCTCTCCCTCTCTCCCCCTCTCCCCCCTGTCTACCAGACGGCCCATCACAGCACAGCATCGCCCATGGCCACGCCATCACCATCAGCGTCACTAGGAGCAGCAGCAGCCCTGCACCCGTACATGGCCTCCCTCCCCACTGACCTCGCCCGCCTCTCTGCCTTCTCCCCCACTCCCCTCTTGCTCCCAGACGGCCCATCACAGCACGGCACCATCACCATCGGCATCACTAGGAGCAGCATCCGCCCTGCACCCGGACATGGCCTCTCTCCCCACTGACCTCTTCCTCTCTCCGCCCTGTTTCCCCTCTTGCTCCCCCTGTCTCCAGACGGCCCATCACAGCACAGCATCACCAATCGCCACGCCATCAGCATCGGCGTCACTAGGAGCAGCATCCGCCCTGCACCCGGACATGGCCTCCCTCCCCACTGACCTCGCCCGCCTCCTCCTCTCCCGCCACCTGCCCCACTCCCCCTTCGGGGGACCCGCTGGGGGAGGCACTGGGGGAGGGCTGGCTGGGGGAGGGGGAGCAGGAGGGGGAGGGGTTGACGAGGGGGGAATGGGAGGAGGGGGCGGGGGAATGGGGGGAGGCGGAGGGGAGGGGCTGGGGGAACTGACGATGGAGCAGCTGCAGGCGCAGCTGGATGCCATGAATGGGGCAGGGGGCGGGGGAGAAGGGGGGAATTTGTCACACATGGGCGTGCAGTGTGAGGTGAGGTGGGGCGTGGACTGGGGTGGGGCATGGAGTGGGATGGGGCATGGAGCGGGGTGGGGCATGGAGTGGGGTGGGGCATGGAGTGGGGTGGGGCATGGAGTGGGGTGGGGCATGGAGTGGGGTGGGGCATGGAGTGGGGTGGGGCATGGAGTGGGGTGGGGCATGGAGTGGGGTGGGGCATGGAGTGGGGTGGGGCATGGAGTGGGGTGGGGCATGGAGTGGGGTTGGGCATGGAGTGGGGTGGGGCATGGAGTGGGGTGGGGCATGGAGTGGGGTTGGGCATGGAGTGGGGTGGGGCATGGAGTGGGGTTGGGCATGGAGTGGGGTTGGGCATGGAGTGGGGTTGGGCATGGAGTGGGGTTGGGCATGGAGTGGGGTTGGGCATGGAGTGGGGTGGGGCACGGAGTTGGGTGGGGCGGGAGTGTGAGTTGGGGAATGGGAGCACGGCGCGGGCTGAATTGCACTCATCATGAATCTTATCATGCATTCCCCTTTTTCCTCCTCATCCCGTCCCCATCTCTAATTTCACTCGCCTTCGAAGCCTACTGTGAATTCATGAGTTGAAAATCGATTCATGAGTTGACTCGAACGTGACTTCATTCAACCGTGTGCCCCCTATCAACTCATAAGTCACCATGTCATCTATCCTCTCCCGCTCTTCCCCCCCCCCCCCCCCCCCCCCCCCCTCCCCTCCCTCATGCCCCTCCCACTCACCCTCGTGCAGTGGGACGGTGAGCTGGAGAGCGTAGTGGCAGCAGCAGCAATGTGACTGTTTAGTCGACTCAAATGTCCCCCCTCCCCTCCCGCATGCTCCTCCCTCACACACACCTGCTGGCAGTGGGACGGTGGGCTTGAGAGCATAGTGGCAGCAGCAGCTGCCATGCCGCCTTCCCAGCAGGCCCAGTCAGCTTCAGGGACCAGCCACTCAGCCAATAACCATCATGCGTCAGGTACGCCATGCTGCTGTCTGCACCAGGTATGTATGCTATGACTTTAAAAGGCGCCTCAAAAGATTCTGCCCTCCCAGCAAGCTCAGTCAGCTTCAGGGACCAGCCACTCTGCCAATAACCATCCTGCGTCAGGTATACCATGCCATGCCATACTATGCTGCTGTCCACATCAGGTGCAGTAGCTAAACTGTACAAAACCACGTCCCACCACTTTAATATTTTCTCCCGAACTCCCCTTAGGAACCAGCTTCTTGTGCTCTCTCTACTTCATTCATAACCTGCTTTCCGTGCTCGCCCCTGTCTCCTGCCATCTGTTTCTCCCTGCTGCAGGCTCACCCTCCATGTCCCAGCAGTCGGGTGCGAGGCACTGAGCCACACCTGCATTCTTCCATTCCAATCCAAGCACACCATCCATATTCTTTATTTAAATTCCGAAACCACTGCGCGCCATCTGTTCCTCCATCTGATCTCCTGATGTCTCCCTCCATCTGCGCACCATCTGTTTCTCCCTGCTGCAGGCTCACCCTCCATGTCCCAGCAGTCGGGTGCAAGGCACTGAGCCATACCTGCATTCTTCCATTCCAAGCACACCATCCATATTATTTATTTTAATTTCAAAACCACTGCGTCGCCGGCGATTAACCTTCGGCACCCTGAGTACACCCTTGAAGCTGTAAACCCGCCCAGAGATTTGACTGAGTTAAGGTTGGAATTTAGGAGGCACTTGTGCGATGTTCTTCTTGCCTGCAAAGGTGTACCTTTGGCTTGCAAATTGCAGGCTATTGCATACATAGTTAGTGGATAGCCCATTTCGTTATTAGGTGTAGTTCTCCAATTATACGTAGTCGCCTCAGTCACTCAATTGTGCGGCATGTGACGAGTGTCGTAGAAAGCGCACTCGGCGGCATGCAGCTCGAGCCGCACGTTAGCCCCTCAAGTGTCGCCATCACCACCGCCATTCGCAGTTGTTCTTCTCTCCGTCTCCGCTCCGCCATCTCCATTGAATGCCAGCCATTTTCAGGTGCATGCAGCTTAGTCGAGGCGCGTTATTCAGGTGCATGCCAGGTTGCGTACACTTTTCTCAGGTTAAGTAAATGAATACGCAGTTCAAGATTCGATAAAAATTGACACAAAAGGTCTGAAATAGATGGAATTTCGGAATACGCAAATCGGAATCGGGATGATTGGCTTTCGATGCTGCATTTTCTGACGTAACTCAGTGCAATGATTGCATTTCTGCCCAGTTTCTACGCAATTTTTTGCTTCGCACCAAATCTTTTTGAACGGATTGTAATGCTAAATCGTTTGTACTGTTGGCGCAGGTGGCGGACGCTTCGCGGGTCAAATCAGCAAACTCTAGTGGGACGTGCATTGCTTGAAAAGGGTAGTCCGAAACACGATAAATATGCCCGAGTGTTAAGAGTGAGTTACCCCTACCGCTATTAAGGATATATCGTATGTTACATGTATATTTAATGCCACGTAATTAAGGCCGTTGAATACCACCTATTTCAATATGCACGTACGGCAAACTTAGTTTGGTAGAGGCAAAATATACAAACACTCACGAAGGGTTTGCTGATTTGCCATGCGCAGCGTCCGTCATCTGCGTCAAAAGTACAACAGATCTAGCATTAGATTCGTTCGAAATGAGTTGGTGCAAAGCAGAAATTTGCGTATAAATTGGACAAAATGCAATCATTACACTGAGTTACGTCAGAAAATGCAGCATCGAGAGCCAACCATTCCGATTCCAATTTGCGTAGCCCGAAATTGCATCTATTTCAGACCTTTTGTGCCAATTTTAATCGAATCTTGAACTGCGTGTTAATTTACGAGAGACATTTTTTAACCTGAGAAAAGTGTAAGCAACCTGGCATGCACCTGAATAACGCGTCTCGACTAAGCTGCATGCATCTGAAAATGGCCGATTGAATGCCAGCTGCGGCTTGAAGAAGTTGAAGCAAGAGTGCGGTGCGGTGTGTGTTTCCGCGCCGCATGCACCGACCCATACACAGCCAGCCGCTACAAGCATGGCATCTCATCTCTCTCACACTCGATCTTCGGCCAGCAGCTACGCTTCTCACCCCTGTACGCTCGTTTATGGCGTAGTCACACCAGGCACGCTTTTTCCTTCGCATTCGACTCTTCACCTCGGTCTGCTAGTATCAGCATGGAGTAGTAATTCCTAGTCGTGCGGAATTACTGAGTACCCGCGTAAGAAAGCACTCTGCTCAGCGGTCGAAGGCATGGAGTCGTACTATCAGGCCATGCGCAATTCTCTCCGCGCCCACCTCTCCGCGATTCACGGCGAGGCGCGCCGGCGGCTTCCCCCAGCCCTGGCGAGCGCGCAGGTCGCTTCTGTGTGCTTTGCTGCGGTGCTGGTGCTGGTGCTGATGCCGCTGGGGTTGTGGATCGGACGGCTGGGAATGGGCGTCAAGATGATCTATGGCTTTGTGTTGGGGATTGCGTGCTCGCTACTGTACTCTTCGCTTGCAATGAGAAATGCGCGGCAGAGAGAAAAGAAGGTACAGTGCGAGTTGTTCAGGAAAATAACTCAAGTGGGAGGGGAAAATAGCTTTATTTGTAATTGATGTACAAATTCGTTTTGGGGTGCGTGCAGGCCGTTGTGTTGCGGCGGATGGACTGGGAATTGTCAGTGGACGAAATTCTCCGACTAGCAGGATTCAGCGAAGGCAATTGCACGTCCTCATGCCAGAAACTACATACCTTTCAGGTAACGGGCGCAGTCATCGGCGTTCCACCCTTAGGTGACCTAAGGGCGCTAATTTTTCATGCATCGTAGGTTGCATATCAGGTTTTGGCGCCTCGAAAATCCTGGAGTGCATTTTTTGTTTATTTTGTGCATTCTTTGCAATTATTGGGTGCATGTGGAGTCACTTCTGGCAGCTGGCGTGGGTGAATGCGGCAGTGCGGCAGATGTGGCCAGAGCTGCGCAAAGCAAGCACGGAAATGCTGAAGAGCAGCCTGAGGGGTCTGTTCGAGGGGTATCATTTTGGCATCATCACGGGCATCGACGTGCGATCTGTGGACCTGGGACCGGACCCGCCAACTATCACTGGTGTGTGCCGCGTTGTGCTGTGTGCTGGGTGGTGCGTGGGACCTGTTTTAGGGGTGACCACTTGAGGAGCACGCTATAGAGCAACCTGAGGGGCGACCTGGAACAGGCCCCTCAGGCACACAGGAGCAACCTGTTCCAGGATGCCGCTTCGGCATAGAGCAGCCTGAGGGGCCTGTTCCAGGATGCCGCTTCGGCATAGAGCAGCCTGAGGGGCCTGTTCCAGGATGCCGCTTCGGCATAGAGCAGCCTGAGGGGCCTGTTCCAGGATGCCGCTTCGGCATAGAGCAGCCTGAGGGGCCTGTTCCAGGATGCCGCTTCGGCATAGAGCAGCCTGAGGGGCCTGTTCCAGGATGCCGCTTCGGCATAGAGCAGCCTGAGGGGCCTGTTCCAGGATGCCGCTTCGGCATAGAGCAGCCTGAGGGGCCTGTTCCAGGATGCCGCTTCGGCATAGAGCAGCCTGAGGGGCCTGTTCCAGGATGCCGCTTCGGCATAGAGCAGCCTGAGGGGCCTGTTCCAGGATGCCGCTTCGGCATAGAGCAGCCTGAGGGGCTATGTTGGAAAAGTCGCCAGCCTGGGCATGCGTACAGCGTATATTCGTAGACGAATATACGCTATACGCAATACGCACGTACATTCGTTCGGAAAAATCCGGGCTGCCCGGCCAAAAAAGAAAAAGAAAAAGTTCGCGCACGAAATTGGAAAATTCGTCGCGACACACATTGTGTGCACGAATTTTGCAAATGCAACGTCAAATTGTTCGCAACATCACAATTCGTCGACCCCACCAACACACAAATTTGGCAAGGGGGCATTCAAATCAACCGCATTGCACCGTCCGTTACCCCGCAACTCCACCTCAGCTACACGAATGTCTCCAACCAGCCTATCAAAACTCTCATCGATGACAAAAGATAATCCCTCCCAACCCTAAAACATCTCATCAGTCGCGTCGTGATTCTCTTTCTCCAGTTCTCTCGATCGCCTCGCAGCTCTACGATGACGCCCCCAATGGCACTCCAGCGAGTGCGACTAATGAGGTTCCTAGTCCTGCCTGACCGGAAAAAAGTTTTACCTGCCCGGGCAGCGTATTTTTCACGTATTCTTGAGTCACCCATTCAGCGCATCCCGTATTATACGCAAGCGTATATACGCTTGCGTATAATACGCTGGGCGCGACTTTTCCAACATAGCTGAGGGGCCTGTTCCAGGATGCCGCTTCGACATAGAGCAGCCTGAGGGGCCTGTTCCAGGATGCCGCTTCGGCATAGAGCAGCCTGAGGGGCCTGTTCCAGGATGCCGCTTCGGCATAGAGCAGCCTGAGGGGCCTGTTCCAGGATGCCGCTTCGGCATAGAGCAGCCTGAGGGGCCTGTTCCAGGATGCCGCTTCGGCATAGAGCAGCCTGAGGGGCCTGTTCCAGGATGCCGCTTCGGCATAGAGCAGCCTGAGGGGCCTGTTCCAGGATGCCGCTTCGGCATAGAGCAGCCTGAGGGGCCTGTTCCAGGATGCCGCTTCGGCATAGAGCAGCCTGAGGGGCCTGTTCCAGGATGCCGCTTCGGCATAGAGCAGCCTGAGGGGCCTGTTCCAGGATGCCGCTTCGGCATAGAGCAGCCTGAGGGGCCTGTTCCAGGATGCCGCTTCGGCATAGAGCAGCCTGAGGGGCCTGTTCCAGGATGCCGCTTCGGCATAGAGCAGCCTGAGGGGCCTGTTCCAGGATGCCGCTTCGGCATAGAGCAGCCTGAGGGGCCTGTTCCAGGATGCCGCTTCGGCATAGAGCAGCCTGAGGGGCCTGTTCCAGGATGCCGCTTCGGCATAGAGCAGCCTGAGGGGCCTGTTCCAGGATGCCGCTTCGGCACAGAGCAGCCTGAGGGGCCTGTTCCAGGATGCCGCTTCGGCACAGAGCAGCCTGAGGGGCCTGTTCCAGGATGCCGCTTCGGCACAGAGCAGCCTGAGGGGCCTGTTCCAGGATGCCGCTTCGGCACAGAGCAGCCTGAGGGGCCTGTTCCAGGATGCCGCTTCGGCACAGAGCAGCCTGAGGGGCCTGTTCCAGGATGCCGCTTCGGCACAGAGCAGCCTGAGGGGCCTGTTCCAGGATGCCGCTTCGGCACAGAGCAGCCTGAGGGGCCTGTTCCAGGATGCCGCTTCGGCACAGAGCAGCCTGAGGGGCCTGTTCCAGGATGCCGCTTCGGCACAGAGCAGCCTGAGGGGCCTGTTCCAGGATGCCGCTTCGGCACAGAGCAGCCTGAGGGGCCTGTTCCAGGATGCCGCTTCGGCACAGAGCAGCCTGAGGGGCCTGTTCCAGGATGCCGCTTCGGCACAGAGCAGCCTGAGGGGCCTGTTCCAGGATGCCGCTTCGGCACAGAGCAGCCTGAGGGGCCTGTTCCAGGATGCCGCTTCGGCATAGAGCAGCCTGAGGGGCCTGTTCCAGGATGCCGCTTCGGCATAGAGCAGCCTGAGGGGCCTGTTCCAGGATGCCGCTTCGGCATAGAGCAGCCTGAGGGGCCTGTTCCAGGATGCCGCTTCGGCATAGAGCAGCCTGAGGGGCCTGTTCCAGGATGCCGCTTCGGCATAGAGCAGCCTGAGGGGCCTGTTCCAGGATGCCGCTTCGGCATAGAGCAGCCTGAGGGGCCTGTTCCAGGATGCCGCTTCGGCATAGAGCAGCCTGAGGGGCCTGTTCCAGGATGCCGCTTCGGCATAGAGCAGCCTGAGGGGCCTGTTCCAGGATGCCGCTTCGGCATAGAGCAGCCTGAGGGGCCTGTTCCAGGATGCCGCTTCGGCACAGAGCAGCCTGAGGGGCCTGTTCCAGGATGCCGCTTCGGCACAGAGCAGCCTGAGGGGCCTGTTCCAGGATGCCGCTTCGGCACAGAGCAGCCTGAGGGGCCTGTTCCAGGATGCCGCTTCGGCACAGAGCAGCCTGAGGGGCCTGTTCCAGGATGCCGCTTCGGCACAGAGCAGCCTGAGGGGCCTGTTCCAGGATGCCGCTTCGGCACAGAGCAGCCTGAGGGGCCTGTTCCAGGATGCCGCTTCGGCACAGAGCAGCCTGAGGGGCCTGTTCCAGGATGCCGCTTCGGCACAGAGCAGCCTGAGGGGCCTGTTCCAGGATGCCGCTTCGGCACAGAGCAGCCTGAGGGGCCTGTTCCAGGATGCCGCTTCGGCACAGAGCAGCCTGAGGGGCCTGTTCCAGGATGCCGCTTCGGCACAGAGCAGCCTGAGGGGCCTGTTCCAGGATGCCGCTTCGGCACAGAGCAGCCTGAGGGGCCTGTTCCAGGATGCCGCTTCGGCATAGAGCAGCCTGAGGGGCCTGTTCCAGGATGCCGCTTCGGCATAGAGCAGCCTGAGGGGCCTGTTCCAGGATGCCGCTTCGGCATAGAGCAGCCTGAGGGGCCTGTTCCAGGATGCCGCTTCGGCATAGAGCAGCCTGAGGGGCCTGTTCCAGGATGCCGCTTCGGCATAGAGCAGCCTGAGGGGCCTGTTCCAGGATGCCGCTTCGGCATAGAGCAGCCTGAGGGGCCTGTTCCAGGATGCCGCTTCGGCATAGAGCAGCCTGAGGGGCCTGTTCCAGGATGCCGCTTCGGCATAGAGCAGCCTGAGGGGCCTGTTCCAGGATGCCGCTTCGGCATAGAGCAGCCTGAGGGGCCTGCTCCAGGATGCCGCTTTGGCATAGAGCAGCCTGAGGGGCCTGCTCCAGGATGCCGCTTCGGCATAGAGCAGCCTGAGGGGCCTGCTCCAGGATGCCGCTTCGGCATAGAGCAGCCTGAGGGGCCTGTTCCAGGATGCCGCTTCGGCATAGAGCAGCCTGAGGGGCCTGTTCCAGGATGCCGCTTCGGCATAGAGCAGCCTGAGGGGCCTGTTCCAGGATGCCGCTTCGGCATAGAGCAGCCTGAGGGGCCTGTTCCAGGATGCCGCTTCGGCATAGAGCAGCCTGAGGGGCCTGTTCCAGGATGCCGCTTCGGCATAGAGCAGCCTGAGGGGCCTGTTCCAGGATGCCGCTTCGGCATAGAGCAGCCTGAGGGGCCTGTTCCAGGATGCCGCTTCGGCATAGAGCAGCCTGAGGGGCCTGTTCCAGGATGCCGCTTCGGCATAGAGCAGCCTGAGGGGCCTGTTCCAGGATGCCGCTTCGGCATAGAGCAGCCTGAGGGGCCTGTTCCAGGATGCCGCTTCGGCATAGAGCAGCCTGAGGGGCCTGTTCCAGGATGCCGCTTCGGCATAGAGCAGCCTGAGGGGCCTGTTCCAGGATGCCGCTTCGGCATAGAGCAGCCTGAGGGGCCTGCTCCAGGATGCCGCTTTGGCATAGAGCAGCCTGAGGGGCCTGCTCCAGGATGCCGCTTCGGCATAGAGCAGCCTGAGGGGCCTGCTCCAGGATGCCGCTTCGGCATAGAGCAGCCTGAGGGGCCTGTTCCAGGATGCCGCTTCGGCATAGAGCAGCCTGAGGGGCCTGTTCCAGGATGCCGCTTCGGCATAGAGCAGCCTGAGGGGCCTGTTCCAGGATGCCGCTTCGGCATAGAGCAGCCTGAGGGGCCTGTTCCAGGATGCCGCTTCGGCATAGAGCAGCCTGAGGGGCCTGTTCCAGGATGCCGCTTCGGCATAGGGCAGCCTGAGGGGCCTGTTCCAGGATGCCGCTTCGGCATAGAGCAGCCTGAGGGGCCTGTTCCAGGATGCCGCTTCGGCATAGAGCAGCCTGAGGGGCCTGTTCCAGGATGCCGCTTCGGCATAGGGCAGCCTGAGGGGCCTGTTCCAGGATGCCGCTTCGGCATAGAGCAGCCTGAGGGGCCTGTTCCAGGATGCCGCTTCGGCATCATCACGGGCATTGACGTGCGATTCGTGGACCTGGGGCCCCACCCTCCCACCATCACGAGTGCGTGGGTGTGTAGTATATTCATATATATTTATGTACAGGTGTCTATGAATAACATATATATATATATGTACATTTATAATTCCTGCATCATCCTTACTTCCCAACCACCCTCCCAACAACCCTCAGCTGTGCGAATCCGCAGGGGATGTGCGAACAAGGGGCAGGCGCAGAGTGGCAAACGCTCTCCCAACTCAACCACCCCCCAAGCTGTGTGCACCCGCCACACTCTTCCTCTTCTCCCTCCCAACGCCCCCAGCTGTGCGGGTGCGCAGGGGAGGGCCGGGCAACGGACAGGTGAAGAGAGAAGCGCAGAGCAGCACAGCAGCACAGGGCGCTACACAGGGGGGTGTGGGGGGAGGCGGAGGAGAGGGGGAGGGAGGAGTGGTAACGGTGGCAGAGGCAAAGGAGCATGCGGAGAGGCGGATTCGTGGTGGTGCAGAGGCGCAGGTGATGGGGGAGGGGCAGGGGGAGGGGATGGGGCACGGAAAGGAGCAGGGGCAGAGGGAAACGGAAGGGCAGGGGAACGGAGAAGGAGAGGGGGAAGGAGTCTGGGAGGAGAAGAGCAGGGGGGCAGAGGCGAAGGAGCAAGGGCTTGGGGGTGAGGGAGAAGGCGAGGGGAAGGGAGGAGGAACAGCAGAGAAGGGAGCAACAGAAGAGAAAGGAGCAGCAGAGAAGGGAGCAACAGAAGAGAAAGGAGCAGCAGAGAAGGGAGCAACAGAAGAGAAAGGAGCAGCAGAGAAGGGAGCATCAGAGGAGGTGGCTGCAGGCGAGGTGATAGCAGAGGTGGCAGTGGAGTGGGTGGAGGGGCGAGTCCAGGAGCGTAAAATGAGGCTGAGAGTGCAGACGACCATGAGTCCAGACGTGGATGTGCGTGTGAGCAGCATCGCCGCTGCTGCCACGCTCAAGCTCACGCTCAAGCCGCTGCTGCCGCGCCTGCCGGGCTTTGGTGCTGTGCTGCTGTCGCTGCTCAACCAGGTATGTTGGATACATTTCTCTGTTACTATTCTTTTTCCACTGGAACTTTGAAAAGCCATTTCAGAGACTCGCTTTGCTTCTCAGCCATTTGTGTTGACTCTGCTGTTATGTGAATTTCTCTGAGGCAATCGCAGTGTGCTGCTGTCACTGCTCAACCAAGTGGGGCATTTCTTACTGCGAGGAGCATTTTCTCTCAGCAATTTTCCCTTCCTCTCCCTCTAAATCCCCACCCCCTACTCTGGCAGCCTTTCTTTGACTTCAAGGTGTCAGTGATGGGCGGCAATCTCAAGGCCATGCCAGGGTTTGAAAAGATGATCGAGGTGACACACACACTCCTTCTCACATGCTCTCGCCGCCTCTCCAAATGAGGGTGATTTCGAGTCGTCCTGAAAAGGCCATGCCACGCTTTGTAAAGATTTTGAGACATCAAGATGGCATGCACTCTCCTTCTCACACATGCCCTTGCTGCCTCTCTATAGTCTACTTCTTCTCCTAAGCCGCAATGCAATCCTCTCTGCATTTGTGCATAAGAACCCTTCCTACCACCCACGAATGCATCTTGCTTGCTGCACACCCCTGACCAACCCTCAACCCATGCCTCCTCACCCAATCCATCTCGGCCCCCTCACTCCCCATCCCTTCCATCCCCACTCCGTCCCTCCCCACCCCGCTTCCAGTCACTGACCCTCTCTCTTCCCACCGCATCCCTCCCAACCCTCCCTTATCCCCACCCCATAAATTGCACTGCATCCCTCCCCACCCCCTCGCCACAGACGGTGCTGCGGCTGTCAATAGACGACTCACTTGTGTGGCCCTCGCGATGGGTGTACCCTGTCGTTGAGGGTGACTTCAGGTAGTACCCTGTCATGGAGGGTGATTTCAGGTAATGCCTTTTCATGGAGGGTTACCTAAGGTGACACTCTTTCATGGACGATTACTACAAGTCCAGATTACTACCCCGTGACGGAGGTTGTGTTCAGCACACAGGTTTTAAACAATGCCCCATGGAAATTGGCTTCAAGCAATGCCCTGACACAGGTTCATGGAGGGGAGCTTCAGCTGATGCCCTGTTGCAGAGGCAGAAATCAGAGTAAATCTCTCTGCCCCGCCCCTTTATGACTCCCTTCCCCCCTATCTCTTCCAGTTTTCTGGAGCTCACACCAGTGGGGTACCTAGACGTGTCGCTGATAGAGGCGGCACATCTGCCCAAGACGGACGTGCTGACAGAGGCAGCTGACCTCCTTGCATCACCCACACCCTCTTGGTTATCTCTCCTCTTCCCCATCCTCTTGCGCCTCTGCCATCTCCTCCAGTTTCCTGGAGCTAACACCAGTGGGGTATCTAGACGTGTCGCTGATAGAGGCGGAGGATTTGCCCAAGACGGACGTGTTGACAGGCGCTGCTGACCCATTTGTGCTGCTGTATGTGCGGCAGCGGGAGGGCAGTATCAAGCGCAGCACTACCGTGCACCACTCCCGCCACCCCACGTGGAACGAGGGGTTTATACTTGAGGTGAGAAGGGGGTAGTGCGTTGAAGCTGACCTGTTTGTGCTGCTGTATATGCAGCAGCGGGAGGGAGCCATCAAGCGCAGCACCACCGTGCACCACTCCCGCCACCCGACTTGGAACGAGGGGTTTATTCTCAAGGTGAGAAGGGAGCCTGGAATGGCACGGCGTTGCCATGAGCTGACAGGGTACATTCGTGAAGTGAGGAGGGTTGATCTTTGTGCTGAGGGGGGTAGATAGGAGTGACAAGGCGTTGCTTCTGAGCTTTTCCCTCTCATTCCCTCCTTAACGCTTCGCCCCCCCTGCCACAGGTGAAGGACCCAGACTCGCAGCAGCTGACCATCAGACTGCGTGCTCGTCCCCCTCCCTCCCTCCTTCACGCCTTGCCCCTCACCCCTGCACACAGGTGAAGGACCCAGACTCGCAGCAGCTGACCATCAGACTGCGTGCTCGTCCCCCTCCCTCCCTCCTTCACGCCTTGCCCCTCACCCCTGCACACAGGTGGAGGACCCAGACTCGCAGCAGCTGACCATCAGACTGCGTGCTCGTCCCCCTCCCTCCCTCCTTCACGCCTTGCCCCTCACCCCTGCACACAGGTGGAGGACCCAGACTCGCAGCAGCTGACCATCCGCCTCCTTGCTCATCCCTCTCACCCCCTTTTTTCCTCTTCCACTGCTTCGCCCTTCAACTCCTCGCACTTCACCCCGCAACCCCTTGCACAGGTGCAGGACCCAGAGTCACAGCAGCTGACCATTCGACTGATGGACAGCGAGCGGTTTGAGAAGTCAGAGTTCATAGGCGCGCACATGCTGCGTCTCCACACGGTAGGAGCCCACGTGTGGAGTGAGCGAGTGCGGTGTAGTGAGTGAGGGCTTGAAGTTGCAGGAGGAGGGAGTTAGTGAAGGATTGGGGGGACTGGCGGCTACTCACTCCCTCCTCCGCCTGTCCCCCCAGTCCCTCATTTACTCCCTCCTCCTGCACCCCCAAACCCTCACTCACTCCACCTGAGTTGATCAGAACCTCTGTCAGCCCCTTCATACGCTTAGCCATCCCCCTCAACTCGTCTCCCGCCCGCTTGTCCTCACGCCTGCTCCCCTTCTCTTTTAGCACCCTCGTCCCCGCTTTCCTTCGACTCCCTTTTGATCTCCCCTTTCTCTCCCCGCTCCTGTTTCTCACAGCTACACCCGAACAAGGCCCAGGACCTCTGGCTAGACCTGTATGACAAGCCCGAGACCCCTGAGAGTGCGAGCACACATGGGCGCGTGCATGTGGTGGTGATGTATGTCCCGTACACGCAGCGAGAGGGGGGAGGGGGGAGTGCTGCTGAAGGGAAGGAGGGAGAAGTTAGTGCAGTTGGGGAGGAGAGTAGGAGGAGTGTGGTGGAAGCAGAACGGAAAAGGCGGACAGCATAGGGGATGGGGGAAGAGCAGGAGGTTAGACAGGTGCCCAAGCCCTCCCGTAAGAGTGCGAGCATAGACGGGTGCGTGCACGTGGTAGTGATGTATGTGCCGTACACGCAGCGATAGGGGGGAGGTAATGGGGGGAGGGCTGCTGAAGGGAAGGAGGGAGGGAGGAGTGCCACAGAGGGGAAGGAGAGAGAAGGAAGTGCTGCACGGGAGGAGGAGGGAGGGAGTGCGATGCGAGCAGGGCAGGGAAGGGCGGACAGGGGAGGCGATGGGGGCAGGGCAGGAGGATAAACTGGCAGATCTACTGACATAAACAAGGGCTCTGATTTCTCGGAGAGTGCAAACACACATGGGCACGTGCACGTGGTGCTGGTGTTGCATAGCGAGAAGGTGGAGGGGGGAGTGTTGTAGAGGGGAAGGAGGGAGGCGGGAGTTTCGTGGGGGAGGAGAGAGGAGGGATCGTAATGCAATGACGGCAGCACAGGGTGAGCTATGTAGGGGAGGATAGGTGCTGTGCGGTGGGCGCACGGGAGGGAAGGTTGCTCTGCGCTAGGCGCACGGGGGGATAGGTGCTGTGTGTGTGTAATGGAAGATACAGGGCCATATCGCAACGACTGGCGCACCAATTACACTTTCGCATACATCAGAAGTTGCCCCCGGTTCACTTTCACGTGTATGTACTCATTGCTGCGAAGCGAGCAGCATAGGCTGGTCAGGCAACGCCAACAAACAAAACTTGCGATCACGGTGGGACTCGAACCCACAATCTCCCGCTCCGGAGGCGAGCGCCTTATCCATTAGGCCACGCGACCTGCAAAAGTGAAACACATAATAGATTTGAACAATTTTGGACTAGAAGCCCGCTTTTCAGACCTAATGAAAGAGCGACATTTTAGAACCACTGACTTTGCCTCTCATACATAGTTATTAGCAGCCATGGAGGACGACTTCCCGCCAATGCTAGACGTGCCGGGCTTCGGCATTCAATTACCAGGCAGAGTGAGTTCCTCTCCGCGTCTCGTTCCGCACCAATGTTAGCCTCGCCACGCAGCGCGACCACCGCTGCGCGCCGTGCGTGCTGACCCGTGCCTCTGCTGCCTGTTGTCTGCCCCTACTGCTTCCTTCTGCTGCCCGTATCCGCCAATTCACCCCGACCCCATTTCTCCGTGTCTAACCCGCGCCATTGTTCTCCCCGTCCTCCCCGCATCCGCTCCCCCGCCTCGCGCGTGCGTTTTCCGCAGACCGCGGAAGAAAGCAACCTCAACTTCCTGTAAGCTCCCCCGCGCCCCCCTCTCCCCCCGCGCCCCTCTCCCCCCCCGCGCCCCTCTCTCCCCCCTCTCCTCTCTCCCCCGCGCCTCTCCCTCTCTCCGCGTCTCTCCTTCCCGCCGGCCCCCACCCTTCGCTGGTTTTTCCCGCCTCTGCCGCGGCCGTTTTTCTCTCATGCGCGCAGCCTCCCGCAATGCCTCCCCACCTCCCCTCCGCCTCCCCGCACTCCTCTGCCTGTCTCCCCATCTGCCTCCCCCCTTTCTCTTCCTCCCCAGCCCCTCCCTCATGTGCCTTCCCCGCTGATCTACCCTCGTCTTGGGGAGAGGGAGTTCAGAAAAAACCGTCATGGGAGCCCTCATGTGCCCTCTTGAGACTTCAAAAAAATCGTCTCTTTCCCTCTCCACGTTTCCCTCCGCCTCCCCCTCCGCCTGCCCTCCCTTCCCCATGTTCCCCACAGCACGGACAGTGGCACAGCCGACTTCGGGCACGTGGCCTTGGGGAGAGCGGGACTCAGAGTGCTCTCTTGAGTTGTCTACCCCCTTCCTCCGCTCCTCCAACCCTCCCCTCCGCTTGCCCTCCCCTGTGCTCCACCCCCCCCACAGCACGGACAGTGGCACAGCCAACTTCGGGCACGTGGCAGTGGGGAGACGGGGACTCAGAGTGTCCGATCAGCAGCAGCAGGTGAGATTGGCTTGTTTTCGAGTCGACTCAAAAGTAGGTGAGAATTGGCTTGCTTCAGGTTTGGAGTACCAATGCGCGTGTACGGGGGAGCACTGGTAGTGTCGAGTGCAGTGCAGCAGGCAGGCACAGGTGCGATCGCAGCAGTGTACCTGGTGCAGCATGTGTTGTCCTTTTCGCTCTCCCATAGCCCTATATTCCTTCCCTCCCCTCTCCACCCCACTCACAGCAGGACAACTCGCTACGCCTGGCTGATTTGCAAAAGGTGGAGCTGCTGGGGCGGGGGGCGAGCGCGGCAGTGCACCTGGTGCATGACGTGCTTTCTGTTTCCGCTTCCCCTAGCCAATCCCCCCAATGCAGCATGTATGTACCCATCCCCCCACTCCCCTCCCCACCCCCCTCACAGCAGGACAACTCGCTACGCCTGGCTGATTTGCAAAAGGTGGAGCTGTTGGGGAGGGGGGCGAGTGCAGCAGTGTATCTGGTGCAGCACGTGCGCACGGGGCAGCAGTACGCACTGAAGGACATGCAGTTGAACATGGATGCTGACGTGCAGAGGCACGTGGGGAACGAATTGCGCATTAATCATCAGTGCCGCTCGCCGCATGTGGTTCGCTGCTACCAGGTATGATGTGCGGTGCAGTGCGGTGCAAGATGATGGCAGCAGTACGCGTTGAAGGACATGCAGTTGAACATGGATGCTGACGTGCAGAGGCACGTGGGGAATGAATTGCGGATTAATCACCAGTGCCGATCGCCGCATGTCGTGCGGTGCTACCAGGTATGCCGGGGTATGGTGTGCGGTGCTGTGTGGTGCTGCGGGTTGCTGGGAGGGGTACCACCTGGTGCAGCATGTGCGCACGGGGCAGCAGTACGCACTGAAGGACATGCAGTTGAACATGGATGCTGACGTGCAGAGGCACGTGGGGAACGAGCTACGCATTAATCACCAGTGCCGCTCGCCGCATGTGGTGCGCTGCTACCAGGTATGCTGTGTGGTGGTGTGCGGTGCTGTGTGGCCAACTGGTCATTTTGAGCCATCTCAGAACCCTTTCTACCGCTCTGCACCCCTGCTCATCACCCGTTTCCAGGCGTTTGTGGACGATGGGCGTCTACTCATAGTGCTCGAATACATGCACGCGGACTCACTATCCAACCTCTCATCGTCTCAAACCTCTCTCCACCGCTCGGCATTCCTGTGCGCCCCTGTGTGTGCAGGCATTCGTGGACGCTATTCATAGTCCTCGAATACATGGATGCCGGCTCACTAGGAGACGTGCTGCAGGTGTCAGGAAGGAGCACCCAACAGCACCCTCTCACGCTCTCAACCCCTGTCGACCGCTCTGAACCCCTGCGCTCCAGGCATTTGTGGACGACGGGCATCTCTTCATAGTCCTCGAGTACATGGATGCCGGCTCCCTCGCAGACGTGCTGCAGCTGGTGTGGCTCTGTGATTCGCCCACCCTCCCTCCCCTCAACCCCGCTCCACCACTCTGAACCCCTCCTCTTCAGGCCTTCGTGGACGATGGGCATCTGTTCATAGTGCTCGAATACATGGATGCAGGCTCTCTAGCCGACGTGCTGCAGCTGGTGGGGCGAATCACGGAGCCGTACCTCGCTGCCATCTCGCGGCAGGCCCTGCAGGGGCTGCAGGCTGCAGGAACACCCACCCAACCAGCACCCTCTCACCCTCTTAACCTGTCTCCACCGCTCTGAACTGCTGCTCACCCACCCATCTCCAGGCTTCCGTGGACGACGGACATGTATTCATAGTCCTCGAATACATGGACGCCGGCTCACTTGCCGATGTCCTTCAGCTAGTAGGCCGAATCACGGAGCCGTACCTGGCAGCGATCTCACGCCAGGCCCTGCAGGGGCTGCGCGACCTGTATGCGGGGCACCGCATCATTCACCTTCCGAGCACCTCACTTGCACCCACCCACCTCCTCAACCCTGCTCCACCGCCCTGAACCCCCTGTGCGGCAGGCCTTCGTGGACGACGGGCATCTGTTCATAGTGCTCGAATACATGGACGCGGGCTCACTAGCAGCAGATGTGCTGCAGCTGGTGGGGCGAATCACGGAGCCGTACCTCGCAGCCATCTCGCGGCAGGCGCTGCAGGGACTGCGGGCTGCAGGCTGCAGGCGTCAGGAGCAACCCCTCAGCACCCTCTCACCCCCTCAACCCATCTTCACACTCCCAAACCCTGTGTTTGCAGGCTTTTGTAGACGACGGGCATCTGTTCATAGTCCTCGAATACATGGACGCGGGGTCACTCGCCGATGTCCTGCAGCTAGTGGGGCGCATAACCGAACCCTACCTCGCAGCCATCTCCCGGCAGGCCCTGCAGGGGTTGCGCGACCTGTACGGGGGGCACCGCATCATCCACCGCGACATCAAGCCCAGCAACATGCTGCTCAACCAGTCGGGGTGCCTCAAGATCAGCGACTTTGGCGTCAGCCGCGTGCTGGAGAATAGCTATGACGTCGGGAACACGTTTGCTGGCACTTACACTTACATGTCGGTGAGTGGAGAGGTGGGGGCACGGGCAGGGGCAGGGGCAGGGGTAGTGGCAGGGGGAGGAATGGCAGCAACAAAAACAGCTATGAGCACAACGTTTGCTGGCACGTACACGTGCATGTTGATGTTGGTGAGGTTGTGAGGCGTTTGTGGGTACAGCAACAGCAACTAGCATGAGGCGTCACTAGTCTTCCTTTACAGGATCACACGCTTTTCCTAACTCCTGACCAGCCAGTGTACATTATTCCCTCCCACCCCTCCCTACCCCCTCCTCCCCTCCCTCCCCCACCATCCGGAACGCTTAAACGGCAGGTCCTACTCGCACAGCAGCGACGCGTGCGGGTGTTGTTTGCTGAGCCTCCCCGAGTGTGCCATCGGCCGATAGCTCTCTCACTGCTACGTCTCCCTACCCCTACCTCACTGCTATCATCCCCTTCTCCGCTCCTCCCTTTCCTTCCCCTCCCTACTCGGACAACAGCGATGTGTGGGAGTTTGGTCTGAGCCTCCCTAAGTGTGCTATTGGGTGGTACTTTACCTCTATCGTTTCCCTCTCCGCTCCTCTCTTTCCCTCCCCCCTCCCCCACCAGCCGGAGCGCATAATGAGCAACTCTTACTCGCACAACAGCGACACGTTGGGCTTCGGCCAGTCTCACCCTCCTCTTCTCATTCGCATCCCCTCTGTGCCCCCTCCCCGTCCCCCATCAGCCGGAGCGCATAATGGGCAAGTCGTACTCGCACAACAGCGACGTGTGGGCGTTCGGGCTGAGCCTCCTGGAGTGTGCCATCGGCCAGTACCCCTACCTCACTGCTATCATCTCCCTCTCCGCTCCTCCCTTCCCCCTCTCCCCCCCTCCCCCATCAGCCGGAGCGCATAATGGGAAAGTCCTACTCGCACAACAGCGACGTGTGGGCGTTTGGGTTGAGCCTCCTCGAGTGTGCCATCGGCCAGTACCCCTACCGCCCCGCCTCTGGAGGCTCCTTCAACTATTTCGATCTGCTTTCGGAGATTTCCAACTCGCCCGCCCCCATTGCCCCGCCCGACTTCTTCTCACCCCAGTTCTGCGATTTTGTGGCGCTCTGGTGGGTGCCTGGCTGGGTGGCTGACTGGGTGGGTGTAGTGCAGTGCATGGTGGTGGGTAGGTATGTGTTCTGCCCCGCCTCTGGAGGCTCCTTCAACTATTTCGATCTGCTCTCGGAGATTTCCAACTCGCCCGCCCCCATCGCTCCGCCCGACTTCTTCTCACCGCAATTCTGCGATTTTGTGGCGCTCTGGTGGGTGTGGTGCGGTGCAGTGTTCTGCTGTGCGATCGAGTGCGCTCACGTTGACCCCCTGTCCTCTTCTCACCCCAGTTCTGCGATTTTGTGGTTCTTTGGTGGGTGCCTGTCTGGGTGGCTGACTGGGTAAGTGTGGTGTGTTTTCAGGGTGGGAGGATGGGTGTAGTGCGGTGCAGTGCTCTGGTGTGTTGTGCTTCAGTGCTCCCAGGTACAAGCACTCATCTCATGTGCACTCATCTCATGTGCACTCATCTCATGTGCACTCATCTCATGTGCACTCATCTCATGTGCACTCATCTCATGTGCACTCATCTCATGTGCACTCATCTCATATGCACTCATCTCATGTGCACTCATCTCATGTGCACTCATCTCATGTGCACTCATCTCATGTGCACTCATCTCATGTGCACTCATCTCATGTGCACTCATCTCATGTGCACTCATCTCATGTGCACTCATCTCATGTGCACTCATCTCATGTGCACTCATCTCATGTGCACTCATCTCATGTGCACTCATCTCATGTGCACTCATCTCATGTGCACTCATCTCATGTGCACTCATCTCATGTGCACTCATCTCATGTGCACTCATCTCATGTGCACTCATCTCATGTGCACTCATCTCATGTGCACTCATCTCATGTGCACTCATCTCATGTGCACTCATCTCATGTGCACTCATCTCATGTGCACTCATCTCATGTGCACTCATCTCATATGCACTCATCTCATGTGCACTCATCTCATGTGCACTCATCTCATGTGCACTCATCTCATATGCACTCATCTCATGTGCACTCATCTCATATGCACTCATCTCATATGCACTCATCTCATGTGCACTCATCTCATATGCACTCATCTCATGTGCACTCATCTCATGTGCACTCATCTCATGTGCACTCATCTCATGTGCACTCATCTCATATGCACTCATCTCATGTGCACTCATCTCATGTGCACTCATCTCATATGCACTCATCTCATGTGCACTCATCTCATATGCACTCATCTCATATGCACTCATCTCATGTGCACTCATCTCATGTGCACTCATCTCATATGCACTCATCTCATGTGCACTCATCTCATGTGCACTCATCTCATGTGCACTCATCTCATGTGCACTCATCTCATGTGCACTCATCTCATGTGCACTCATCTCATGTGCACTCATCTCATGTGCACTCATCTCATGTGCACTCATCTCATGTGCACTCATCTCATGTGCACTCATCTCATGTGCACTCATCTCATGTGCACTCATCTCATGTGCACTCATCTCATGTGCACTCATCTCATGTGCACTCATCTCATATGCCCTCATTTCCCCCCTCCCTCTCGCCCCTCTGCAGTCTTCAGAAGGACCCCAGCCAACGCCCATCAGCAGAGCAGCTTCTTGTGAGTCCTCCGTGCCCTCTGCCATGCCATGCCATGGCGTGCCATGCTGTGGCATGCTGTGCCATGCCATGCCATGCCATGCCATCCCATGCCATGGTGTGCTGTGGCATGGGGTGGAGTGGCGGGCCATGGCATGGCATGGCATGGTCGGGCATGGCATATCACGGTGTGGTTTGGCATGGCATGTTAGAGCATGGCTTGGCATGGCATGATGGCATGGCGTGGTACAGCAGGGCATGGAATGGCATGTCATGGGCTATGTGTTTTAGGTCGGTGGCTTGTGAACATGGGTGGTTATATACTTACTCTGGCCCACGCATATATGTCTGGGTGGTTATATCTATACCTATTCTACTGTTACTCTGTCTTCAGTCATCTCCTGTTTTAATTTAGCCTGACCTAAACTTATCCTCTTCCCTTCTCCCTGCTGCCATCCCTCGCGTCCCACCCCATCCCCATGACCTATCAGAACCATCCGTTCCTCCACTTACATCCTGACGTCAGCCTCCAACCACTTGTGAGCAGCGATTGATGGCTGCGCATCGCAACAGCGCATCCGATCTGGTTGGGATAATAAGGCTTTGCAGGGTGGATGTTCACTAGCTCATTATTCACATGGTAACCTAACACTCATGTCATTATTTTGTTATTAACCGCCACTTGGTGTTGTAGAGTTGTAGTTGTAGTTTCTTCTTTCCTGATTTGTTTTGCCTCGCTCTCACTCCACCTCGCTGCAGCAGCTATAAAAGCGCTAGAACGCTTCTAGTTTGATAGTTTGCCTCGCTCTCACTCCACCTCGCTGCAGCAGCTATAAAAGCGCTAGAACGCTTCTAGTTTGATAGTTTGCCTCGCTCTCACTCCACCTCGCTGCAGCAGCTATAAAAGCGCTAGAACGCTTCTAGTTTGATAGTTTGCCTCGCTCTCACTCCACCTCGCTGCAGCAGCTATAAAAGCGCTAGAACGCTTCTAGTTTGATAGTTTGCCTCGCTCTCACTCCACCTCGCTGCAGCAGCTATAAAAGCGCTAGAACGCTTCTAGTTTGATAGTTTGCCTCGCTCTCACTCCACCTCGCTGCAGCAGCTATAAAAGCGCTAGAACGCTTCTAGTTTGATAGTTTGCCTCGCTCTCACTCCACCTCGCTGTAGCAGCTATAAAAGCGCTAGAACGCTTCTAGTTTGATAGTTCGTCAAGCTGCTCACTCGAGCAAAGCAGCTAAACTCACTACTCTACGCTTAGGGGCGAAATCAGAAACTTAGCACCTACTTTTATACCCCTTCGTGCACGCCGCGACTTCCTTCCCACGGGCAAAAACTTTGAGCCACTTTCGCGCGACCGGCTGGACGAAATTAGGACCGCGCCATATCAGTGCCGCTGCTACTTCACGTCGTTACGTAGTAGGGTCGCTTAGCAGTCTCGCTAGTTTCAGCCACGTACAGCAAATACGGCGGCACCAGCGTGGTTTGACCTCAGGTTCGATCAGCAGATTTCAGCACGTCGTCAACACGAATTTTTACCCACCGTGGCACGACCAGCTGTTTCGCGCCTACCCCTCTTCGCAACCTGCGCCGTTACCCGATTTTCCCGCCACATCACCACGTTCGCATACTCGCTTGTGTCAGCCCCATCTGCATCCCCAATTCCCTTTTTCCGAGACCCCTTGCGCTACACCAACTAAGAGTTACATTTCCGGCAGCCTTCTTATGCTTCCCCATTTTCCAAATTCATTCCATCAGCCACCAGCCCATTACCTGGGAAAATGACGAGCCGCAAAAGGGGCCGTGGTGCCCAGGACTCCGAACCCCTTCCACCTCGCCCTCCAGCACGTTCGCGACAAAATCCAGCCTCTGAGAGACTTTCGACTCCCCCATCGAATCCCGCAGCACCCTCTACTCCTCAGCCTCAACCATCTTCTGCTCCCCCCCAGCAACCTCAGCCAACGTCTGCACCGAAAATTGTTTCGAAGAAACAGAAGGAGGTTCTCCAGCAGGTTCTGAAAGACACCCTTTCTAATTTCCTGTCTTCATCTCACCCTCAAACCTCTCGCCCTAACTCCTTGCCATCACGGGATCATCCTCCCATTGCCACGACCGATACTGCTGATCCCACAGCCCTCGACTCGCACCCACTGTCACACTACGAAACCGATGCTTCTCCTTCTCATAACCACCCTCCTCCTCCTCCCCCCAACCCTCACCCTTCACAGCCAAACCCGCAAATTCCTCTGCCCTCGTCAGCCCCCAACAACCCGCCAAGTCCTCCAACATGCCCTACATGCAAACGTACCTTCTCCAACCCAGGTTCTCTCGCCAAACACATTTCAGCCTGCTCTCGCAACACCGCCACACGACAGCAAGCTGCTCGGCCTCCACCTCCCCGCGCATCAGCCCCAACTTCAGCTCCTGCAGCTGCAGATCGACCTTCCATTCCCCAAGCCACCTGGGACGTCGTTCCTTCCTGGGATTGGCCTTCCTTCTTCAGCCCAGCAGTCTCACCTGGCCCTATTCACCGCCGAATCCCCTCCTGCATCCGACTCCTCATTCTCGATGCACTTCTCATCCCACTGCGCCGCCTTGCTCAGCATCCCTCTGACGTCGCTGCACACCTCATACTTTTGGCATTTCCGCGTCTCTTGCTGCGTCTACCATCTGCTGCTGCTCCCACACAATCCCTTACCTCTTTATGCGCCTCCTCAGCGCGCCGCTTCATCAGTGGTGATTGGCAGTCTCTTTTCAGCGAAGCCGTAGCTGCAGCCACTCCAGCCGCTAGACCTCTACACATGGCATCAGCACGTTCTTCAGCGCTGCAGGCTCGTCTCAACCGTGCGAAGAGATTTGCAAAATGCGGGGATTGGTCGCGGTCATTGGCAGCACTGGAGGCTGGCGAGTTAGCACCACCGGTACCAGAAACAGTTGCTGCCCTCAACTCCAAGCATCCACCTGCTGCAGCCGAGATTCCTGATTGGGTCCACAGCTTCTCTCCTGCTGCCGCACCTCAGCTTACTGTCCCTGTTCTCCACGCCGCCCTACAGTCTGCCCCCCGCGACACAGCTGCTGGGCCTTCTGGGTGGTTCATTGAGCATCTTCGTGACACATTTCTCTCCCACCAGCAGCATCTCCCTTCTCTCCTCCACGTCTTCAAGAACTGGCTGCAAGGCGATCTTCCACCTGCAGTTCGGCCTTACTACACCGCTTCGAACCTCGTCCCCCTACAGAAGCCGCATGGTGGCGTACGGCCCATCGCCATTGGGGAAGTGTTACCACGCCTTCTTTCACGCTGCATTACTCTCCTCTTCAAGCAGCAGATGCGAGAAACGTTTCTTCCTCATCTTCAGTTTGGCATAGCAGTTCCAGCCGGGATTGAGATCATGTCACACGCAGTTTGTTCCGCCTTCTCCCTTCATCCGGACAGGGTGGTGTTGCAGCTGGACGTTGCAAATGCATTCAATTCTTTCAACCGGGTTCCTATGTTTGAGGCATTAAGGCGCTCCCCATTCTCCACTCTCATTCCCTTCTTCCGCCTTTTCTACTCCACCCCTTCACCTCTCCACTACCGCAGCGGCCCCCTTCTCCACACATTCCAGTCAGCTTCTGGTGTTCGTCAAGGCGAACCTTGCGGCCCTTTCCTGTACGCTTTAACGCAACAGCTAGCCATCCAACCAACCCAGCAGCAGTCTCCCTCTATTTTCATTACCTCATACGCGGACGATACCTACCTGGTCGGCCCTCCCTCGGACGTCTTTGCTGCATACACTGACCTTACTGCCCGCCTTCTCTCTCTCGGCCTTACTGTTCAACCCTCTAAGTGCTCTCTATGGGCCCCTATGGACTTACCCGAACGCTGCATTCCACCCTCCGGCATTTTCATCGCTGTAAACGGTCTCACTGTCGCTGGCGTTCCTACCGGCTCAGACGGTTACATCATCTCTACAGTTCGCGACAAACTCGACTCTTTCACCTCCTCCCTCCCCTTACTTCATCAACTGCAGAACCCACAGATTGCCTCACGGATCCTTTCCTTATGCATCACTGCCCGACCTTCTTTCCTCCTCCGAACTGTCGCACCTTTCCCTGAAATCCAAGAGCTACTCTCCTCATGGGACAGCACCATTTTCAGCCACTTCTCTCAGCTTCTGGGCTCCGAGTACTGGAACCCCAACTCCGAACAGTCCGCATCGGCCCGACTCCAAGCCGCGCTCCCTATCCGCTTGGGGGCTTCGGCATCCGTAGCTCCGCCTCCATTGCCCCTCTCAGCTACCTCTGCAGCTGGGCGCAGTCAATTTCGACCCTATCCACCCACTTTATCACCGACGACGCTCCTCTTTTTCGCCCTTACATTGACACAGACTCCATTATCCACCTCGACCCTTCAATTTCATCTACTATGACCATGCTTCCCCAAGACATCCGCGGGCGCTTTCCATCATGGTCTGTGCTTCAATCGGGCTACCCTCCTAAGCTGTACACTCATCTTTCCCAACACCTCGAAGCCGATTTGCTGGAGAAGGTTCGAGCCACAGTAACGTCCCCGCTGCGCCTTGCTCGCCTAACCTCTTTGCAGGGCCCGCATGCAGGTGACTGGCTTACTGTCGCTCCATCCTCCCCGCACATGCAGCTTTCAGAGACCGAGTGGCGCATTGCAGCAGCTGTCCGCCTAGGCCTTCCTATCCCACATCTTTCTTCTTCCCACACCTGCACCTGCAACTCCCCATACACCGATCCTTCCATCCATTCTCACGTCCTTCGCTGCCCTAGCAACAACGAACCTACGAAGGTGCACGACGAAATCAAGCGCGAAGTTCATCGCATTGCCTTGGAGCTTGGGTTCTCTGCGCAAATGGAAGACCAACACCTGCTGCCAGGCCGCTGAACAGACATCACGTGTCGCGACATCTGCTCTGGTACCACCAGGGCCTTGGATGTTTCTGTAGCTGATCCTCAAAAGGGGTTTCCGCACTCCAACGCAGCTACGGTAATCGGTTCAGCAGCAGCCACTCGTGAAAGTGAGAAGACTACCCACTATGCTGCAGCACTTCGGGACCGCCCAGACGTCAAACTGTTTCCTCTTGTCATCGAAACCTTCGGTTGCTTCGGCGCTTCCTTCAACAACTTCCTTCGTCAATGCAGCCGTAGGGGGGCTTCACAAGTTCGTGACTTGAGTGGTGCCACAGATTCTCTTCCCCAGCTGTTCGAGACCAACTTCTACAAGCGGATATCTCTTATCCACCAGCGTGAGCAGGCTCGCACTGTTTGTCGGCGTGCGCAAATCCGTTTTACCGAGGGCGTCAACCACGTTCCATCCGAGGTGACTTCTCTTTCAGCGGCTGATTTTGCTTACTTGGGAGCAGGGCTCTCGCTAGGTTTTGGGGCTGTCTGACAGTACCCTGAAAAAATTTTCCCCCGTCTTATGCTCGGACGACGAAACTTCCATCATAAGCTGGAATAAATTTTCTAGTCTGATAACAAACTCCTGGCAGCATATGCCGCAGTTACATGACAGCGAGGCTGCTATAAGACACGCGTAATGAATGCGCGTGCTGTTACAGGGCAGCAAATGGCTGTACCTGTGGTCCTATCCTCTGGTCCACTGGGCATATGGCCTAGTGGGTCAAGATGTCGGTTTCAGACGAACCTAAAACTCTTATCTTACTGATCAGATGAGAACAAACACAGATTCTTAGGAAGCAGATGAATACAAAAAAACAAGTCTTAAACTCAGACCATCAGACCAAATTGGTCTGATAACGAGAACCCTGCTTGGGAGGTGACCACTGAGACATCACGGAGGCCTGTTTGTAGGCCTCACTGTAGGACAGTCTAGCATTTCTTTCTTCACAGTGGCTCTCTGGATTTGCCTTGTATCCATTGTACATTTACTATACTGTTAATAAAGTGGTGGGGGGAGGGGGGAAGGGAAAAGGGGAATGGAAAGAATGTGGAGAATTATGTGAGAATAGGTGGTCGCGTGGCCTCCGGAGCTGGAGATTGTGGGTTCGAGTCCCACCGTGATCGTCAGGATTTGGGGTTGTCACATGGACGCCAGGAGCTTTTAAATGTGTAAATTTCTGAATTATATAACCATAATAACAGTACATTACTGAATACTAAAGCTGAAGACAGGTAAGGCAGGAACACATGATCAGCTTCTTGAACAGCGCTGAAGTCTCAACTATACTGAATACTAAAGCTGAAGACAGGTAAGGCAGGAACACATGATCGGCTTCTTGAACAGCGCTGAAGTCTCAACTATACTGAATACTAAAGCTGAAGACAGGTAAGGCAGGAACACATGATCAGCTTCTTGAACAGCGCTGAAGTCTCAACTATAACACTAATGTACTTCCTGTTGATCACCCTGGACGTTATTTTGCTGCTGCTGCGGCTGATGTTGATCCAGTTGTTGGTGCTGATCCGGTTGCACTGGGTAATCATACTGCTGAGGCTGGTGCTGGTCCGCTTGCACTGGGAAATCATGCTGCTGAGCCCGATGCTGATTCTCTTGCTGCTGGGCCTGTGCCTGCTGTCTTAGCAAATCCATCCGTGCCGCTACTTCCTGCTCCTGCTGCACCCTAGCAGCAATCAGTGGACACACCACCTTATGCTGGGCCTTCCAGTCCACCGCCTGGCACACGCGGCTGCAATATTTAGCCTCACCACACGCAGAGCAGCACCGGAACTCCTGCTTCCTCGTCTCTGATCGCCCACACAGCTCATTGCAGCACACTCTGAACCCCTCAGGGAGCGGCACGAGCGTATGCCAATCCACCAGGAACTTATGCACGGCCACATGCCACCAGGACAGCGGCAGGGTAACATGCGGCAGGCAGCAGCAGCGGCGAGGCCCACTATGCGCCGTGCATTCAGCTACAGGAGGTCTCTCTGTGAAGGGCAAAGCTCCGTTTGCATCTGTACCAGCAGGGGCTTGAGTAATGCTTCCAGGAGCTTGTGCTGCCAAATGCTGGGCACCTGAATGATGCCCGTGCTGGGACTGACGATCAGGCTGCTGATTCTGCGGCTGCTGCAACCCAGACTGCAGCAGCAGCTGCGCATCACCCTCCGCTCTTGCCATGCTATCACTGCTCCCCAAGCTCTGCAGCGCGCTCAAGTCGACTCTCGAACCGGAGGAAACGCGGTGTGGTATGACCTCCTCTTGATGCGCCGCGTTAGACACACCGCGAGCAACACTATTTCTTTCTTGGTTCCAGGATCCAGTCGTGTTAGCGTGCTCGCGTGCAAACGCGCTTGAAACTGCAGCGGCACGCGTCAGCACACGAGCTGTCGGAACTTGCACCTCGCCCTTCCCGCTACCCTCTTTCACACGCACTGCAACGTTGCCATTTGAGCCAGGAGTGTCAACACCAGCTGAAGCCACAGGGAGAGCGGCGGGTGATGCCTGCACGTGATTGCAAACAGTCGCCCCGCTCGCCCCAGTCATCCCGCATTGCGAAACCGCGTCACGCGGGGCTACTGACGGAACAGCACACCGTGGCACCGCCACGGAGCAGGCGAGCGCGCGCGCAGCCTCGCGAACGTTCGCCTCCTGCAGCATCCGGCGGCCCTCGGGAATATCCCGCTGCACGCCGTACCCGTCCTGCAGGCAGTGCCCCAGCTCCCGCAGCGCCTCCACGTGTCCCACGGCCGCGGCGCGCGCGCAGAGCAGAACTCCCGCGACCAGGTCGCGGTCGTGGCGCGTGCCGCCGCTGCCGTTGAAGTGGATGATGGCGAGAGAGTGCAGCGCGTGCGGGTGCGCCGCGAGCGCCGCCTTGGCCAATAGCGTGGCTCCCTGCTGGTGATCCCCAAGGCAGTAGAACTTAATCTGTAGCAAGGCAAGGGAGAAGATGACAGAGATGAGATTCAGAGAACGAACGACATCGTCATGCTAACGAAATCCGGACAAGCAGGAGGGTGACCCGGAGAGGAGAAACCGATTATGATTATTTCGTGCGAGACGGTGGGACGCAGGAGGCTTACCATGCCGAGAATGTAGCAGGCATCTGTGTTGCCGGAAATCGTGCACTTTTGCAAGAACCTGTGCGACCCTTCGCAAAGCGACCGTGCCCGCATTGCGAGCGCGAGAGGCGACACTTTTTTTAGCACTTGAGCCTGCGTGCCGAGCTCGCACATGCGACGCGACCTGAAAAATCATCAGAACAAAGATGTCAGTTGTTTGGCGTCTCCTGGTTAAAAAGGTTAGAGCTTGAAGAAGCGAAGCTGCTTTGTGACGTGAGATTTCCGAAGGCCTTACGTGAGGAGGACGTTGATGACGTCAGCGGAAGTGTTGGCGTCAGCGACAACCTTCTCCAGTATGCATGTGACGATCTCATCCTGCAATTCGTTAGGAAGAACTTCGGTTAGGACCGTCGTTGAAATCCCAAATGAGGTGTTTAAGGTGGCTAAGCAGAGAGAAGAAGCTATTGGGCGAAGAACAAATTATGGGCATCAGGAGATGCACTTACAGGAAGGTTATCCATGTGCGAAAGCCCTGAAGCCGCGAGCCGTTTGTGGGCTGAAGAATCGGAAGCCTTTAGCGACATTCGCGTCAAGTACGCTCGCTTGGAAGGTGTGTGACGTATGTGGAAAGTAATACCGTCTGCAGCACTTTGATACCCGCCAGTTCTCGTCCGCATAATGACTTATTTTACAATAGAGCCTTTGAAATAGTGAATCACTCAGTCCTTGATAAGACGTCGACGTTGGTTCGCACCGCGCTATGCTGGAACTCCTGCTTTCTTGGTCGTAAATCAAATAACACAAGGCCATGGCTATTTAGCCGCGTGAAAGGACAGGAAGGGAAGAAGAGGCCGAGAATCACCGCGGCCAGCGGCACGCGCGAGGGGGTTGTGTGGAGGAGGAGAGAACAAAACCAACATCGAGGATTCGAGGAGCAAAGGCGGTGGTGGTGGGAAGGTGATGATACGAGTGTGAGGCAGATTCGACATTTGGGTTGCGCGACTCTGCGTCTGAGCAAATCCACCTCCGAGCAGATCTGCTGCGCCAAGGTGGAACGAGCCGATTCGAAGCATCCACCTCGAGCTTGTCGGATTGAAGCAGTGGGGCTGCTGCTGCCCGCCAGCGCAGAGGCAGCCCAACCTGACCGCACAACAACCTTGGTGTTTGAGTGTGCCCCGGGCCTGGGGGTTCCAACCTTGCGATGTGTGGCAGTTAGCCGACGTGTCAACGCATCCATCCGTCGTGGGGTATTTCGTGCTGGGTTGGACGGTCGATCGGCGTTCGATCGATTTACATCGGGAGCATATGTCGAAAGCGGCACGACACGGGGCAGCAAGAGTGCACATAATCCACCGCCAGGGATCCTGCTTGGCAGAATTCTGTCATAATCTCGTGCGTGTGATCTTCTTCAGATAATTTCTGATTCGGCCGTACCACCTCGCTGAAGCGCAGTGAAACGTACCACCTGCTTAGGAACCGTACAAAACCGCACAAGATTTCTGCCTGTTCTGGACATATTTGAAACCGAAATCGAGCCAGTGAGGTCAGAAAGGGCAAAACCCACCGAGCAGTCCGTTTTACACAGTCAGAATACTGTACTGTACATATTTCACCTGACGTTGACAACTGCCAGGTTGACGCATCGAGGCCCCCACACCCCCCAGTTGATTTGTACGAGTTAGCATCTCCTTTAAGAGCTCCTCCACAACTAGACACGCAATATGCAATGATTTTGTTACTAGAAAGCACATCACAATTGAAACAACGCTCTAGCAACAAGGTGAGTTGTAGTGAAGTTGCTCAATGCTCACTTGGTGATGGGCGTGATGAGAACCTTTTGGACCCTGGCCAGCATGGGCCAACATCGAGCAAGCACACAATTGCAAGATGAAGCAACAGTAAGCTGTTGCAACCTGAAGGACATCCCATTCTCTCCAAGGCTAGAAACAAGCAGCCAGTCGTGTCGTGTCACAGAAGTTGCTCGCTCCAATGGCAACAAACCCTCACTTTTCCAGCCAGAAATGCTATGCTTGTCTGTCAGACAGTCATGCCAACTTGCAGAGTCAGTGAATCCAACTGCACGGTTGAGCGAGACCCAACCAGGAGCGGACAATTAGAAGATGGATGGATGGATGGAAAAACATATCTCATTGGGCCCACTGTGCTACCCCAAGTGAAAGCTCATTACTGAGATGGCTCAGGAGCGATTCAAACACGCGCAGAAACGAAGAGTCGTTGCCCCGACCTGACCCGCCGTGTCCGTGATATTTGTTTGCGATTAGTCGTTATCCCGACCCGCCGTTCTCGCGCCAGTCGAGGATCATGGACTTGAGTGCGCGATTGGGCACAAGGGCCTTGGAGGGCAGGCGCACGTTGGTCATGGGCGAGCGGTCGCTCTTCTCCAGCCACTGCTGTATCGCCACCAGCTCGTACGTGTGCCCATCCGCTGCTATCACTGGATTCACCATCAGCTCCTGTGAGGTGGGAGTTAAAGAGAAGGAAGGGGAGGAGTTGAGCAGGTGATGCAGAGCAGCACCAGCTCGTATGTGTGCCCGTCCGCTGCTATCACTGGATTCACCATCAGCTCCTGTAATTGAGGGGGGCGGGGGAGAGAGGGGGCGGGGGAGAGAGGGGGCGGGGGAGAGAGGGGGGGGGAGGGGGGGGGGAGTGGGGGTTGGCCACACGTGCGTAATTGGCACGAGGACCTAGGTGAGTGTGGGGAGAGGTGAGTGTGGGGAGAGGTGAGTGTGGGGAGAGGTGAGTGTGGGGAGAGGTGAGTGTGGGGAGAGGTGAGTGTGGGGAGAGGTGAGTGTGGGGAGAGGTGAGTTTGGGGAGAGGTGAGTGTGGGGAGAGGTGAGTGTGGGGAGAGGTGAGTGTGGGGAGAGGTGAGTGTGGGGAGAGGTGAGTGTGGGGAGAGGTGAGTGTGGGAGAGGTGAGTGTGGGGAGAGGTGAGTGTGGGGAGAGGTGAGTGTGGGGAGAGGTGTTTGGGGAGAGGTGAGTTTGGGGAGAGGTGAGTTTGGGGAGAGGTGAGTTTGGGGAGAGGTGAGTTTGGGGAGAGGTGAGTTTGGGGAGAGGTGCGACGACCATGGGTGCGGGAGTAATGTGGACGATGCAGCGAGGAAGCTGTGGTGGTGCATGAGACTGCAGCACGGGAGGCGATGGTGGTACATAATTGACTGCATCAGGGGGATTAGCAGCATCAGAGTGATTGCAACACGGGGTACGGTACCTGAGTGATGGGGCAGAAGAGGCAGGGCGGAGCAGCCGCCACAGGCCGCACCAGCGAAGCCTTCTTGGCGTCATCCTCCGCCTTGATCGCCACGCTGCGCATGCGATCCAGAATCGGCATCACCTCCGTCTCCAGGTCCGGCCGCTTCCGCCGCTTCATCTCACTGCACTGAATCGCCAGCTTGGCAATCTCCATTGGCATGCCCTGTGGCCACGTGCCTGCTCCAGCATCTAAGAACCTCATGAGTTCATCGTTCCGGTTATTCTCTACTGCCACTTCTAGGGCTTCGTACAGAGCGGGCGTGCGGCCTGTGAGGAGGTCGAGAAGGACGATGCCGAACGCGTACACGTCGGATTTCGGGCCGAATTCCCCGGTTCTCTGGAATTCCGGGTCTACGTACGCGAACGTCCCCACCGGGGTCGACTCCTTCTCGCACGTCCTCTCCATAGACAGCCCCGGCATAAGCTTTGCGAGCCCCACGTCCCCTAACTTCGCGACGAAATTCTTATCGAGTAAAATGTTCCCGGGCTTTAAGTCGCGGTGGACGATCGGGACCGGGCGGGTGTGGAGGATGAGGAGCGAGGAGGCGATTTCAGCGGCGATGCGGATACGGACAAACCAGGGCAGGGGCGGCGTGGAGTTGAGGCGGAGCAGGCGGTCCTCTAGAGAGCCGTTGGCGAGGTACTCGTAGACTAGCACGTAGCGATCCGGACAGCACCCAAGCAGCATCAGCACGTGCGGATGCTGTATCTGCGAAAGAATCTCCACCTGGTATTGAAGGGGAGGGGGAAGGGGGGGGGCAGACGTTTGAGTCGACTCAAAAGTTACCCCAGCAGCATCAGCACGCGCGGGTGCTGTATCTGCGACAGAATCTCCACCTGTTGGGGAGGGAGGGAGTGGGGGAGAGAGGGGAGGAGGGGAGGGGGAGGGGGAGGGGAAGAGATGAGGAGGAGGAGAAGAGGAGGAGGAGGGGAAGGGAGGAGGAGGATAAGTGGAGGAGAGGAGGGGAGGGGAAGGCGGGGGGAAGGAGGGGAGGGAGGGGGGGAAGGGGAGGGGAGGGAGAGGGGGCGTGAGTTGAGGTGGAGCAGGCGGTCCTCATAGGAGCCGTTGGCGAGGTACTCGTAGACTAGTGCGGATGCTGAATCTGAGTCAGAATCCCCACCTTTTGGAGGGAATAAGCTGGGGGGGGAGAGGAAGGGAGGAGGAGTAAGAGCGGAGGAACTGTTAGAATCTATCTTCTCTTGTAACCTGCATAGATGTTATAGGATAGGCTAGAGATAAGCACCCAAACTTAGTTTGGGTGTACAAGCAGGGGTTACCCAATTTGTAGGTTGGAAACCCAACCTTGGTCCAATTATTGGACCCCAAAGGTTGGGTTGGGTAGAATTATTGGTTCACACCAATAATGTTGGCCCAACCCCAACTTGGCCAACATTATTGGACCCCACCAATAATCCCCCAACCCAACTTCATGGGTGGGGTCCAATAATGGTCACCTAGGCTAGGATCCAACCCATTCCCTATGTAAACCCCCATTCTCCTCAATCCAACATCAACTTCTCTTCTAACTTTTCTTCTCACATGGTATAGAGCTCTTAAAAATCCTAGGCCTACGCTCCTAGTTTTTTTTTTTTTTCAAAGGCCGCCACAACCCCCGGCCTCCTTTCTCATTTTTCCGCGGCTATCTCGCCACCCTCCCCCTCTCCTCAAGCACTCCCTTCCTCGCAGCCCCGCGGCCTCCCACGCCGTCACGGCCCGCGCCGCTCCCTTCCCCGGCCCCACCGCCGCTTCCGCGCTCGCCTTGTCGCGGTCCCGCCGACCGCCACCGCCCGCCCCATTCCGCGGCCTCGACGCCGCCTCCGCGCCAACGCCACTGCGGCTCCACCAGCCGCCGTCGCCGCTGCCGCTCCCTCTCGCGGCCTCGTCGCCGCCTCCGCGCCTGCACTGCCGCGGCTTCGCCAGCCGCCGCCGCTCGCGCCGCTCCCTCCCGCGACCTCCGTCGCCGCTTCCGCGCCTGCACTGCCGCGGCTTCGCCAGCCGCCGCCGCTCGCGCCGCTCCCTCCCGCGGCCTTGTCGCCGCCTCCGCGCTTGTACCGCCGCGGCTGCGCCAGCTGCCGCCGCCGCCTGCGCCTCTCCGCGGCCCCATCGCCGCCTCCACGCTAGCGCCGCCGCGGCCTCGTCAGCCGCCGCCGCCAGCACTGCTCCCCTCACGGCCTCGTCGCCGCCTCCGCGCCAACGCCACCGCGGCCCCACTAGCCGCCGCCGTCCGCGCCGCTCCCCTCTGCGGCCTCGTCGCCGCCTCACCTCCCTCTCCTCCGTGACCACTGCGGGTCCCCCCGCGGCCGTCCTTCATGGCTACCGCCGCACCTTCCCCCGCCCCCCTCCCTCCTCCTATTGATACGTCCTCCGTCGATAAGCTGCAGCTTGCCGCAGACAAATCCGCCGTCAATTGGCACTCCTTCGTCGGCAGCATCCGACGCGTTCTCTCCGACGCATGGGTTCCCCCCTACCGTGTCCTTGATGTCCTCCTCCGCCGTCCCCAGGCACTCCCCCCCACCGAACCTGAACACCCAGGCGAGACTCCTCCTCTCCCTCCCTCTCCCGGCGATCCTCCTCTTGAACCCGACCTCCAACGCACAGGCGACTAAGCCACCGCTGATGCAGACTTCATCTTACGCCGCCGTGCGTACCTTATCAAGAAAGCAGAGTACGATGCAGCAGTCGAAGCCTATGACCAGGCGGTTGCTGGCCGCAACGCTCACCTCGCCGTCGTCGCCAAATACAAAGACGACATGGCCACCCACATCCCGAAACTTATCGCCTGGACAACTGCTGACACTCGTGCCTGCACCGTTCTCCTTGGGGCTCTCCCTGACTCCCTCATGCGCCGCTTCCAGGCTCGAGAGCTTCGGGCCTCGGTCATCTGGGCAGAACTCCATGCGATGTTCGAACGCCGCGACATCAGCTCGGTCGGTATCCTGTTCCAAGAATACTTCTCAATCACCCTTGCTACCTGTGACGGAGCGGTCGACTACATCGGACGCATGCGGGAGGTAGCTGATCGTCTCGAAGCCCGCCAAGCCGGCCTCTCCGAACCTCTCCAAATCCATCGCCTCCTGTTTAACCTCACTCCCGACTATGAATCCCGCCTTCACGCCTTTACCGAGGCCAATCCCCTAGCCGATCTCGCCTCCGTTGAACAGTGGATCATAGACACTGAAGTCAAACTTCGCACCCCCATCGTCAACCTCGCCTCCTCCCCACCCTCCTCCTCCTCCCTCAACGCTACTCAGCCCCGCAAGCAGGGCAAGAACAACGGCAAGGGGGGTGGTGGAGGCAAGGGAGGTAGCGGCCAAGGCAGCAGCAACGCGAACAGACGCAGCGGCACCACTGGAGACGAGCATGGCACCCCCAATACAGGCGGAGCCCCTGCAACCAGTGGGACCCGCCCTGGTACTCTTCCGCCCTGCACCTATGTCCGCCGCTATGGTCCACGGGCTGGCACCCCCTGCGGACAGACCAACCACCCTCCTGCCACCTGCTTCAAGGCCCTCGATGATGCATGGTACGCACGAGGCAACGTTGGCAATCCTCCTAAGTGGGCAACAATCTCCCCACGTCCCTCCCCCACTGACATCCAAACAACAACGCTTACCTCCCTGCCCACCTCCGCCTCCTTGCTCCCCCCGCGCCCTTCCTCAACCTCCAGCAGCAGCACCTCCTGCAGCAGCAGCAACAGCAGCAGCAGCCGCAGCAGCAGTTACAGCAGCTGTTTTACCCACAGCCGCAGCAGCAGCACCCATGGGGATCAGGGCCCCAGCCCCAGTGGGGACCCAGCCCTCCTCCCTGGCAGCAGCAGCAGCTAAACTTTGGCACAGCAGCCATGGCCGCCCAGGCCTCCCCGGCTCCCCTTTGGGGTGCTCCACCCCCCCCCAGTGGCACTGCCACCCCTCTCACTCAGGAAAGCTTTCTTGGCAACATTTCTGTCTCACCCTCTCTTCCTTCCATGTACCCATCCAACATTAATGAAACCACTTTCCAGTACTCCGTGTCTTCCTCCTCCTCGCCCACTCTGGACTTTGTCCTAGACAGTGGGGCCACTGAAACTGCTCTCAAAGATGCTGGTACACTCACACCCCTCTCCCCTCCCACTCACGTTCACGGCGCTGACAGCAGCTTCACCATCCCATGCACACACCTCTCCACTCTCCCCTGCTCACTCTTCCCCTCTGGTAAGGTAACTGGTCTCCACATCCCCACTCTCCGAAACAACCTCCTCTCCCACCGTGAAATCCAAGGTGCAGGTATCACTGCGGTCTATCCTGGTAATGCCACCTACTGTGACCTTTACCATACTACCTCCGGCCGCTTCCTCCTCCGCATACCCCTCTGCCCCCGCACTCGCCTCTACACTCTCCGCACTCCGTGGCCATCCTCCTGTCATGTCACCACTCGTGCGGGTACCTCCTCTAGCCCTCCCCATCTCCCTCCCTCCCCTCCCACTCCACCATCCCCCCACTCCTTCATCCCGCCCTCACTCGTTCCAGCCCCCTCCACCTCCGACCATCTCTCCCACCCCGCTGTTCTCCTACATCACCGACTCGGTCATCCCAATTTCGCCGCTCTCCGCGCTGCCGTCACCTCACGACTCCTTCACAGCCTCCCTCCCACCCTTCCTCCCCTTCCCTCCTCCCCGGCCCCCCCATGCCCCTCCTGCATCCACGGCAAACTCAAACAATCCCCTCATCACAGCCACCCCTCCTTTGCTCCTGCACCCATTGACCTTGTCCATATGGACCTCTGGGGGCCCTCTCCCACCCGCTCACGCCAAGGCCATCGCTACATGCTGGTTCTTGTTGACGATCATAGCCGCTACTCCACCGTTTTCCTCCTCCACACAAAAGATCAGGCGCCGACCATGATCATTCACTGGGCAGAACAATGCCGCACCCACTTCAAACGTCCCATCGGCCGCCTCCACTCTGATGGGGGAGGCGAATTCCTCAATCGCACTCTCTCTCACTACTGCACCACTCATGGCATCCAACAGACCCACACTCTTCCCCACTCCCCACAGCAGAACGGCATCGCAGAAAGCCGCATCCGCGAAATTACCAAGATCGCCCGCTGTCTCCTCGCTCACGCCTCCACACCCCCTTCTCTCTGGGGCTATGCCCTCCTTCATGCTTCCCTCCTCCTCAACCTTCACTCCCATCCTCAACACACTGCCACTACCCCCACGGAGCTCTGGTCAGGTTCCAAACCTGACGCTGCTGGACTGCGTGTGGGGGTTGCAAGGCATATGTGCTCATCCCTCCATCTGAACGGACCCACGGCAAGCTCGCTCCTCGTGCCCTCGAGTGTGTCTACCTTGGCCACAACCGCGACTCGCCTGGTTACCTTTTCCTCCACCCTCCCTCTGGTCGCCTCATCCGCAGCATCGACGTTGTGTTCGATGAGACCACCCCATACTACTCCTCTCCACCACCAGACCCCCTCCCTCCTCCTACACGTCCTCTCGCTTGGACCGACACTGTCCTCCCTCCCCTCCTCCCTCCAGCACCTCTTCTCCCACCCCTCCCCACCCCGCTTCCGCCACCTTCATCTGCCGATATCTACGATCCCACTGCTCCAACATCCCCTGCACACTCCGCAGCTCCCCCTCCCTCCTCTCCTTCCCACTCTCCTTCTCATCCATCCCAGCAGCAGCAGCAGCAGCCGCAGGGGCAGCAGCAGCAGCAGCAGCAGCAGCAGCAGCCGCAGGGGCAGCAGCAGCAGCCGCAACAGCAGCAGCAGCAGCAGCAGCCACAGGGGCAGCAGCAGCGGCAGCAGCAGCAGCCGCAGGGGCAGCAGCAGCGGGGGCAACACCAACAGCAGCAGCAGCAGCAGCCGCAGGGGCAGCAGCAGCAGCCACAGCAGCAGCAGCAGCAGCCGCAGGGGCAGCAGCACCAGGAGGGGCAGCAGCCGCAGCAGCAGCAGGGGTTCCAGCAGCACCAGCAGCAACAGCGGCGGAGGGCAACTGCCCGCTCCTCACCTTTCCTCCTCCCTCGCATGCACACCCGCTCTCTTGATCCCATCCTTGGCACTCCGCCACCTTCCTCCCTCAGCCAGCTCGAGGACTCCCATGAGGAGTTCGCCATGGTCCAGCGCCACACTCCCTCTCTCTCCACCCTCTACCCTGACCTCCTCGGCGCTCTACTCCTTAGCGCGATCTCCGCTCCCACCATCTTCGTCCCCACCACCTTCCAGGAGGCTATCACCTGCCCTGACGCTGACAAGTGGATAGCCGCTATCTTCCTGGAATGTGAGGCGTTCATCCGCAACGACTCCTTTATCGACGTTCCCCTTCCCCCTGACGCCAACCTTGTCGAGGGCAAGTGGATCTTTCGAGTCAAACAGCTGCCGGGAGAGGAACCAGTCTACAAAGCCCGCTATGTTGCTAAGGGGTTCACCCAGACCTGGGCTGAGGACTACTGGTTCACATTTGCCCCCACCCTCAGGCAAGCCACCCTACGCACCCTTATGGATATCGGTGCGCGGGACGACATGGAGATTGACTCCATGGACGTCTCCAACGCTTTCCTGCAAGGTGAACTGCACGAACGCATCTTTCTCCGCCGACCTCCCGGGTTCCATGCTACGTTCCCCGACAACACCGTCTGGCAGCTGAAGCGACCGGTCTATGGCCTGAAGCAGGCACCACGAGAATGGCATGCAAAGCTCTCTGCTACTCTCCAGTCCCTTGGCTTCTCCCCCTCCCACTCCGACGCCAGCCTCTTCATCCGCTCTTCCCCCAGTCGCTTCTTCATCTCGGTCTACGTCGATGACATGATCCTGCTCGCTGACACCAGGACTGACATGGATCAAGTGAAACGGTCTCTTCAGGAACGTCTCAAGTGCAAGGACCTTGGTCCGCTGCAGAACTACCTCGGCATGGCTATCACTCGTGATCGATCCGCCCGCACCATCACCCTCTCCCAGTCCCACTACATCGGCCAGGTCCTGGAAAAGTTCGAGATGGCACAGGCCAAACCAGTCTCCACACCCCTCCCCTTCGGTCACCAGCTTGCGCCACCCACCTCCCCCTCCACCTCCTCCCGGCCCTACGCCGAGCTTGTTGGGTCGCTGATGTACGCGATGATGTGCACTCGTCCCGACCTCGCCTACCCTGTCAGCGTCCTTGCTCGATTCGTCGGCCCCGGCCGCCACACTGAGGAACACTGGACTGCCGCCAAGCGAGTCCTCCGCTATCTTCGTGGCACCAGGGACCACGCTCTCACACTGGGTGGATCTTCCCCCCCCCTTCTCTCTGGCTTCAGCGACTCCTCCTGGGCAGACTGCCAGCCAGACCGCCGCTCCTCCCAAGGCTATGGCTTCACCCTCGGCAGCGGCCTCATCAGCTGGCGCTCTACTCGCTCCTCCGCCATCGCCCTCTCCTCCTGTGAAGCTGAGCTCTATGCTGGCACCATGGCCGCGCAAGAGTCCCGCTGGCTCTGCTTCCTCCTAGCTGAGCTTGGTGTTCCCCAGCGCTGCCCCACCCTCTGGTGTGACAATGCCAGCACCATCCATCTCACCCAAGACCCCGTTTTTCACGGTCGCTCCAAGCACATTGAGCTCCGCTATTTCTTCATCCGTGAACTCGTCCAACAGAATCTCATCGCCGTTCGCAAGATCGCCGCTGAAGCCAACCTGGCAGATATCTTCACCAAAGCACTTCTTCGCCCTGCGCACTCTGCTCTTCTCCGCCTCATCGGCCTCGCTCCCCCGGGCGCGCCTTGATTCAGGGGTTGCTTCACTCAAGCCTTTCCACATCTCTGCAGGTTAAGGGGTTGTGTTAGAATCTATCTTCTCTTGTAACCTGCATAGATGTTATAGGATAGGCTAGAGATAAGCACCCAAACTTAGTTTGGGTGTACAAGCAGGGGTTACCCAATTTGTAGGTTGGAAACCCAACCTTGGTCCAATTATTGGACCCCAAAGGTTGGGTTGGGTAGAATTATTGGTTCACACCAATAATGTTGGCCCAACCCCAACTTGGCCAACATTATTGGACCCCACCAATAATCCCCCAACCCAACTTCATGGGTGGGGTCCAATAATGGTCACCTAGGCTAGGATCCAACCCATTCCCTATGTAAACCCCCATTCTCCTCAATCCAACATCAACTTCTCTTCTAACTTTTCTTCTCACAGGAACGGGGGCGGGAGACATGAGACTGAGTCAACTCAGAAGCGACATGGAAGCAGCGGAGGGGAGGGGAGGGGAGGGGAGGGGAGGGGAGGGCAGCAGCAACGCACCTCCTGCTGGAATTCCGCCATGGCCTGGATGGAGTCCTTGCTCTTGAGCAGCTTCACTGCCACGGGCGTGTGGTGCAGTGTGCCCGAGTACACGGTGCCAAACCCCCCCTCGCCCAGCTTGCGCTCCGCACTGAAGTTGTCCGTCGCGGCCTGGTTGGTGCGCGGGATGGGAAGGAGAGGCGGCGAACCACAGAGAGGGAGGAGGCACAGGGAACAAAGGGGAGTAGGCGCAGAAGGGGAGGCACAGGGGGAGCGCACAAAAGTGGGAGGACAGGGGGGAATGAATGAACAGGATTTGTTGGGGGAGAGTGGGGAAGAAGAGGGAGCAGCGCGTGTGGTGCAGTGTGCCCGAGTACACGGTGCCAAAGCCCCCCTCGCCCAGCTTGCGCGATGCACTGAAGTTGTCCGTCGCGGCCTGCTTGGTGCGCGGGAGGGTGGGAGAAGAGTCAGACGAAGGTGGTCAGGTGAGGTACAGGTTGAGGGGAAGGGAGAGGGGAAGAACAGATGGGGTGGTGCAAGGGGGAGGGAGGGAGGACACGGGGGGAGGTGTTCAGACAGAAGGAAGGAGGGGGCCAGGCAGGGAGCAGGGTGTGTGGTGCAGTGTGCCCGAGTACACGGTGCCGAACCCCCCCTCGCCCAGCTTTCGCGATGCACTGAAATTGTCCGTCGCTGCCTGCTTGGTGTGTTGGGGGGGGGATAGAGAGACCCCCGAGAGGAGGCGCACGAGGGGGGAGGCACAGGAGGGGGGAGGCGGATGCAGCTGGTGGGGGAGAGAGACGCCTGTGGGGGAGGCAGATGGGGGAGGCACAGGAGGGGTGGGGTGTGAGGGGTGTGAGAGGGGAGTGAGGGGTGTGAGAGGGGTGTGAGGGGTGTGAGGGGGGTGTGAGGGGTGTGAGGGGGGTGTGTGGGGGGGGTGTGAGGGGGGTGTGAGGGGTGTGAGGGGGGTGTGAGGGGGGTGTGAGGGGTGTGAGGACCGCAGAGGGGGGAGAGCACGGGGGGGAGGGGGAGACTCAGAAATGGTCAGGGAGGCTGAAGAGGGAGCAGGGCGTGTGGTGCAGTGTGTCAGAGTACACAGTTGTACACAGTGCCACAGCCGCAGCAACGCACCAGGATTTCTTCATACGAGTATTCCCTGTAGTGATGCACCCGCCGCACAATCGGCGCCACCGCTTCCCCTCCCCCAACCACTCCCCCTCCACCAGCAGGCCCCTTCTCCGCCTCCTCTCCCCTCCCCTCTCGCCTCCCCACCTCCTCTTCCGCGGCCCTCCTCCCCTCTTCCGCGGCTGCCCGCGCCCTCTCCGCGTCTACAGCAATCTGCCCGATCCTCGCAGCTGCCTCCGCCTCCCGAGCCACTCCCTGTGCCACGGCAACCCGAGGCGAGCCCTCAGGCTCGGACCCTGCCAGCTGGTTACCACCTCCTCGTCTGGCAACAGCAGCAGCAGCAGCAGCAGCAGCAGTAGCGGCGGAGTCAGGGAGAGGCAGGCCCGCGAGGGCTGCTGTGGCATGGGCCATACGGGCCTCTAAATCAGCCATGAAAGCCTGCTGCTGCTCTGGGATTGCCTGTGGGTTGGCCCTCCTCCACGCGTCTACTTCTGCTAGGTAGTCCCGCTGTAGCCGCTGCTGCACCTGCTGTAGCTGTATCTGCTGCATCTGCTGCTGCTGCTGAAGCTGCTGCTGCTGCTGTAGTAGCAGCATCTGCTGCTGGTTCTGCAGCTGCAGCTGCTGCATTTTCATCTGAACCATGCTGTCTAGATCGCCCCCGTCCCCAGGATACCGAACCGGGGACGCCCCGGGCATGCTGTGAGGTACGGCCAAGCCTGGCGAGTAGGGTTGGAAGCCGGGCAAGCCGTCAGGCGTGGTAGGGGCAGCAGCGTCATGATGCGGCCAGGTGCCGGCTCGGGAGGGCTGTGGGGCGGTGTGGGGCGTGGGACTGGTGGCGCCATTGGTTCTCGCGGCGTCCTCATCCCCACCTGCATCATCAAACGAGAGGCCGTCAGTGGGCTCCAACACAACACCTTTGAGTGGGGAGGAGTGAGCTGTGAGTGGAGGAGCGGTCTGAGTGGTGGTGCGCGGACACTGACTGACACTGACTGAAACTGACTGAAACTGACTGAAACTGACTGACACTGATTGCCACCAAAGAATCCCCACCCACCCACCTGCATCATCAAACGCGAGGCCGTCGGTGGGCTCCAGCACCCCCGAGGAGCTGTGAGTGGAGGAGCGGTCGGAGTGGGGGTGGTGCGCGGACATGGAGGGGCTGTGGCGGAACTGTGTTGATGACGCCACCAGCATGTGCCCGGGGCTGGTGGGCGCGGAGGAGGAGGAGGCCGGCAGGGAGTCTGCCTCTCTGCATGCGGTGACTTTGTCCTTTAGCACCACGTAGACAGACACTGTGGGGGGCCGGTTCTTCATGCAATATGCCCCCACGCCTGTGCGGCCACGACTGGAAAGGAGGGATGGGGATGGGGAGAGAGGTGGGGGAAGGGTGGGGGAGAAGGTGGGAAAGACGGTGAGCTGTGTGGGAGGGGCTGGTGGGTGCGGAGGAGGAGGACGCGGGCAGGGCGTCGGCCTCTCTGCACGCGGTGACCTTGTCCTTTAGCACCACGTAGACGGATACTGTTGGCGGGCGGTTCTTCATGCAATATGCGCCCACACCTGTGCGGCCACGGCTGGGAAACAGAGAGGAGGTAGTGGGGTGGGGTGGGTGAAAGTGGTCTCAAACTTGATCTCTCGCTCTCCCTGCATGCGGTGACTTTGTCCTTTAGCACCACGTAGACGGACACTGTGGGCGGGCGGTTCTTCATGCAATATGCCCCCACACCTGTGCGTCCACGACTGGAACCGAAAAGGGGGAGTGGGGTTGGAAAGGTGGGCGAGAGAGGTTTGGGGGAGGCGGTGGGTGAAGGTGGGTTCGAGTTCTCGCTCTATCGCTCACTCGCCCCCTCTGCACGTGAATTTGCTCTTTAGCACCACATAGACAGACACTGTGGGGGGACGGTGCCGATGCCACCAGCAGGTGGCCAGGGCTGGCTGGTGAGAGCAGAGGAGGAAGGCAGCGAGTGGGCCTCTCTGCACGCGGTGACTTTGTCCTTTAGCACCACGTAGACAGACATTGTGGGGGGACGGTTCTTCAGGCAGTACACACGCCAGTGTGCATGTGTGCACACACAGACACACATGCACACATGCACACATGCACGCATGCACACATGCACACATGCCAAAGATGCCGGCCGCTCTGGTGCCGATGCCGAACGTGGTGACCCGGAGCTGCCTTGTATGCACTGTACAAGGCTGGCCCCTATGGAACAGAGAGGCGCAGCTCAAGTGTATGTACTTTCATGCACACATGCATACACGCACGCACGCACGTACATGCCAAAGATTCCTCTTGAGCTGGTGCCGACGACGAGTGTGGTGGCCTTGAGCTTCCTGGACTCGTCCACGATGCCCTTCTCCTTGCTGTTGTTCCGCCCCACCTTCAACTCCAGCTTTATCTGCCTCGCACCATGTGCCATGCACCATGCACCATGCGCCATGCACCATGCACCATGCACCATGTGCCATGCGCCATGCATCATGCACCATGTGCCATGCACCATGCACCATGTGCCATGCACCATGCGCCATGTGCACATTCACCATGCACCATGCACCATGCACCATGCACCATGCACCATGCGCCATGCACCATGCGCCATGCACCATGCACCATGCACCATGCACCATGAACCATGCACCATGCGCCATGCACCATGCACCATGCACCATGCACCATGTGCCATGCACCATGCACCATGCGCCATGCACCATGCACCATGCACCATGCTCCATGCACCATGCACCATGAACCATGCGCCATGCGCCATGCGCCATGCACCATGCGCCATGCGCCATGCACCATGCGCCATGCACCATGCACCATGCACCATGCGCACACACAGACACACACACACGCGCGCACGAGCGCGCGCGCACGCACACGCACGCATGCACCCACACGCACACCCTCTCCCCCCCCCCTCCCTCTCCCCCCTCACACACACACACACAGAGGAGGAACGACCACCATCAGCGTTATCTTCGTCGTCTCGCCCTCACAAACCCCATCTTCTAGAGAACCGCCCGCCCTACACAACAGCAATAAGAGACATCTGGAAACTCCCAAAACCAACACCAGCATGAACGTCCGTCCTGCAGCAGTATCCCGGGGTGCTACAGCAATGTCGAGCGGCAACATGAAACTCAGCTTGAGATCATCACGGGGTGGTGCGGGCTCACCTTTGAGTCGACCATGCCCTTGAGCTCGATCATCATGGGTTGCACCACTGTGCGCACGTAGTGCACGAATGTCGTGTTGTTCACGTCGCTCTGATACATCTCCACCTCTGCTCCGGCCATGCATTCACCCATGCACCATGCATGCACACACCCACGCACCAGTGCACCCACGCATGCACGCACCCATGCTCGCGCGCACCAATCCATGCCACGCTCACATGGAAGAGCGCTTGCACGCATACATGCACGCACACATGCACACGCGCACGCCATATGGATGCGAGCCATGCAATGCCACGGATGCGAGCCATGCCAGGCCATGGATGCGAGCCATGCATGCATGCACGCGAGCAAACACGGGAACAGCAGATAGGTGTGAGAAACGAGACGCGAGCGAGAGACCAAGGAGCGGAGTTGCTCGGGATACTCGAGTCGATCTCAAGCCAGCTGACACGTAACTTTGACGTTCGAGTCGACTTAACAAGTCAGTGAACCCAAGCAAGCCGAAATGCGAACAGCTATGCAGGAACGACGGGTTTCAGAAGGATCATGTCGACACGCCTTGGGTACCATGACACTGTGAAAGGAAATTCTCATTGTCAGATTGACAGAGGTTCCGGAAGCGGACAATCCCTAACGGTGAGCAGAGAGAGGCTTACTCTGATGGGTGGGAACTTTGGTAACCACATGTAACAGAATGAGCATGTCGTCGGGGTGTCGCAATCTGTTCGCAATCGCCCATCGGATCGCGTCCTTGCTGCACGGGTCCTTCCCCACGCCCACCACCACGCGCTCGCACCCCGACCCCACCCATCCCGGCGTGCTCGTGCCGCTCGCGCTCATGCCTCACCCTCCTTCCCCCTCCCTCCTTCCCGCCTTCGCCTGTTATTGCGATTTCATCCGCGGCAGTACCTGTCTCGATTTATTTGATTGATACCGCATTATTGATAGGAAAGCTGCTTATAATTTCTTTCGACTACCCCACTGACACCGCATTATCCCTAAGTCGAGCGTTTCTGTATAATATGCTAATGCATTGCCATCCAGAAATAACACTGGTATTTTTATCCTAAAGTCATGGCCAAGTCGACGAATTGAGAGCGAAGGGACTCGAAATATGGCAGTTGGAGTGTGGAAGCAATGACTACGTACTAACCCTAATCTTCGCTAACTTGAGTCGTCATGCAAGAGCCGCAACAGCCTAAACCTCTATAACGAGAGGTCGGTACGGGCTAGTACAGCAGGTCGATTAAAGGTAGCTGTCCAGTCCAACAATAGGTAATTGAGCCTGAAAGAACGAAAATCGTACGACTGCTTTAGTTGACAAAAACTGGAACTGTCAGAGCGTCCCGACTTCCGACCCGAGTCAAAAAGACAATCATGAGCACGAGGGGTGCTGCGACACTGCGAGTCGCAAGTCGTGGTGATCTGAGTTTCAGTGGGTTAGAAAAAGGTGGAAAGTGGTGGGATTAGGGGAAGGTCGTTACTGGTAGGGCCCGGGCTGGAGAGATAGGGTCCTCGTACAGAAGTGACCGCCAGTGAAGTGACCAGTCAGCTGGTCACCCAGCAGAACCGAGGGAGAAATGACCGCCACCACAATAACGGGAGTTGAATGTAGGGAGCGGAACGTAAGGGGAGCGGAGGAATTCTGAGATGGCATGATACGGGACGTTAGTTTTTATGCGGTGCAGTACAGTAACTCATGCTCTAACGCTTTCCAGAAACTTGTTGTGCGGTTGGGTAGTTAATGAGCAACCTCAAGATGATGAGATCATCAGATCGTATCAGGTTTCGAGGTCACGGGGGACAGCTGGGGGAACAGTGGAGCCAAGAGTGGCATTGCGGGAGGCTGGGGGGAGGGATTGCCGGGGACTGGGGGACTACAAGCGGAGGGCCAGCTGGGTCTGTCTGACTCGCTGGCACTTCAATGCTGGCTCTTCGAAGTTGGGTTGGATGTTCACCAATGCCGCCTGGAGGAGCATCCCCGAAGGCGGAATGCCAACGCAGCAGGGACCCCGTTAGAGTGAAGTGTAGCTATCGACACCTCTGTACAGTGAGAGCAGTTAAATTACTTGGGAACGATCCATAGACATACAGATACATCAGGTAGCTCTAGTTTCCTCTTAGCATACTTACCCTTTACTATAAACAAATAGTATTCTACGAGTTTTTCCTCAAACCACTTCGTCATTTCTGTAAACCCTCCTCCACTCCATCCCCAGCGTCCTTTGCCACCTCATCATCCGTTTCAAACGCAGCCGCATGTGAAGCCGCATACCCCTTCAATCCATTCACTGCCTCCAGCTCATCCATCCCCATGTCCTCCCCCAGCTCCTCCAGCACACTCCTCACCACCCCTGCACCATCATCCTCCTCGTCCCGAGCATAATTCGCAGCCAACCCCACATCCCCCAGGACATTCTCCCCATACTCCCCCTCAATCAAACCCCCTCCTGCTGCCGTCTGGGAAAGCCCAGCAGCAGCACCGTCAGCACTAGCAGAAGAGGCTGTGGTGGCGGTGGTGGTGGTAGCCGTGGTGGCGGTGGGGTCGATACGGAGGAAGGAGGGCTGTGAGGTGGAGGCGAGGAGGCGGGCCCACATGCGGTCAGTGAGGGAGATGCTGTTGGGCTTCTGTGTCACCTTCTGGTGCGGGGAAGAAAGAGGGGGGGAGGGGGGGGGGGGAGGGGGGGAGAATTGAGGGAGCATAAGGGACAGAAGTGGGGTGAGAACATGCTATTACAATAGAGAGGAAGAGATAGTGTTATGATAGATGCGAGAGCATTGGATGGGAGAAATGCAAGGAAGAAACTCGGGAAAGAAAGCAGAACCGGGGAGGGCATGCAGAGGCTTCCGGGACCAGTCTGGACGGGAAGCGAAATCGCAAAGAGCTTCGCAAGAAGTGGCTTTGTGTGAGTGGAAGGGGAGTGAGTGAGGCGACGTGGGAGTGGGAGGGGGAAGGCGGGAGTGCGCTGATATGGACGGGGATGGCAGTGGCGGTTATTGAGGGGGCCCACAATGAAGTGAGTGAGGATGGGAGTGAGTGAGGTGACATGGGAGGGAGGGCGGGATGGAGTGAGTGCGGTGACATGGGAGGGAGGGAGGGAATGAGGGAGTGCGCTGACATTGAAGGGGTTGTAGCAGTGGCAGTTGTTGTCGGGGCCGACAATGAAGTGAGTGAGGTGACAAGGGAGGGGAGTGAAGGAGTGGGAGGGAGTGAGGGAGTGCACTGACATTGACGGGGATGTAGCAGTGGCGGTTGTTAACGGGTCCGACAATGAATCCCGTGTAGCCCGCCATGACTCCGTGCACTGCCCCGTGCGCCAGCAGCGTGCAGTAGATGTTGTCACTCGCATTCGCGGGGATGGCTCGGATCATGTATGTTGGGTCTGATGCACAAAGGAGGGGAGATGGAGAGGGGGAGGGAGTGGGAGGGGAGATGGGGCCGGGAGGGGGGCAGGGGTGATTCCCAAAGGGCCTCAGACACCAAAGGGATGGTGTGGAAGATGTATGCTTGGGTACGGTGGGTGGGAGCAGGAGAGAGGACGGTCGATAGGCATGGTGTAAATCATCATTCGCCCTTTTAACCATCCATCCACCCACCCACCCACCCACCCACAGATACACCCACGAACGCACCGATGTATTTGAGCTGAATCTCCTTGCGCTGCCTCGCGAAGTGGCTCTTGATCTGCCCCGACAGCCACAGCCCCACGTCCATCAGCTTCGCATTCCCAGACGCATCGCGGCCCAGCACCCCAGCGCCAGCAACATCGTCATCGCTCGCGCTGTAGTGCCGCGCCATGTTCTCCTGCCCCGCGCCCATCCACACACGCGCCCATGCATTCATTCAACCACCTTCGCACCCACCCACGCACCGATGTACTTGAGCTGAATCTCCTTTCTCTGCCTCGCGAAGTGGCTCTTGATCTGCCCCGACAGCCACAGCCCCAAGTCCATCAGCTTACCCACACACCCTCTGAACCACCCGCACATCCACCCACGCACGCACCGATATACTTCAACTGAATCTCCTTTCTCTGCCTCGCGAAGTGGCTCTTGATCTGCCCCGAAAGCCACAGCCCCACGTCCATCAGCTTTGCATTCTCAGACGCATCGCGCCCCAGCACCCCAGCACCACCCATGGATGCACCTATTCAACCACTTGCCCACACACACACACACGCACCGATGTATTTAAGCTGAATCTCCTTGCGCTGCCTTGCAAAGTGGCTCTTGATCTGCCCCGACAGCCACAGCCCCACGTCCATCAGCTTCGCATTCCCCGACGCGTCGCGGCCCAGCACCCCAGCACCAGCAACGTCATCATCGCTCGCGCTGTAGTGCCGCGCCATGTTCTCCTGCCCCGCGCCCTCCGCCACGACCAACACGCAGTGCTCGTTCTCGTACAGCCGCCGCTCCATGAAGTCAAACAGCCCGCCCGGGCCTTCCAGGTGGAATGGCACTTCTGGGATCAGGCAGCAGTCCTACACACCAGGGAGGAGAGGGGCATGGGGTAAGGGGAGAGAGAGGGGGTCATGTTCTCCTGCCCTGCTCCCTCCGCCACGACCAGCACGCAGTGCTCGTTCTCGTACAGCCGCCGATCAATAAAGTCAAACAGCCCGCCGGGGCCCTCCAGGTGGAATGGTACTTCCGGAATCAGGCAGCAGTCCTGTGGGCGAGAGGCAGTGGGGATGGGAAGGTAGGAAGGTTTGTGTGGAGGTGCTGTGGGGGATAGGGAGCGGAATGGGAGGAGAGCGGGCGGGGAAGAGGAAGGGGGGAGGCGGGGGAAGTGGGCTGTAGTGCCGCGCCATGTTCTCCTGCCCTGCGCCCTCCGCCACGACCAGCACGCAGTGCTCGTTCTCGTACAGCCGCCGCTCCATGAAGTCAAACAGCCCGCCCGGGCCCTCCAGGTGGAAAGGCACTTCGGGAATCAGGCAGCAGTCCTGTGGGCGTGTTGTTGGGGGAAATGGGGGTTGGGAAAATAGGATGGGGGGTTTCATGGAGCAAACGGCAGTCAAACAGCTCCTCCACGTAGAAGGGCACCTCGGGGATCAGGCAGCAGTCCTGCAAACGAAGAGCGGTGGGGGAGATAGTTGCGGGAAGGGAAAGGTGGACCGTGGAGGGAGGAAGAGGTGGTGGGGGAGAAGTGGAGGGAAGAAGTGGTGGGAGGAGGGAGAGGTGGGTAGGGGCTGGCGAGAGAGTGGCATGCATGGCGATCTGGCCGCAGTACAGCTCACCATGCATGGCAATCGGCTCCATAGCTTCACCAGCAATGGCAGGCTCACGAGTGGCGTGCCGATTCAATGAGGGAGCCAGCAGAAACGATGCCCACGCACATGCAGAACATACAGCACATACCACGTCCCTGCGAGCGAGAGAGTGGCGTGCATGGTGATCTGCCCGCAGTGCCGCCGCATGAGCTTCACCAACCCCACGTGCCATTGCATTGCGCGTGGTGTGCTTGTAGTGTTGCAGCATAGCATGACCAAAGCATGCCCACACACATACCACATCCCTGCTCGCAAGTGTGGCGTGCATGGCGATCTGCCCGCAGTAGCGCCCCATGACCTTCACCAGCCCCACGCCGTTGCGAGTGCTCTCCGCCTCCACGTGTGCCGCGTTGATGGCCCGCTGCGCCTCCTCCACTGCTGTGTCAAACCCAAATGAGCGATCGATAATCTGATGGGATAGAGGGGACGGGTGAATAAGAAGCAGGGGTAAGGGGGGAGCGTTGATGGCCCTCTGTGCCTCCTCCACCGCCGTGTCAAACCCGAATGAGCGGTCGATTATCTGATGGGGTACGAAGAAGAGGGGAGGGAAGGGGGTAGGGGAGGGGGGAGGATCGTTGGTGGCTTGCTGTGCTCTCCTCCTCCACATGCGCCGCGTTGATGGCCCTCTGTGCCTCCTCCACCGCCGTGTCAAACCCGAATGAGCGGTCGATTATCTGATGGGATAGAGGGGACGGGAGAACAGGAAGCAGGGGTGAAGGGAGGAGCGTTGATGGCCCTCTGCGCCTCCTCCACTGCCGTGTCAAACCCGAATGAGCGGTCGATAATCTGATGGGGCGTGAAGCAGGGGGTGGATGAAGAAGGAACGGAAGCGAGGGAGCAGTAATGGCCCTCTGTGCCTCCTCCACCGCCGTGTCAAACCCGAACGAAAAGTCATTTACCTAATGGGACAAGTAAATGACAGGGATTGGGGGACGGGACTGGAGGGAGGGTTGGGGAGCAGGTGGACAACTTGCCAGGACCCTTGCCCCTTCTCTCCACCTTGCTACTCTTGCCCCCTTAGCCCGCCTTGCTCCCACCCGCCCCTTGGACCCCTCATTCCCCCACTCCTTACCGCCATCCTGCCCCCACTTCCCCCCCCCCCACTCCCCCCCCCCCCCCACTCCCCCCCCCCCACTCCCCCCCACTCCCTGCCCCCGCATCTTGCTCCCATTGGCCGCTGTGCTCCTCTTCTTGCCCCTTTTGCCCCCCTTGCTATCCTTGTGGTGAGAGCAGCAACTCACAGCAATGTCGTTGTCGATGGTCTTGGGAATGCCAGCCACGGCCACCTTCAAGCCCCTCCTCCTCGTCTCCTGCACCACCACCCACCCAGCATGGTGCATAGTGAGATCACGGGCAGCAGTGGAATGTCGAGCCCAGGAACGGGGAATGGAGGGAGAAGAGGGAGAAGGAGAAGGGGAAGGGAGGGAATGAGAAGGGGAAGGGAGGGACGGGCAACGAGCGATCGGCGATGGAGAGGAGAGGAGTCAATGACGGGGCGACTAGAAAAGATAATCAACTGTGCGAAATGCATGCAACGGTGCCCTTCCCTCCCCTTTTACCATCATCCCGCCAAAATGCCAGCCCCCTGCCTGCTTGCTGCCCGTGTGCCCCCCCCTCCCTCCCCCCGCCCGCCTGCCTGCCTGCCTGCCCGCCCCCCTGCCTGCCTGCCCCACTGCCTGCGTGGAAGCCTGCGTGCAAGCCTGCCTGCCACCTGCCTGCCACCTGCCTGCACAGCCTACCTCATAGATGAGCTCAGCCCCTCGCTGTGTGCCATCGCCCCCGATGATGAACACCTGCCATGCCATGCCATGCCATGCCATGCCATGCCATGCCAGGCCATGCCATGGGCGCACGTGTGGTCAGGGCTTGGATAAACTGAGTGTATGTTTGGGTCGAAAATGAGCGTATGCCTTGTGCACATGAGTGTGGTATGACTTGTGCTGTGAACACCTCACCCAGTTACCACCTCACCTGGTTGATGCCTCACCTGCTTGATGCCTCACCCAGCCCAGTCAACACCTCACCCAGTTACCACCTCACCCAGTTACCACCTCACCTGGTTGATACCTCACCTGGTTGATACCTCACACCTGGTTGATACCTCACCTGGTTGATACCTCACCTGGTTGATACCTCACCTGGTTGATACCTCACCTGGTTGATACCTCACCTGGTTGATACCTCACCTGGTTGATACCTCACCTGGTTGATGCCTCTATCTTCAATCGAGTTGACAATCCGGGTGGTATCATGCCCGCCGCGGGAAGTACAGGAAGGTGCCTCCGCGCTTGTGAATGTCGTTGATCACCCACGGGTTCAGCTCCATCAGATTCCGCGAGTAGAAACCACGGTACCCGCCCTGTGCATGTGATGTGTCAATAGGGGGTGGAGTGAGGGGGAGGTGGCAGGGAGAGAACAGTTGGGAGGGTGTGTGCAGAAAGGCAGTTCAGTATCCCATGGGTTCGGGCTCAGCTCCATGAGGTTGCGCGAGTAGAACCCGCGGTACCCGCCCTGTGTGTGGCGTATAATATAGGGAGGAGGGGTGGGGTGGGGGGGTTGGGGGGGTGGAGGGAGGGCGTGTGCATGTCATTCACCATCCCAAGGGTTCGGGCTCAGCTCCATTAGGTTGCGCGAGAAGAAGCCCCTGTACCCGACCTGTGCATGTGATAGGAGGAGGGGATCCGGGGGCCCAGCCCCATTCAGGGCCTGTACGCGAAAAAGGAGGAAGAGGGTGCAGTGAGGGGGGGAGTCTGGGGGAAAAGGGAGGCCGGGGAGAAGATTGGTTGGGCAAGTAAGCTTATGCACGAGTGCTGTTCACTATCCGGCACGTATGTTGCGTGGGTATGACTCATCACGTGCTCACACGTGCTCCCACCCACGTGCTTCCCACGTGCTCCCCGAAGGATTTTCATGTGCCTGATGCCCTACTAAGCCACTCACATCAATGCCAAGAATGTGCCTCGCACCATACTGGAACCAGAGCCCCCACACTATCTCGCGAATCACAGTGTTGAGTCCCGGGCACAGCCCCCCACATGTATGCACATGCTTCCCACATGCATATGTTCCCTACTAAGTCACTCACATCAATGCCGAGAATGTGCCGAGCACCATACTGGAACCAGAGCCCCCACACTATTTCTCGGATGACAGTGTTGAGTCCCGGGCACAGGCTCCCCCCCACATGTGTGCACGTGCTTTCCACCTGCATGTGTTCCCTACTAGCCACTCACATCGATGCCCAGGATGTGCCGAGCACCATACTGGAACCAGAGCCCCCACACTATCTCGCGAATGACAGTGTTGAGTCCCGGGCACAGTCCCCCACATGTATGCACATAGTTCCCACATGCCTGTGTGCCCTACTAACTCACTCACATCAATTCCCAGGATGTGTCGCGCGCCGTACTGGAACCAGAGCCCCCACACGATCTCGCGGATCACAGTGTTGAGTCCCGGGCACAGCCCCCCACATGTCACTATGGCTGCCCGCACCTCCCGCGGATGGTACACGATCTGCCATGCCATGCCATGCCATGCGACAAGAAACACCAAATCACATGCCATGCCAAGCCATGCCATGCCAAGCCATGCCATGCCAGGCCACATGCAGCACCAAGCCACATGTCATGCCATGCCACCCAGCAGCATGGGATACATACGATGCCACAATGCCACGCCACGCCATGCCATTCCACACCATACAGCACCACACCACACCACACCATGCCATGCCGCGCAGTAAAGAAAACACACCATCCATCATATGCCATCCATGTCGTGCCATGCCACAACACTCCATCCAACGCATGGCCACCCCACACACGGCATGCAACATCAATCAACCCAGTGTCTTAGACGGGAATGGTGACACAGCAGAGAGCACAGCAATCAGGGGGCACAGGAGAGGAGAGTGCATGCTAGAGCCCATGCCTCAAAATCCAAATTGCGCCCAGCCCCAAATTGCGCCCAGCCCCAAATTGCGCCCAGCCCCAAATTGCGCCCAGCCCCAAATTGCGCCCTCTACGTACTCTCTCCCTGGGTCCTGCTCGGCGGAAGTAGCTGATCCTGTCCAGATCAGACAGACGGGCCGACACCTGCGATGGGGATGGGAAACACAGAAGGCGATGGTTGGAGGAGGGGGGACACAGAAGGGTGAGGGAGGGAGGAGGGGGGACACACCTGCTCTGCGGAAGTAGCTGATTCTGTCCAGATCAAACAGACGGGCTGACACCTGCGACGGGGGGATGCAAGGGGGGAAGAGGGATAGGAAAGGAGCAGTACAGCAAAAGCAATGATCGATAGAGAAGAATGCAGAATGGAGAACAGGAGCAGGCGCGTGCGCAAGAGGGACAAAACGAAAGGGAGCGAGCGGGCGCACAAAAGGACCTTGGAGCAACTTGAGGGGCAAAACGAAAGGGGCAAGTTGAGCCAGCATGAGGGGCTCAACTCAACTCAACTCAACTCAACTCAGCTCAACTCAACTCCAGGTACACCCGTTTTCAGGGCGTGAGAGGGAGAACAGCTCACCTGCTGGCACACCATGTCGTTAGGCTCCACAAAATACTGACTGTGGTGCAGCCAGTATAAGAGTGTGTGTGTGTGTGGTGTTGATGGTGTTGTGTTGGTAGACAAGATACAGGGGCACATCGGGAAAAAAGGGGGTGGGGGGAGGAGGATGTGTGCTCGGAGTCGAGTAATAACCGGTGCTCGCAGGGAATGCAGAGGCAATGCTTGAACGCACACTCAATATTTGAATGCACAAGTAATGCTTGAATACACAATTTCTGTTTAGATGCATCAGGGCAAGAGCACAACCAGTGCCTACATGCATAATTGCCTGAAATCAAATCAGTGGCCTATAGCTTGACGCATAACAGCTCATTGAGTTGCAAATGGCAGGAGCAGAAGGTAGCAGAGTGGGTAGCGCGACAGGAACTTACTCAACGTAGGCGTATGCTGGATTGAGTGCAAGTGGATTGCTGTACGTCTGCGGTCACACATGAATCAACGAATATTATTAGGTATTAATAGGTATCTGAGAGTCCGATGCACACTCGCCGTTGAAACATCAGATTCTGTCAGACGCACAACCTGACAATTGGCACGTGAAGGGAATGCCACGTGGCGTACATTACCTCGAGGTTAGGAATCCACTCGGACAGATGCGGCACATCGTCCACCTTGGACGAGCAGACCAATGAGGGCGTGCCACGTGTCACTCCTCCCCCCTCGGTTGTATGTCTGTCGTCTCCACGTCTGCTCTTCCGCGATCGCACTCGCATGGACGTCGTTGTGCGACTTCCGTCGCACGGCAGTCGCTGGCCGAGAAGCGACGTTCGCCGGTCGCACAGAGGGAGCCGGCGATCCGCATGCGACGACGGCGACGATCGCGTACGAGAGCTTGAAGGCGAGCAAAAACGGCGGGACGAAAGCACCAGAGGGTTACCACCAGGCATACGGAACGGAGTGAAGGATTGTGAGCCGGATCTGGCAATGCTTCGGCTGCCGCGGACGCTGGGAGCACATGAGAGAATGCTGCCTGCTGACGTGGCTCGCAAGCGACCAATGTCCGCTAATGCATCCATCATACAAAAACGGAGGTCACAAGAAGAGTACGGTGGAAAGACCTAACACAGCTTTGCTAGATAAAACGCAGGTGCGCTGGAGGGGGTCGTTGAGGCAGCAGCGGGGGAAGTGGGCCGCGGAGTGAGCGTACAGATGAAATCAAGCTTCTAGCCGCTACTATCGCGGTCGGCTTTGCTTCTCAGAGCGTGTTACGTACCCTTAATTTGGTGGCAGGCCCCGGTTGCCTAAAAAAGTCGACCTGACCTGACTGGTCGGATCGACCGGGCAGTAAATCTGACCGGTTGGGTACCAAGGGGCAACCTGCAAATGTACCACCCGTCTGTTTTTGGGACCCGACCATGCAAATAGTATTTCGGGTAGACCCAATAGTCATTTCATCAATATTACTGGCCAACCTTTGATGGGAAAAGTTTCTTCCACCAGTCACATCGAGTCTCCCTAGTGCGACCTGCCCGCAAAGTTTTTGTTAACCCCCGATGCCCACCAGGTTGGTACGTTGGGGGTTGGTTGCCTCGACCTGGTTGTATGTGGACTCGACCAACCGGTTGGTTGACTGCCTGGTCGCCTCGACCAAGTGTGAGCATGGATTGGTACACACGTCCATTACTGTACACTGTACACTCTCGGGTAATCTGGTAACCCTACGTTCAACCCAACCTGACCGTTCGAGGCAACCGCGACCAGGCCCCAAAATAAGGGGTACGTAACACGCTCTCAGGGACTGTCAATCCAACTTCAAGAACCCAAATGCGTGTATGGCCTAGAGATGTATCCGCGTCCGCCCTACAGTTTCCAGCCTGAGTGTTCTCATTTATGTATATCTGATTCTATTAGCATTTTCACATTGTAAAGGCGTTGTGGACTGCAATTGAGCTTCCTGTGGATAACTGCAATGTCTGTGCAAGAGCATTACGAATTATGTGTAGGAAATAGCAGGTTGTTACGAATAGTAATACTTGATATTACTGTGCACTCCTCACCGCAGCAAAGAGAAGCAGGCAATATCGGGAATGAACGCGAAGCGTCAGACGGTTGGAGTTGAATCGAACCGTCAGACGGTTACAGCACATCTGGACCGTCGGGAGCAGACGGCATCAGGCAACTATTGGCAAGATGGTTTTGGCGGGAACAGTTACGAAACTGTACGGGTCGCACGGTTGGGGATGCATTTGAATAAGTGAATGTACCCCTTAGAGTACATGGCTAGTTAGGTCGTTTCGTATTCCCTGTACTCTTATTTATATCGATGTATTTGCATGTTTTAATCATCTCAAACATTTTACATTCACTCTGCTATTGAGGTCAAGGGCCCACCAACATTACGGTACTGCATGCGAACCTTCCTGAGTAGATCCTAGGCAACGATCAACTTCTGATCGCAGCACAGGTAACAAACAGGAAATTGGAGGCTAATACGGAGGGTTAGGTGGTAGTACGGTTATGCTGTAATATAAAAATTGCGTGTAATGCATTATGCTAGTGTATCCTCTGTATGATGTTAATGCGCACACTTTGTCATCCTTTAGAGAGAGTGGGAGAGCAGAAAATAAGTTGAAAAAGAATTGCTGATCATGCAAATTGCTTTAGATAGCCAGCTCATTCCTATATCCAGCAGATGAGTTGTGTATGGCTATAGCAGTTCTCAAACGACAGTCAAAGTTCACAAAAGTGTAGTGCGGGAAATATAGAAGGTTCCTTGAAAGTTTTGAAGAGGCCAGTGCCGATTGAATCATCAGCACGAGATGATGCATACACGTGACTCCGTAGAAACAACCCTTTCGAATCCTCGATTTGATCCCTTTTAAAGCGTATTTTATAAACTCTGTACCCCTATCACCCCTGAAAGCTTCCCTGACGAATGCATAGAAGAAGGGGGAGCGTGTGTTTAGAGAAAAGAAAAATAACGTGATTGTTCGAGTTCGAGTGTGTTTGGCACTAATGTTTAATCAAGTGAAGTGCTGTCAGTTGACACAGCAATGCGATCGAACACGAACGAACTCGTGAAAATATTGGTCAGTACCGAAATACCCTCACATTGCACTTTCTACCCTTGATGAGCAAGACACCCTCTGATTTGCTGACGGAACATATTGAATGACAACCCTCGATTTGCTGACGAAGCAGATTGAATGACAACCCTCGATTTTGCTGACGGAACATGTATTGAATGACAGCCCTCGTGGCATGGCTATCCAACAGCCAGCCACCCAGCAAAAAAGAGAGTACGGTACGGTACGGTACGGTACTTTGAACACCATTTAAGTGTTTTACTTAGAGAGTCCCAAGAGAACACTGAACTTTACACCCTCTCGCACGGTTTCGATAAGATCGTCTGCTCCACCCGATCAGTGGGGAAGCATGGATAACCACTGTCATCAACACTCGGCTCGAGGAGGCCTGCTAAGTTCCGAGTTTTCAAGACATGGCTCCTTTCACCACTATCCTTACTGACAACGCTTCCCTCAGCGTTTCTGGGGACCAACCTCAGGTCAGACAGAGACTCAGAGGTCGTCTTCCTTCCCTCACACCAGATCGCTGGACCTCAGTTTCTAAATCACCCCCCTCCACGTGTGTCATGTAGCGTACGGTCGGAATGGCCAGCTCTCATCCCAGCCTTCCACGTCGATGCCCTTCAATAAAAGCCTTGCACCTGCGCAAACGCACACGCATGTGCGCTTCACCGTGAGCCTGGCGATTATTTTATTCGCTAGGTGGCCAGGTGCGTCGCCTCCTCGATTTTGCGGCGACAGCATCATGGCATACGACAGCCAAAAAAAGCCGTTGGCCCGTCCAATGGCCGCAAATGTCGCAACAGGCCATGCGCTGATCATTACCTCAATTATACTAGGCTGGATGATAGCGTCTAACTTGCATCAGAAGCGCAATCGCGATCAGCATCGCGATCCCGCCGCGGAACCCAACATGGTCGTTGGAACAACTCCAAATAGTTCCATAGGAGCTCCAGCCTGGATAGGACGTGTACGCTACTGTACACCCTCTGCTGCCTGGTGTGTATATTCTGTAGACGGGATGCCGGAGACTGCGCTAACGCGGACAGGAGACGTGCAAAACGGAAAGAAGCGCAAGGTGGTCGTTCCACATTGCGCGGATCTCCCCCCATGGGCCGTGCATGTGGGGGAGGGGAATCGCGACGCCTTTCCGTGAGCACCCTCCCCTCTTTTCCGCGGTCCCTCGTCTCGTCTCGTCGTCACCCCGAGCGAAAACCCTCGACTCGCGCCATGGCTCCCTCGGACTCATCGCAAAAAGCCTATCCCCCACACGCTTCTCTGTCACCCGCTCGGGATTCCATCGCAATCCAACCTCCCCCTCTCGTTGGTCGCAGCGGGTGGGATGTGAGTTGGCGCTAGTGCCGCAACACCGCTCCCGTTGCACTCTCGAACGTGTCCAGTATTTAGTATATTTCCTCCCCGCCGTACTTCCCAACTTACTTTCCACACGCTCCCTCCTCCCATACGCAGCAGCTATTACAGTAGCACGAGGCCGCAACGGAACGAAATAGAGCACTCTCGCGACCGAGCATTTCTCAAAGGGTGCCTTCCTTCCCTCCATAGAACGCCAATTCTCTTGTCGAACGCGAGGAGTGAGCCCTCTGTATTGACACTGATCCCCAACTCGCGCCGCTTCGGACGCGCACCCGTTTCTGCTTTCGATCTCGACTCAGTTCGTGACACGTGGCGCGTCGCTTGCCTCTTCCCACTCGGATCGCGTTGATCGTAACGGTCTGGTCCCCCAGCTTCCAGGGGACGCAGTTGACCGCTGCCCCTCTCCAAAAGACATCGACTATAATTCTACCCGAAGCCATGGCGACCCAGCTAGCGGAGTCGCGACATGCAGGCTCGCAGCCTCCCGCCGTGGCGGATCAATCGCCTCCCGTTCTGCGATTCGCGCCGTCCTCGCAGCCATGGACCATGGAGGTACGGCCGCGCTTCGGATTCACGTGCTGTGACATACGATCTACGATGTTTTGAGAATTCCAAAATATGGCGTACGATCTACGATATTGTCACCTACTAGGTCAATACCTATGCCTGGTCTCCCTTCCGTGGCGGTTCGGCTTTTAGCTGCTTCGCGACTGTCCGCAGCCTGCAGCATTTTCGCAATGTCAAGGCACAATGCAGCCTGGTTACCACTACGGCCCTTTTCCTCTGCCTCTGTCGCTCGCCCTCGATCGCTTACCCACTGTCGCTTACCCTCGATCGCGCTCTGTCGCTACCCGCTGTCCCTTGCCCTCTATCTATCGCGTGTCCCCCATTGTCCCCTTCTCGCAGGAGGACGCGGTGCTGCTGCGGCAAGCGCTGAGGCACGGCACGCGGCAGTGGGGGCGCCTGGTGCGAGGGAAGCAACTCACACGCGGCAACAAGGCGTGCTGTAACCGCTTCCTCTTCCTCAAAAAGTGAGCCGCACACGCCATGCCATGCCATGTCATGCCATGCCATGCCATGCCATGCCATGCCATGTCATGTCATGTCATGTCATGTCATGTCATGTCATGTCATGTCATGTCATGTCATGTCATTCACCAAGCTGTGCGTTTCTATTCGCACGGGTTTCTTCGCAGCTGACAGTTGCTTTATCTAACCCGTGCCTCTTCCTCTCGCTCATGCCGCGCGGAACTTTCCTCTGTGTCTGCAGGAAGTTTACTCAGAAGCATGCTGACGTCACACTGCCAGCTCAGCAACAGTTCCAGCAAGGCCCTGGTGTTTCCCCGTCTGCTGGCCAACCACAGCGGCGCATGTGGAGCCGTCCTGACGTGGCGTTGCAATATGGCGGGCTGTCATTGGTCGAGTGCATGCAGCTGTTCCTCCCGCCTGGTCTTCGAGACAATCTGACAACATCTGATGTTTCACCTGACCATGCACCTGAGTTCAGTCCAGCACCTGCTGCTTGTGTTGAGGCTGATTTTTCAGATCCAGAACAATTTGTACCAGCCATGAAACGCCTGGGCAGAGAGCATGCATCAGGAGCAGCAGGAGCAGCAGGAGCAGCAGCAGGAGCAGGAGGAGCAGCAGCAGGAGCGCAACAGATCACACCATCGGTGACAGCCCACCAGCTGGCCCACGTTCTGTTTGCCGAATCGCATGCCACGCATGCACACGCCATGGATCGCGGGATGAAGAGGCTCCGCAACCACAACACGGGACTCACCAGCAGTGGCGGCAACGCTGTTCACGGTGGGGCGAGTGAAGGCCTTTCGGCCAGGCAGCTTCAGGGCATTGAGGCTGCTGATGCGTCGGCTGTGCGCTCGCTGCTCCTGCGGGCCGCTGACAACCAGATCCACCATCGTCAGTGCGATAGCAGGTGAGACAATGCGCAATGCATGCGAATTCCTGGTGACGCTCTGTTAGGATTTTTTTTTACGCGAAAGTCAGGTGATTACTCTGGTCCTCATGTGTTCTTCCCCGTTCGCTTGCTCTCCTCTGCTCTGCTCTATTCAGGTCAACAATACCAACATCCTGGCTCCTGTCGCTTCTTCTGCAGCAAAAGCAACAGCAGCAGCCGCATCAGCATCAAGAGCAACAAGAGCAACAAGAGCAGCAAGTGTGCCAGCATCCGTCACTGTTCACACAGGATTCAGTCAGTTCCAAGTCAACTCAGTCAACTCAGTCTTTCCAGTCCCTGCGCGGTCCCTCACTCGCACCTGCCGCCCACTGCAGCAGCAGCAACACACCCACGTCTGCTCTCCCTGCCCTTGAATGGCCCCTCTCCTTCTCAACCTCCCTCTCTTCCTCCGTCACCCCTTCCTTTGCACCCTCCATCACACCCTCCGTTGCACCCTCCCTCTCACCCTCCGTTGCACCCTCCCTCTCACCCTCCCTTGCACCCTCCCTTGCACCGTCCATCTCACCCACCCACGCATCCACCTCTCGGCCCTACCTAGCCCGCCCCCTCTCGTCTACGTCCCCATGGCTGTCCTCCTCTCGCACCCCCTTCACCTTCGGAATGACTCAAAGCTCCCGCGTTCAGCATTCCGCCCAACCCAACAGCCTTTCACGGTCCCTCCGCACAACAGCCCCTGTCGCTGCTCCCACCGCTCCCCCCGCGGTTAACCCCATTGCTCCACACAACCCTCTCACATCTCCTCCCGCCTCCATTCCGTCTCCTTCCTCTCACTGCCACTCCGCTGCTCCCCTCTCACCCACATCTCTCATAACACGTGCGACATCGCCGTTGCCATCAGTCCCTTCCACCGGTATCAACCGTTGCTCACCGCACTCCCTCCCCTCCTTCCCCTCACTCTCCGCGCTCCAGTCAGCCCTCCACACTCCGCCGACCAAGGCACCTCCCACACTCTCCGACCCATCTCAGCACCACCTGTCTCAGCGATACTCTTCCCGCAGCGCCTCTCCAAGCAACGCTGCTTCTTCCGCTTCTGTCGACTGCTCCCCGCCCTCCTCCCAGACCTCCTCTCAACCGCCTTCCCAGCGCACCGCTGCACCAGTGGAATCACAGAAGCTGCAGGCTGCGGCCACTCTGTCAGCAGGAAACGATTCAGCTGCTCCCCACCCTGCTGCAGCAGCGACAGCCCTTCCAACCCTGGTGTATCATGCAGCGATGGACGCATCTCACTTGTCTCCATCTGCCCTGGCAGCACAACACATGAGGCCGCACAAGATCCCTCGGACCAGCCGAGGAGTTCTGCCCCCCGATGCGCTGGAATTCGCCCGCTCCTTTTTTTCCGGGCTGCCCGGTAGGGATGATTCCCAGGGTGGCGAGAGCTGCGACGTGCAGCAAACACTGGAGCGCACGTGCACCAGTGAAAGGAAGTGCCTGGCCAGTGCAGGGGAAGGCCTGCCTTCTTTGGACCAGCCTTCACTTTCCGACATGGTTACTACAACAACTGCCGAACCTGGTGTAATTGCCGCTCCTGGTGTAACTGCTGCTCCTGATGTGGCTGATTCTCCTGCAGCTATGGCTCTTGCTGCAGCAGCAGAGGGCATATGCCAGGGAGAGGTATCCATTTGGACGGATCTGATTGAGCTGGAAGGTGAAGCGGAGGGGGTGGAGTGCGGTGTGGAGAAGAGAGCGGGGATTACAGTGGGATCGTTCTGCGAGTTGGAGGATCTTCTAGAGGGGAATGGCGATCTCTTGTAGACGTGTTATGCGTAGCATGAAAGAAACCGATAGCCCTTTTTTTTTCCCCATTGGCATACCATAGTTTTGCGCCAATGTGTAACCACTTTCCGTTAGGATGTTGGCTTATTTAGAGTCAGCTTACCTGTTCATTAGCATCTTCTAGGGGTGGATTGTGCATTGTCATGAGTAATCACTGCCAGCCAGGATTCTTTTATCCATTTATTTTCGCCCTATAGTATCCCCAGTAGCAGCACAAGTACGTACTAGGGTATCTGTATTTTGGCACTGTGAGAGGGAGCTGGAGGTCTTTTTAGACGGTAATTATCGTCTCAGAATGACCCTTAGAAAACTCCCTTAGAATTCTCTGAACTGCGGGTACTCAACTGCAAATTACACTGTTATGGTGTAGATCGTCTGCTTCTCCTGCACTAGAAAGTTCGATTGTGGTGCGGGTAATCCACTTTCTACAACTGGGAACTCGCTTTTGATGAAGTTCTCAATGGCGTTGCTCATTCCACCACCTATCGTTACTGACAACGCTTACCACGGGGTGTTTAGGGACCAACTGCTCACTTACAGCTCCCCCTCTATTGTATTGTCAAGTAATGTATGGTCCTACGTTAGCTCCTCCGCCTCTTATCACAGCCTTGCACGTCCTGCAGACACTTTTCATCTGCAGTAACAGTTCGCCAGGGTTCTGGGTTTTGGGTGGCAAATGTGCACCGTCGTTTTAAGTCTTGCACGTGCACAAACGCACACGCATGTGCACTTCAGCGTGAAGTTGGCTATTATTTTATACGCTAGGTGCGTCGTTTCCTCGATTCTCGCGGCGAAAGCATAATTGCAACCGACAGCAGAATTAACCCGTTGGTCCGTCCGTCCAATGGCAGCAACTGCGGAGCAGGCCATGCGCGAACCTTTACATTCGACTCCTGTCTTGCTTCGGAAGCTCAATCGAAATTCCGTCGCGGAACCCAACATGGGCTCCGGAACGCCTCCAAGAAAAGCCTTTGGAGTCCCAGATTGGGCAGAACGTGTTACCTGTACACGCGTAGACGCATGCACTGAATTGACTAGGCACTGCGGTGCGGACAGGCGGAGACGTGCAATATGGAGAGATGCGGGGCGGGGATATGGCGAAATCTTTTCGCGAACGTCCTGCCTGTCCGTCGCGCGGTCGTCGCGCGGTCTTCGCCTCTTCGCCCCGAGTACCCTCCACCTCCCTGAGAAGGCATCCCAGGTCCGAATTCGCATAACTCGGGCTCGACGCTAAAACCTATCGTTCTCCGCGCATACTTCTCTGTCACCCGCTCAGGATTCCATGATCCACGATCCATCGCAACCCAGCCTTCCCTGATTCTCCGAGATTCTCGACCACAGGAGTGCCACTGATTCTCCGAAATTCTTCAAGTTCTTCCCACAGCCATGGCGACCCAGCAAGCCGAGTCGCGTTATTGCGGCTCGCCGCCTTCCCCCGTGGCGGATTCGCCTCCCATTCTGCGGTTCGCGCCTTCCTCGCAGCCATGGACTAAGGAGGTACGGACGCTCCGAATTCGCGTGCATTGCCTAGGACTGGGATGAACGTGGCACGCATGGTCGCATTTTTTAGGCGCCTCAAAAATTGTGCATTGCCCATGACTGTGGGCTCAATCAATGTGGCACGCATTGTCGCATTAAGACGCAATGCAGCCTGCTGCTGACAGCCATTCCCCTTGCCTCCGTCGCTCACCCTTGATCGCCTCCGTCGCTCACCCTTGATCGCCTCCGTCGCTCACTCTCCGTGCCTTACCCTCTATGTATCGTGTGTCCTCATTGCTTCAATCGGCCAGGAGGACGCGGTGCTGCTGCGGCATGCGCTGAGGCACGGCACGCGGTGCCCCCTCTCCGTCCCTTACCCCTTACCCCTTACCCTCTACCGCTTATTCTCTAACGCGTTCCCTCTACCGCTTGCCCCCCATTGCTCCCGGCTCGGCAGGAGGACGCGGTGCTGCTGCGGCACGCGCTGAGGCACGGCACGCGGCAGTGGGGGCGGCTGGTGAGAGGCAAGCAGCTCGCGCGCGGCAACAAGGCGTGCTGCAACCGATTCCTCTTCCTCAAAAAGTGAGTCGCACATGCCATCCGCAGCATGTCATGCAACTGATTCCTCTTCCTCAAAAAGTGAGCGGCTGTCTGTGCAAAGTCGTGTTATTATCATGTCATGTTATTGTATCATCTTAGCATCCACATGGTGCCATGCCATGCTACCACGCGACATGCGTCAGGAAGGCCTGCAGTGTGTATGATAGACCAGACTAGCACTGTCATGCGTCACTACTCATTCTGCTCATTCTGCTCATGGGCCTGCTCTGTCATGCTTCACGCCTCTGGACTCTTTGCTCTTTAATTTCGTTTCATTTGCTTCGTGCCCCCATCACAGCTATGTTTAATCCATATCCCTGCCTCACATTCTCCGTGTCTGCAGGAAGTTCACCCAGAAGCACGCTGACGTTACACTGACAGCTCAGCAACAGTTCCAGCAAGGCGCGGCCATCTTCTCATCCACCGACCAATCACAGTGGCACATGTGGAGCCGTCCTGACGTGGCGTTGCAATATGGCGGGCTGTCATTGGTCGAGTGCATGCAGCTGTTCCTTCCCCCTGGTCTCCAAGACAGCCTGGCACCATCTGATGTTTCACCTGAAGATGCACCTGACTTCAATTCAGCAGCTGCTGCTAAGCCTATCCTCGTGGTCCCAGAGCTGTTTCTATCAGGTATGAGGTGCCTGAGCAGAGAGCATGCAGGAGCAACAGCATGTGGAGCAACGGGAGGAGCAGCAGCAGCATCAGGGGCAGCAGAAGCAGCAGCAGCAGCAGCAGCAGCAGAAGAAGCAGCAGCAGCAGCAGGAGCAGCAGGAGCAGCAGGAGCAGCAGGAGCAGCACAGCAGAGCACAGCATCGGTGACAGCTCAACAGCTGGCGCACATTCTGTTCTCCGAACCACGTGCCATGACAACTCGCACCATGCATCCAAACCACGCACACCGCATGGACCGGGGGATGAAGAGTCGTCGCAATGACGATGGCTCGGGATTCACCACCAGCAGCACGGGATTCAACACCAGCGGTGCTGCTCACACCGGCATGCGTGAAGGCCTGTCGGCCGGGCAGCTTCAGGACATTGAGGCTGCTGATGCGTCGGCTGTGCGCTCGCTGCTTCTGCGGGCCGCTGACAACCAGAGTTGCCAGCGTCAGTGCGGTAGCAGGTGAGGCTATGAGTGATGCATGCATGCACTCGTGGATCACTCGTGGATCTCTCTTGCATTATTCGGCTATGACTCTTGATGTGCTTCGCTCACGCGAATGCACGCAAATTCCTGGTGAACAATCTTTGCTTTTTTCGACGCTTCCGGGTTGAGTTAATCTCCGTTTGCCTTCTTCTTTACGCGAAAGCCTGGTGATTACTCCGGTTCTCACGCGTTCTTCCCCGTTTGCTTTGCTCCCCTCCCCTCTGCTCTGCTTTATTCAGGCCAGCAATCCCAACATCCTGGATCTCCATTCAGGCGATTCTGCTGCAGCAAAAACAACAGCAGCAACAGCCGCACCAGCACCAAGAGCAACAACATGAAGAGCAACAGGAGCAGCGACAGAAGCAGCAGCCGTCACTGTTCACACAGGGTCCAATCAATTTCAACTCTACTCGGTCTTTCCAGTCCCTGCACTGTCCCTCACTCGCACCTGCCACCCACTGCAGCAGTACACCCACCTCAGGCTCTCTCCCCGCCCTTGGCTGGCCCCTCTCCTTCTCAACCTCCCTCTCGCCCTCCCTCTCGCCCTCCATCACCCCTTCCTTTGCATCCTCCCTCTCACCCTCCTCCCTTGCACCGTCCCTTGCACCGTCCCTTGCACGGTCCCTTGCACCATCCCTTGCACCCTCCCTTGCACCGTCCATCTCACCCGACCATGCATCCACCTTGTGGCCCTACTTTGCCCGCCCTATCTCGCTCGTCACCCCTTGGCGTTCCGCCTCTCGCGCGCCGTTTACCTCCGAGCTGACGCAAAGCTCCCGCGTTCTGCATTCCTCCCTTCCCAACAGCCTTTCGCCATCTTTGACTGTCCCACCTCCCACCGCTCCCCCCTCCGCTCCCCACACCGCTCCCCTCATTGCTCTAAATAGCCGTCCGACCTCCTCAATACCCTCCCCTTCCTCGCACTGCCACTCTGCTGCTCCCTTCTCAACCACATCTCTCAAAACAGCTGCAATGCCACCAGTGCCAACAGCCCCTTCCACCGTTACCAACCGTGGCCCACCGCACTCTCTCCCCTCCTTTCCCTCACTCTACGCACTCCAATCAGCCCTACACACTCCGCCGACCAAGGCACCTCCCACACTCTCCGACCCATCCCGCCAAAATTATCTCAGCACCACCTGTCTCAGCGCCATTCTTCCCGCAGTGCCTCGCCCAGCAACGCTGCTTCCTCTGCTTCTGTTGACTGCTCCCCGCCTTCCTCCCAGACCTCCTCCCAACCCTCCTCTCAGCCCTCCTGTCAGTGCATCGCTGTGCCAGTGGAAGCACAGCAGCTTCTACGAGCCGCAGCCATGCTGTCAGCAGGAGAAGCTTCAGCCGCTCCCCACTCTGCTGCAACATCAATATCAGCAAGTGTGCTTCCCATGCTTCCTGTTCCTCTTACTGAGAGTATGGCACCAGCAGCAGCCCTTCCAACCCGGTTCTATCATGCAGCGATGAACGCACCTCCCCTGTCTCCATCTGCCCTGACAGCAACGCACATGAGGCCGCACGAGATACCTCGGACCAGCCGAGGCGTTCTGCCCCCCGCTGCTCTGGAATTCGCCCGCTCCTTTTTTTCCGGTCTGCCCGGCAGTGATGATCCCCATGGGGGCGAGATCAGCGACGGGCAGCAAATCTCAAAGACTGCATGCACAATTGCGCGGCAGGACAGCCGTCGCACTGGAGCGAGCGAAGAGGCACAGTGTGGATGCGTGGGCGGAGGTGCATCAACAGAGCTGCCTCCTGTGCCTTGCCAACGTTTTCGTCCTGAGATGCTTACTGCCGCTTCTTCTGCCCCTGGTGTAACTGCTGCTTCGGGTGCAACTGCTGTGCCTGCTGTGGCTGGTGGTAGTACTACTGATGTGGCTGATTCTCTTGCAGCAGCGGCGCTCGCTGCAGCAGCACAAGGCATATGTCAGGGGGAGCTTTCCATTTGGAATGATCTGATTGAGATGGAGGGCGGGGCAGAAGTGGTGGTGTGCGGTGAGGAGAAGAGAGCGGGCCTGACAGTGGGGTCGTTCTGTGAGCTGGAGGACCTGTTTGAGGAGAACGGCAATTTAGTGTAGAAGCTAGCATGCATGAACATAGTGTCATAAAATGTGGTAGGTTGTTGTAGGACCGGAAAACAAAAAGATTCTTAGTTATTTATTTTGTTGGTATGGACTTGTGCCAATGTTTTGCAACTGGTATTTTTTTGGAGGCTGCCTGATTGAAGGCAGCATACTTCTTACTACCTCATGCGTCTAGTTGAGTTAGGTAGGCACCACCAGGCAAGGACACCAATTATCTGCCTCTCCTACAACGATGGGGCAGAGATGTACAGGATTATCATTTGGTAAGGATTGCAACTGTGTTTTCATTATCCATTGCTGGCTAGCATTGCTTTTCTACAAGGCCTGCTCTTTCCTTCTAGAAACCTACAGCACATCAGCTGTCTCCTAGATAGCAACACAGCGTGTCATAGAAGCAGCTTGCCTGATTGCATAATACCGTATGTCCCGTGCCATCAACAGCAGGCTGACCACGCGGACTAGCTATCTTGCCACTCTTGCGCCAACAGCCAGGTACATTGAATTCATATGCAGCGAGGAAATGAATGTCCTCCAACATATCCACCAGCCATGGACCTCTTCACATTGTAGTCAAATTGCCGTGGATTGGTGCGCAGAACCTCTGCTGCTTCATGGTTCAGTGGATCATCAGGATTGGGATCCTGTGGGAGAACAATGTAGAAGTGCTTGAGATTGGAATCATGGTATCAGCCGCAATCCATTCGGACAAACACTGCATTACAACCCACACTCGAAATCCACACATCCCTGCATTTAACGCATACCTCCCACCCTCCAAACCCCCAAACAAAACAGATGATGCCTCACGTGGAGTCAAACGTACCAAGAAAAGAAACTGCAAGCCGTAGACAATAGAGTTGATGCTCAAAACAGGCTTCCAGTCTTCTCTCAAAATGTTTAAACAAACATTCCCTTCTAGGTCAATGTTTGGGTGGTACACCTGCAAGTGATATGAAAAGCGATCAGCAATCAAGACGCTCTAGAGTTAGCGAAATTCTGACCTCAGGGCCGTGCTTCGTCAACACAAATACCTTGCAATGATGTCAATGAAATTGATAGGTGCTGTACCTTGGTTTTGCACTTCACTTTGGGAGCTTCATGAGGGTAAGAAGGTTGAATCTCAAAGCTGAAAGTGAACGTTCCTCCTCTGAGTGGTGCAAGGAGGTTGAAAAGGAGCGTTTGACAAGGTTAGGGTTGGGTGTTTGGTGAGCGATGCACAAAACCGGAACAGGTAAGAGGTGGAACGCAGCTCGCGAGGTGAAATCAGCAAAGGGACAGAGCTGTGAAGTCGATATGAAGTCAAAAGAAGGCAGAGAGAGTACACGACGGGCGAGATCTCGGAGACGCCTAAAGCGTGTAAGTTAAGAAGCGCTTACATGTAGTAGCCTTCATCTGGCTTAATCGTAATCTCAAACTTCAGAAGGTTATCCTTTCCCTCTGGAAAGGCGATGCTCGTTGTTGTTGGAAGATTCAACTCGGAAATATCTGCAGGGAACAACACAACTACTCAGCATCATTCTTGATTACCACGGTCCAATAGTTCGCGGACGACGTGATAACTCCCCGCAATACTAAAAAGCAGTGACAGCGAATGCTCACCCTTTTGAACTCTCAACTCGCCAGCCGACTGTTTCCTTCCTGGAGCTCTGCCATTATTGCTTTCTGCTGCTTCCCGTTGCTTCTTCTTGATCATACCTAGGTTAATCATATTGGCTAAATGTGGTGACTCGAGGCCACCCCGAACGACAAACTCAAAGCCGTTCGTCGCAGGATTGATCCGCTGCCTATCAGAGAAAACAGGCGACGCGAAATCGCGAGGGCACCGTAGACGCGTAGAGGAAACACGGATATTTAGATAACCGCTAGAGCTTGAAGAGGCAGGAAGAGACAAGATGCAAGATGCGCTAACCAGGACAGCTTGTGACACAGTCGTTGTAGGTGTTTTAGCAAGATATGTATTCAAATCAAGTTCGAAGGGCTGGGAGGTCGCAGGGTCAAGGGTGCGTGACAGGGAAGCAAGCGTAGCACGCAATACACCCTCATTCTCAGTCTACGCACAATTGGGAGCACTGGCTACAGTGCGTCTGATTGCTTGGACCCTAGCGATCTGGTGCTTGGAGCCGAACTCTAGGTAGGTGGCGGGCAAACGCACTCCCGGGGAACGGTAAACAACGGTATGTAAACTTACAGTTAGTTGTTCGTACGGTTAAGTACGGCAAATGTGCTTACAGCGTATGTTCTTGGACCATGTTGGACGCATTGATGTCATTACAGCTGGCATGTTCATGTGGCGATTGTGCACAGACTGAGAATGAGGGTGTATCTGGTCGAACAGGAAGTAGTAGTTGAAGGTGCCACGCGTTACAAGCTGAAAATAAATCATGAGTCTTTCTATCCTGGAAGACAAAGATTTAGGTTAACATTTTACTCGTTACAGAATGTAATGCAGTACCATGTAGCTTTGAATTCTAAGTCAAGCGTTAGTTCATGTCAAGAAATGCATGATTGTGAAAGTCCTTCAAGACTGGACACTGGCAATTTTGCCTGGATTGATGTCAACCAGCATCTCAACCCTCAAACATCGCCTCCGGCAGTAAGTTTTGAGACCTTGGATCATCAAATACCTGCCAGAAGTTACCAACAATGAGTTGAGACTATATTAGCAACCAAGCTGCGGCGACAGACAGATCCCCATCTGCAGCATGAAGTTAAGCGATGCAGGAAAGGTAAAAACCAACAGCAGGCACAACAGTAGGAAGAAATGACTGCTTCTACAACAAAGATTGCATATATACTCGTGTACATCACCTTATAGGTGTAGATAGGCCCTGAGTAAACAGAGTTATTAGCAGACGAACATGGCTGCGTGCTGTGGGGTTGCAGTGTTAGGACTAGTAGGTTCAGCAAATAAGGAAGGTCGCCCTGCTGAAGTGCATCCAGCAAGCCATCTGTGGCACAAATAATATAGAAAAAGGAAGTGATTAGCGCAATGGAGGATGCCTGAATTAAGGAAGAGAGGGACAGGAGGGTATGTGTGCGTGTGTGTGTGGAGTGGGAGATAGAGAGATCGTGTGTGAAGGGAGGGAGAGAAGGGGTGAGGGGAGCGTGGGGGGGAAGGGGGAGTCAAGGAGTTAGGCTGCAATGAAAGCAAGTTCCATTACATATGTGACAAGCGAAAATGAACCAGCAGGGAAAAACACATAGAACTAGGGCACGGAAAACCAGAACGTGGAGCGTACCACAAATAAGCGAAACCACGCGGGGTGAAATGGGACGAAGTGAAGTGGCCGTCACAATCCACTTGAGAATCGCAGGTGAGGTCCGGAGCAGCACAACCACTGACTGCACCAGCACACGAGGAACCACTATCCGCAAAATAGCACTTGCTACGCGTCCCCTAAATGACTGCTGCACTAGCTGCCACACTCCGCCAGCCTGCTGCCGCGACATCACCATCGCTGGCTGACCACGTGGACGCCTCTCCTCCTTTCCCGCATGTACATGTGTACCATCCTTATGCATGCCCGTTTCACAGCCACTATTATCCTCGTTAGTGTCACCACCTTCGCCAGTGTTCAGAACCCCTGGTGGCCCCAGCAGCAACAGCCCTGCTACCAGCCCTTGACCCAGCCTTTCAGCAGCAGCATGAGCAAGAGGAGAGCCTAGGCCAAAGCCCACTATCCACAGCCCGGGTACTAGATGCAGCTGCTGGGCCAGCTGCTTGATGTCGTCAGCAACAGCAGAGGCGAACGATGCCGTTGTGGTGGTGGCCTGGAGAGGGAGAGGGTCGCTGAACCCTGTGCCGGGGAGGTCGAACGAGATTACGCGGATGGACCGTTGATGAAAGAACGCCTCGCTGCAAATCAATGAAGCAACAACGAAGCATGCTCGTCAGTTTGACATTTCGACCTTCGCAGAAGATAGAAGACCCGCTGCGATAAAATGATATGGCAAGTGATAAAAAAAGGAAATCGTACCTGAGACCTGGAAAACCCGCTGTGCGGCAGAGAGGGGGTGCGTGGACGACAAGAAGCGTGTGACGCGCACTTCCCTGCGGGACTCCAAACTCCTGCCACGCCAGAAGCCGTCCGTCCGTCAAGCGAATGCGCTTCGGCTCGGGTAGCTTCCTTTGAAACGGTGAGAGTATAGTCGCACAGCCGATGCACGTTCCTGAAATCATATACACATGGGGAAGGAGTGTGAGTGAGAAAGAGTGAGAGCGAGAGTGACAGCGAGTGACTGAGTGAGTGTGAGAGAGCGAGGGAGCGAGTGAGAGAAAGGGAGGGGGGAGGAAAAGAAAGAGAGAGAGTCAGAGTCTAGAGATGTGAGAGTGTGAACAACGGCAGGAGCTCACATGCAGTCATGATCGAGCATCGAGTGACGTTGCTTACCGGCGAACGACGTGTAAGCGAGTGTTGCCCCGATGACGAGCAGGGTTAGCACTAGCAGACAGAACGGTAGCGAGATGAGGATCAGAGGAGCCACCGGAAGCAACAGAAACGACCAGAAGAGTAACGAAGACAGGTCTCCGCCTCCCCGCTTCAGACTCATAATTAAGGACGAGGAGGTGGAGTGGAGGCTAGACGGCCACGTGGTGTAAGCTGTAGACCAGGCTGACGTGGACTCCTGTGAGGCGCATGATTCCCTGTCGCCGTCTCGTTGGTCGTCCAGGTCCTCGCGTCCAGCCGCTCCGGCAGAAGATGATGCTTCCGTGGTAGAGAATGACGACAAAGCAGGCAACTCTTCAGCGTCGTCGAAGTTGACCTCCTTTGACTCGTCGGATCTAGGCGACAGCTGATCTGGCGAGCGAGGCGGAGTGGGGTGAACATGGGCTTCATCTGAGTTTGGTCCAGGCTGGAAAGGTTCTGGATGCGAGGGTTCTGATGTTTGTGCATGGAGTGGCATCGAGAGGTCAGGCTTAGGCTCAGATTTCTCCGGAGTCAAATCTCTGACTCTGCTCGACTGAAGCCTTCTGTTGACAGAGCTGACGTCGCGTGGAACCACAGGAACATGACCAGGACTGTCCTTCCGAGCTTCCTGGCCTTTGACCTTCGGCATACCCCATTCTTCGTCCAGCAAGCTTAGCAAGTCCTGTGAGGGAACTGAAACTAATTGTGCATTCGACGAGCGTCTCGACTTCCGAAACATTGTTACTCTTGGCAGAGAATACTCCGAGCTAGCACGAGCTTCTGGGGAATGGCTGGACTAGTCGCCAACAATCGGGCGCAGGCATTTCTGGCCAACAATTTGAACAAACCTGAAGCAAAATCACTTTCGAGTGTTGATACTGTGAGCGCAGGGTGATGTGAGACACTGCAGAATCTCGAGGTTGAGTGGTGTGGGTAGGGAAGGGTGTCATTATCATGTCAGCAGGAAAAACCAGATTCTCTAGGGTGAAATGCGCTATGCTCGTGAAGTCGAGTCTACGAGACGCCCCAGTCATGACAGACCTATAGTTGGGCCCGAGCCAGTTTCTCTTGCCATTTTCCAGGGCCTAACCTTGCCCGAGCGTAACAGGTTCTGTATGTCAGGTGTCACACACGGGCTGGGCCAGAACAGACCAGACCCGGTTCTATTGGTCCACTTCGCGACTGCTGTTTTTTACCCTGGGCTCAGATCCGTTGATTATGGGACATTGAGAACTTGCCAGCCAATCACGTGCTCATCCACTCCGCGCCGACTTTTCCCAAATTCCTCAATGAACACAGCCATCCAGCGCCGTTTGCTCTCAGCATTTCATATGCCTACCATATCATAATTTTGTTTGAAGATATCAATCAGCCAGATTTTGCCTCTACTTTCCTCAGGCAAGTAACTTGGGGCTGACACATTATACTAAATGAATAAATGACACATGAACACCAAGGAGCTCCAAGAGCGCATATCGCACAACATCAAGCCATAAGACCACTCTGGCGTTGCAGCCACCGCTCTCTGCCGTTCACCACCCATGGCATCTGCAATACCTCCTCCGCACTCGGCCGGTGCTTGGGATCTGCAGCAAGCAATTTCCTCACTACATCCTTCGCCTCTCCCGACACGCCCACCCATGCCGCCGTCCCCATAGGAAGCTGCGCCCGCCGAATATTCAACAACAGCAGCCGAGTGCGCCGCCCAGAAAATGGCAGCTGGCCACCCGATAGCACCATGTACAGACAAATGCCGATGCCCCAAACGTCTGCAGGGAAGCTGACGGGGAGCCCTGCGGCCACCTCAGGCGCCACGTAGGCAGGGCTGCCAACAAGGCCTCGTGTGGCTGTCTGCCCTGGCTGAAGCTTCTCTGCCAGGCCAAAGTCGGCCAATCTCAGCCCTTGGACCTGACTGAGAGAAGGAAGAGGGGAATTGTGGGTGTGCTGCTGCTGCTGGCATGTGCAGGAGCACAAGAGGAATGCAGCAGCAACACCAGCAGAACAAATGGGGACTTCAGTATCACCAGCCTTGAAAGACTGTATCCCATCCTCCAGTTGCTGCATCAGCTGTTGATGCTGCTGTTTCTCACACTGCTGCTTCTCATGCTCCTGCTGCTGCTGGTGTTGCTTTTTCCGGAGGCTTGTTCGCCCCAGCCAGCTGGCGAGAGAGGCAGAACGCCTGTGCCCATGCACCCAGCCATGAGCGCTTCCATGCACTCTGCCATGCGCACCAGCGTGGGGTGGATGCGCAGCAGCAGCACCCACACTGGCTGCCTGGTAGCGCCCTGACTCTGACACCACAGGCCTAGCCCTCGCCCCACCACCCTCACTATCGGCAGCACCAGCACCAGCACCAGCAGCAGGGGAGAGGATGGAGAAGGAGGGGCTCTTGCGCAGGAACTCACTGCTTGGCTTCATTGACGTTGACCGCTGCACTGATGTTGACCGTCCCACTGACACTAACATTGACTCCTCCACTGGCGTTGACTGCCCCACTGACGTTGACCGCCCCGCAACACGGGCAGAACAAAAAAATTGGTCCTGCGAAGACGCAGCTGCGGTGAAAGGGGAGCAAGGAGAGGCGAGGACGGTGATTGGCTGGGAGCTGGGCGGCAGCGTCAAGAGAACATTCTCTGGCTTGATGTCTCGATGTAAGATGCCCCGTTTGTGGCAATACGCCACCGCTGCAGCAATCTCAGAAACGATCCACGCTGCTTCGTCCTCCCATTCCTGCTGTCTCTTCCTTCCTTCCTCGCTCATCCCTCCATACACCACCACCCTACTGCTCGCTAGCGCTTCCGTTCCTGCTGACTCAGCTCCTGCTGACGTGGACGATCCTGCCAACCCTGTGGCCGCGGCGTGCCCGGCGTTAGTTCGCCCTGCGAACGACGCCGCAGCAGCCGCTGCTGCCTCCGCGAGTTGCGCTAGCTCGCCCGTCGATGCGGACTTCTCCATGCCCTTTCCCGTCAGCGCCATTCGCGGCACCCAATCAGCTTTCAGCTGCGACGCCACGGAATCTTCGTCCTCCTGCTCCATCCCATCGTCCACGACCCGTTCACTCTCTCCTCCGCTCTCCATGACCTCACTCTCTCTTCCGCGCTCCCCTAACCGCTCTTCATCCCGCATCCGATGCCGCCAATTGCGGCCAGCTGAATCAGTCCCCCCCAGCTCCTCCCGTTCGTTCTCTCCGCCTTCGTCCTCCGAGTTCGATTCCCACGTCGCCGCCTGATACCATCTGTGAGGACTGCTCTCCGCATCTGACGCCACTCCCGTCGCCGGCGGTGACGGCGAGGCATTTCCGGAGTCTGCGGGAAGGAAACCGACAGGCGAGCGATCCCCCTCGGCAGCGACGCGCGCTGAGGGTCGAGCGACTTGGCAGGAGTGCAAGGGGCACGGGGTGATGCCCGAAGCGGGAATTGCGGTGGAAGAGGCGGCGGGAGAAGCAGCGGCAGGAGAAAAGACGGCGTCGGCGGCGGCGGCCAAGGTGGCGGCTTGGCCGCGGCGGCGTTTCTCGAGGAATTCGGCGAGCGAGCCGCCGCGGCAGAGCTGCATGACGATGTGAAAGTGCTGCCGGCCCTCCACCACAGATAGCACCTGCACCACGTTCCCCTGCCCCACGTTGCCCTGCCCCGCTGCCAGTGCATCCGCCGCTCCAGCATCTACAGCGCCTTCGGCAACAGAATTATCGGCTACAGCCGCTGGACTCGTCGATACAGCCCGACCCGGTTTGTCAGCCTGACCGGCTGTAGCCGATCCGAGCATGAGGCTGATTTCAGCTTCCGATTCGACCAGCCGCTGCTGCCGAGCCACGTCAGCCTCGGTCACCTTGGTTCGGATTAGCGACGGAAGGGCGCTCTGACGAGCTTTAGGGATGCTCTTAATGGCGACGCGGGTGTTCGTGGCGCGATCTACGGCCTCGTAGACGGAGCCGAAGCGGCCGCGGCCGATTCGGCGAACGATGGAATAGCGCGATCGGATGCTGCCTTTCGTGATGGTTTGTATCGAGGTTCGATTGGCGGCGATATTGCTGTCCTCGATAGTAGCCATCTCGTTTAAGTCCTGTTGGCGGCCGGGGGGTGTAAAAGGGTCTGCTGGCGCGGATGCGGGTGGAGGAGCGCGAGAGAGAGGGATCAGGACACTGGATGGTGAATCTAAGACGGAGGAATCTAACGCAGGGCGAGAGGCCACCGATGCTGTCGCATGGGCATCGGATTGGAGTGGACGGACCTGGACGGATCGGCTCGACGGCGAGTCGTTGAGAGAGTGAAATGCCTGAGGCGACTGGAAGGCCTCTGGGGCGACGGCTCTGACGGAATCAACGTCCACCATGGCTGCGCGCGGCGGCAGCGGTGGGCGTCGATAGTGAACGTCCTAGATTTACCAGCTGCAAAAAAAATAGTGTTGAATGGATGCTTAGGGCACCACGGTGGTGGTGGTGCTTTGCTGTCACCAATTCCGTCATTGTCGTCCAACAGAAACATTTTCTTTGGAGAAACTTAGAACAGATTGCTTTTGGGTTGGAACAGTTCCTTGTAGCCCCTCGAGTCTCCACACCAACTCCCCAGGCGATGAACGGACTAAATTCACCTGAGTTCGTGTCCGTAGGGTTGACATGTCAAGTGAGAGCGTGTCAACCCGAAGCGCATTCAAATTAGAGTGTCAAACACTGTAGCTGAAGTGTCAAGTCGAAGCGCATGTACGAACATCAGCGACGGAATTTCATTGGTTTGAGAATTTGTCATGGGTGGATCTGCCAGGTAGCGAACAATTCAAAAGACAGATTGTGTGCTGATTGGGCAGCATCTGGCCGTGAGATAGGCACTTGCGACAATCTTCTCTCGTTTGTAGGTTTGACTGTGCCAATTTAGAAAGTGTCCGACGATTTGTATTGGATGGCAACCTGCAATTTCTTGACACCCTGCCAACAATGTTGGCTGAGTGTCAAAATGCCAAATTGACACTGCTCACTTTGACATGTCATCCCTACGGACACGACCTGATCCTTTGAGTGTGACTTGGCACTGCGACTCGGATGGACTGCCGAAAAAGGGCGATTCGCGTGATGTCCAAGGTCACGGCCACCCGTTATGGTGAGCTCTTAGATCTCGGCCGTTGACATCTGCAAAATTCCACTCGATACGGTTTGCCGAGTCAGCATGCCTAGGTTGTGCTCCCCACCTATGGCACACGCATCAAGTAATGTACGGCGATGACGTGGAGTAGAGCATCTGATGCTGTGAAGATGCCATGACGACAGCAATTTGAGTGCAGAGAACCTTCTCGAGCATAAACTCGATTGAAGGAATCTCGACTTTCCAGAACATGGTCTATAGAATGTAATATACGCATACATTCCAGGATGGTCAATGATGTAATTTCTACAAGCTCGTGTACCTTTTGAACGAAAGCAAATTTGCTCGAAATCTCGAAGAAGAGCGTCGTCTCCGTTATGGGAACAGACGGCGGCGACCCGAGCCTTTATGCCGTCGTTATGGCTTGGCTGAAAACAGCGCCATTTGCGGCGGCGTCGCCTCTTTTGCGGTTCGGCAACAATTGACCAACCTCGTTGTTGTAATTCTGTTGAGTTCGACATGCGGTTTCAGAGCGTTCGGTAATGTTCCAAGTCGAAAATAAAATCAGTGTAGCCAATGTTGTAGTCGAAAGATGATAATACCGAGCGAGGAGCCCCTCTGGGCAGGGACATGAAAGAAAAAACAACAACAACAACAAAATCGCGAAGACAGCAGCGATGCCGATTGACCCTCTGCAGATGTCATGTCAACAGATCTCACGTCCCCATCCACTCGCAAGGAATCATTGACGATGCGCGATCGCCCCAACTGGTCTCGTGCACGGCGTACGAGTCGCACATCAACGGCCACAGCTTCCCCGCCGAAGCTTTCTTCCCTTTCTGTTCGGTAACTTCCGAGCCACTGGCGTGGCTGACCTGCTTGCTTGGGGCTGCGCTGAGCGCGCACATCACCTTCCCAACAAATTCATTACCACCAATCATGGTGCAGAACGATGAAGGAGGCTTGGTTTACAGGACCTTCTTGTAAATGGGGGGAGGCACGGATTAGGTTAGGTTGCTCTCGTGATGCTTGTGGTTTTTGGTTCGCTTCGACCACACATTTTCTCCAGAGAAAGACTGGTAGGCTAGGTATCCAGTATAAAAAGAAGTCGTCTTTTCAGTAAGAACGCCTGGTGCTTGCACCAGTGTCTGTTCTGTTCATTCGATAGTATTTCCTGGTCAGACTCGAGTTGAGCTACTTGACATATAGGTCTTTCAAAGTCGTGGAGGTAGCTAATCGACACAGGAATTTTGGGCGAAATTCGCTGACGAAACGTGGTGTCGCGTCGTAGATCATAGCCGCAGCTCCCCGTCGCGTATACCCTTAGCATTACAATAACCCATCCGTTGCGAGGTTTCGCGAAATTATGGCCGTCGCATCCGTCTCTTGCGAATCAGCATCTGTTCGTCTGGAGCCTCCCAGCCTGGCAGCACCATCAGAACTGCGCTTGTCAGGAGTCGAACCCACGCCGGTCGTAGAAACCCCACAAGACCAGCACCACGGCGGCATCTCGGGTCTCGACACGTCCCTTGCGATTCTCAGCTCCGCTCACGCCGCTCTTTTAGACTCCCCGTGCGGTTCATCCCTATCGGCGCTCTCTCTCTCGGTCGCCGTCTCCCTAACCCAAGCTCTGCACGACGGGCTTTGCGCGTCCGGCAAGATTAGAACCCACGTCTCCCAGTTCATTCTCGAATGCCTCGAGGATATTGAAGCGGAATTGCCGCACATACATGCGCCCCCCGTCGACTGCTGGGAGTGGGACCTCGTCGCGGGGCCCGTGCCAGTGCTCGCCACTCACCACCTCGCCCCCGGGTCGCCGTCTTGCGATAACGGTCAGGCTATCAAGCCGTCGAGATCGTCGTCGCTGTCTAAGACGGTGTCGAATGTGGCGGTGAAGGCGGCGGTGAGGGCGGAAGGCGCGTCGCGGGGTCTTCGCGTGCAGTGGCTGGACGAGGCGAAGGGCGCGGAGCTGACTGCCGTCAGGGAATTTCGCCGATGGTGCGTGAAGCGGGGAATTGCGGGTCTGCGCGGATTAGGTGGCTGAAGGGATCGGGTGGGGATGTGGGGAACGCGTTGGTCTGGGTTGGCTGGTGTGGGGCAGGCAGGGCTGGAAAGATTAGCGGATTACAAGTTTGCTCTTCCGCTTCATTTTCCTGAGATAATGAAGAATGGCTTTTGTGGATTCTAATCTTGTTTCCGCCCATGTCTTGTCTCCCCTGTATCTGCAGTGATCATGAAGCCGCCGCAATGGGTTACCGTACCGAGACGTGCTATATCGAGGATAGCGCCTGCAGCTGCTCGCTCCGATAACACCTTTAGGCCTTCGGATAGAGCGGTTCTGTTCGTGTTGCCGTTATTACACCCGCGTTCCCCATCTGTTGTTGACGTAATAAGGGGATGACGTTTGAATGTCAGCTAATTAGGGTTGCAAGGTAGTGGTAGCAACACTGCTTTTTTAATTGCTGGAATCATTAACACATGTACCGTTCTTTCCACGCAAATGTTGCTCTATATCTCAAGTTAGCCACCAAGCAAGTGAAATGTATACAATTCATACATTGAGAAAGCTTGCTTTCTTGTCCTTATAATTTGGCATCGTTCTCATTGCAATCGTCCTCCATCGTTCTCATTGCAACCATCTCATTCCCTTTCTCTTCCCTCCCCACTCTCCCCTCAACCCTTGGATGCGCCCATCCCTGTACCCGTTATTGCCTTGGTGGTGTGCACTAAAGCGAGTTGCTTTAGTAACTCAAACAGCCGCGCATGGTTATCACCCTACGAAGTAGGGTTACCAGCTTGGCAGCCAATGAGAGAACACGGATTGCGCCCAAAGTTCGTGCATTACCAGAAAAGGGCCAAAATCGGCCGGACAAGGACAACAATAGCCACATCAGCAATGCAACTACGAGGCGATTAAGACGCGATCGATGCGCTTAGTAGATGCGGAGGGGCTTGCCCATGGTGCTCTTGATGTAGAGCGACTTGACCTGTGAGGGGAGCGCAATGGAAACCCGGCGGGAAGGAAGGAAAAAGGGAGGGGGAGGGCGGGGAGAGACGGAGAGGGGAAGAAATAGTGAGGCGGTGCAGAGACGAGACAAATCAGTGGAGATTAACAGCGCCTGATGCCGGAAAACAGAAAAAAGGTGCGAAAATAATAATAATAGTAGAAATAATAATAATAAAAAGAAAAGCACGCACGTTCTGCCAGTTCTTCTTGAGCAGCGAGACGAGGAAGTTGACGGAGAGCTGCACGTTCTGGAAGATCTGCTTCTCCTCCATGTCGCAATTGCCCACCGCCACGCCCATGCACAGCACCTTCTTCAGCTGAAACTTGATCGTCGACTTCGCCTCCAGCAACTGTGAGGGGAGAAGAGAAGGGAAGAAAGAGGACACACGTGCGAATTTAGCAGCAAGAGAGATTCGTCAAGATCCAGCAGTAGGTGAGGATCTGCTTGATGATGGCCTCGGACACCAGGAACGCGTGGTACCTCTTAACAAATCCCAAACCCTAGAGTTATACCACGTACAAAACTCTCACCTTGCTCTCGAGGGGCTCGTGGTGGGTGACGAGCGTGGGGAACTTGCCGGCCTTGTTCAGACCGGGACCGAGCAGCCTGGGGATCTGCTTGATGATGGCCTCGGACGCCAGGAACGCGTGGTACTTCTTAACGAATCCCAAACCCTAGCCTTATATCGCGTACCTTGCTCTCGAGGGGCTCGTGGTGGGTGACGAGCGTGGGGAACTTGCCGGCCTTGTTCAGTCCGGGACCGAGCAGCCTGGGGATCTGCTTGATGATGGCCTCGGACGCCAGGAACGCGTGGTACTTCTTGGCGAGCTTCTTCACGAGCTTCTTGTTCTTGTTCATCTTCTTCAGCGCCTCCACGCCCATGCAGTCCAGATTGATCTTCTCCGCCTGTCGAAGGAGGAAATAAGGGAACGAGGGAGTTAGAAGTTGAAAGAACAAATGCTCTTGCCGCAGCAGCTAAGGACCTCACGAACGCGCTATGCTTGCCCAGACGCACAGATGCACTGATGGCAGCTGCGTACCACCCACTTCTGCAATGCCACACGTGATTTGTGAAAACCGGATTCCCACAGCATCACGCGGCACTTGCAGCGACCCTAGCCACGTCTCAACGTTATATTTCAAACGATAAGCCACACCTATCTCCTCAAATTGGGGGGCATCTCCAAGCTTCCAAACGCGGTGCTGGAATCGACCGGTATGTAATCGAGGTACACCTAAGCTTCTGAACGACCAGCCACACGCACCTCCTCGACGTGCTGGGCATCTCCGAGCATGCACACGCGGTACTTGGGGCGCGGCACGTGCGGCAGCTTGACGGAGCCGCTGAAACGCTTGTCCTTCTGCGGGTCGTAGTTCTTGAGCCCGATCTGCAGCTCGATCGTCTCCGAGAACTTGCGGTTCTTCTCGCGCGACGCCGCCAGCAGGTTTGATATCGCCTCGCGCAGCACGTCGCTCTGCAGCTTACTGCGGCGCGCAGGGGGAGGGTGGGGAGTGTCGAGGGTGATACAAAGAGCACAGTGCAACCATGAGTGAAACCCTAGAAATCTCCGTGAATTTTCAGCAGGTTTGAATTCGTCTCGCGCAGCACGAAGCTCTGCAGATTACTGCACCGCGGGGGAGGCAATTAGGGAAATGACGTGACGAGGGAAGCATGACGTAGAGAGCAAGGGGCATGAGGATGACGAGAGCAGTCGGGAATGTCCGAAACAATCGCCGAGGAGAAAACGCCAGTTGCGGATTTTTCTGTGGGAAGAAAAAAATGGACGTGTTTCCACCGCCACGGGAAATGGCCCGGAAGCAGATATACTAAGCGGATTGGAAGAGAATACTAAAGATGAAGTTATGGCGAACTGGGTGAGGCAAACCACCCGAGACAGTAACTATCACCATCCTGATCTCAAGCAAGTAAACTTCTATTTCCAGTGTAACTCTTCGTGGAGCTTACTGACCTCATGGTGGCCCGCTGAGCGATACAACGGAAAAGAGGGGGAGAAAGGTGGTACTAGGAAGCTAGCTTCTGGAGGGGAGAAAGGAAATTGGGGATTGGGGTAGTGAAGACTGAAATAGAAGGGGGTGCGGAAACAGGGGTGTGACTGACGGGAAAAGTTGGAGAGGAGAACCATTGAGAAAGCTTGCTTTCTTGTCCTTATAAACTGACATCTTTCTCATTGCAACTGGCTTATTACAACATATGCAACGTTCTTAAACACATGCTAGTACATACAAATATTACTAGCTATAGAGTCGTCCGTCCAAGCAGCAGTGGTCTTGTAGTTGGTCCGGGGTGGGTGGTGGGGATGTTGATTGAGCCGTTGAAAAACGAGAAACGTGGGTGGAGGGAATGAACTCCAACCCACGGTTTTTGTAGTTGGAGAAGGGCGTTTAGCGCGCTTCGACGCTGCCAAATATTCGGTACAGGCAGCTTCGCTTTCACAATACACAATTTTGAAAACATCAATGTGTTTAAAAATTATAATATTGAGAAAGCTTGCTTTCTTGTCCTTATAATTTGGCATCGTTCTCATTGCAACTGGGGCCTCTGAGACATGGGCAGTGGTGGCTTCCGGTTGCGTAAGAGTGCCTCCGCGTGCTGTTCTGGGGGCAGTGCGTATGTCGGGTCCTGTAGGTCGCGGGATGCCTTGATAAGATGTCCGACGTATGGTGTCACGTACATCTCTCTGGCTGTGTCACTTCGCCACCTGCCCATCCTTTTGAAGATCCTGTCCGGAACGCCGATGTTGGCTGCTACGGTTGCCGCGCCCTTTCGGAAGGAGTGCGTGCCGAGCTGCTGCTCCCCAAGTCCAACTTTTGCGAATGCTTCTTTACACCAGTTCCGGATCGTTGTGTACGAGGGTGGCTTGGCCTGGCCCTTGTCGGCGGGAGCATGGCCAAAAACGCGAATCAGCGACCCTTCTGAATGCGGGCCATAGCCTGCGAGTTGGATGAAGCGTTGGGTGCAGCGCACTGGGCAACAGGGGTCCGTCGTTGCTGCGATGGGGATCCAAGTTCCACGACCAGCCTGGTCCGTTTTGGAGTGTGGGATGAGGATCCACATGACTTCGTCGTCGAATTGGATGTCTTGCCACTGGATGGCAACCAGGTCGGAGTAGCGTAAAAATCCGGAGTACATGAGGATAGGGATCAACCCCTTCTGAATTTCGCCAGGATTGGCCGACTGCAAGTAGTTCGCGGACATGTCCCGAACTTGTTGGATTGATACAGGCTCCTTCAAACGACTAGGGCGAGAACAGTGTCTCTTCGCGTAGTCCCGCACTTGGGTGGTGAACGGTCCGACAGTCGGGCATTTGCTTCCAGTCATGCGATGGGCGAAGCTGACTGCCGAGCACGTGAGCTGTACTACGAACAAGGTTGCTTTGCGTTGGATTGCGTGCACCAAGTATAGCGCGAGGGCCATGTCGGACGCGGGAAGAAAGGGAAGATCCACCTTTGTGCAGAAGGCCCGAAACTTGGTCCAGTACGGTTCGTATGTACGGATCGTCGAATTCGCTCGCGATTGTGTGAGCATGTTGATGAGTTGGTTGTGTAGCTTTGGTAGCAGATCTGGACACAAGGCACGTACGCTCTCAATTAGTCAAATACCACCCGAAGTGCGATCATTGGGCTGTGTGGTAATCCGGTGCCTGAAAAGGCAGTGGAATGTGTTCCCGCTGCCAGGCACTGGCTGCCGTGTGTCAAGGGAATGTGCGCGTGGATGTACGGTGCCCAGTTTCGTGGGGAAGGTTGTATGAGTGGCCACCAGTTTGCACCCGGCCAGTGTGGGATGATCAGTGTGAGCGATGCATGGGTGCGTTGTGCGTGATGGAGGACGGCCGGTACTAAGTGGGGCGGGGGGAAAGCAAAGCTATTTTCTGCTGTCCAGGCGAGCGAAAATGCGTCTACTGCAGTGAGGAATTTTCGTGCAGAAGCGTGGCAGCTGAGAGTTGCGGGGATTTGCAAAGAGGTCGATGGAATGGGGACCCCAACGTCGTTCTAAGATGCGGAACCACGGCGTCTTCAACGAGTAGTCGTCATGATCGACTGATTTTGAGAGCTCATCAGCGTGTGAGTTTAGCTCGCGTGGGATCCATTCGATGATTAGACGCGTGCCGTGCTCCATGCATATCCGAATGATGGCTTGGCAGGCCGTGGTAAGGTCGGGGCTGCGCGAGCCACCTTTGCGAAGGATGAAGAAGACGCCCTGATTGTCCACCCGCACAAGAACATGTTTGTGTCTGATCTTGCTGGAGTATGTTTGGAGTGCCCAAAGCACTCCTTCGATCTCCCTCCGTGTGCTGGACGTCGCTTGCAGTGGCTCTGGCATTGTTGCGCTGGCTTCTTCGAGGCCGCCAGGGAAGGTGGTCAAAGTGGCGCCCCAACTGTGAGCGCTAGCGTCCACATGGATTACAGCATCGTAGCTGTTTCGAACGTGAAACGGCGCACCGTTGAACCGATCAAACTCTTCGAGCCAGAAGTTTAGCTCCTCAGCCGCAGGTGGGGGGATGATCACGCTGCTTTTCCATGAAGGTGCGTCATTGATCACTTGTAGCATGGCGTGGCTGAAGGCACGAGCTGTTGCACCCAGCGCGACGCCCATTGACGCGAGCATGCCTGTGATTCTGGCCACTTGGCGAACTGAGACGGGTCGACAGGCCTTGCTTGCGCTCAACAGGTTCCGAATGGTTGCATGAAGTGAGGCTCGTCGTTCGGGACCGATGGTAAATCGGCCGGTGACCGTGTCTAGCTCCACACCCAAGAATCGAAGGTGTTGCGATGGTGACAGTTGTGATTTCTTTGCATTTATCACCAAACCCGCTGCTTTAAGGTCCAGTATCACACGGTGGCACGTGGCCTGCGCGTGGGCTTTTGACTGGCAAAGGAATAAGATGTCGTCCACGTATGGTACTACTCGAATGCCTTGCTCTCGCCAGCGACGGGCTAGCTGCTTGATGAGTTGCGTGAAGACGAATGGGGCTGTCGCAAGACCGAACGGCAATGAACGAAAGGAGTAAGTGCGCCCATCGAATCCGAAACCGAGAAACTTCCAGCACGAGGGATGGATGTCGATGTGATGGTACCCGGATTTGAGATCGATAGAAAACATCCAATCCCCAGCTCGTGCGACGTCTGCCACGCGGCTGAGTCCTTCGTACTTGAATTTTGGAACGATGAGGTTTGCGTTGACTTTTCTCAGGTCAAGGATGAGCCTACATTTTTCTCTCTGCTCGACCACGTTAAGTGGGCTTATGCACGTAAGCTCGCTTGCGGCTGTCTCGACTGCAGCCCCGGTCTCTGTGAGTTCTTGGATGGCAGTACGTGTGAACGTAGCATGCGCGTATGCACCGGCGTGGTTCCGCTCCCGGAAGGCCGGTGGTGGGCCGTGGCTCCATGGAAGCCAGTAACCGTTGGCGATTATGGATAGAACAAGGCTGCAAGGGCACCATGAGCTCCACCACGCAAAGGTCGAGCGAAGCCGACCGCACATCCGTGTGACGGTTTTGTCCGTGACGGCGAATTCGTACGGGTCTTCGTCGCGAGGCACCTCGTATTGTTGTGCTCCTGTTTGTACGGCAAGGAATTGAACGGGACCAATCAAGTTACACGCCTTAATTAGTGAATGCGTGTGACATATACATGCATGCGCGAAAGATGAACCGTCAGCAGTGAGAACCATACGAACGGTTTGTCATCATTCCATATTGGGCGTCCGATCGCACCTTGGCAAACTTTTTTCCATGCTCTATTTTTTTTTTTTTTTTTTTTTAACCTTGCTCTAGGATTGATGCTTGGGACCGCGATCATGCTTCACTCTCTCTCTCTCTCTCTCTCTCTCTCTCTCTCTCTCTCTCTCTCTCTCTCTCTCTCTCTCTCTCTCTCTCTCTCTCTCTCTCTCTCTCTCTCTCTCTCTCTCTCTCTTTCTCTCTCTCTCTCTCTCTCACACACACACATCTCTCTCTCTCTCTCTCTCTCTCTCCCTCTCTTTTTGTGCGTGTTTCCATCATTGTTTGAGCATTTGCATGCTTCGCTTGCCATGGGCTCGTGTCTTTCCGCGCGAGCCCTCGCTTGGGCTAGGGACATTGCTATGCCCCCCTTTCTCTCCCTTTTTTTTTTTTTGTACTTCTTGCTCCTTCTCTCCCTTTTTGGTCTTCCAAAGATTGAACCAGGGCTGCCCATCCCTGCCATGCATGGTGGCGGTTTGAGGGAGGAATGTGCCCGTTTTCCCCCTCCCCCTTCTCCTCCTCGCGTTCTCCCTTTGTTTGTTTTTTTTTTTTTTTTGTGATCCTTCGCAACCAGAAGGGGGCCTTTAATAAATTCCATATCTCGCATGGTCATGCATTGTCATGCCTACTAGCATGCTTCTCATCCCATCAATTGGGGCATCCGGGGGACCGAGAGGCATTCTTCCTCTTCCCCAAGGCTAGGCCTACGGCCATACTTTATTACCCTATCCTAGGGGACCGAGAGGCATTCTTCCTCTTCCCCAAAGCTAGGCCTATGGCCAAATTCTACCACCCTATCCTAGGGCTGGCCCATGGCCACCGCAAGCCCTACTAGGCTGCCCACGGTCTAAGCACTCAAGAGTGCACCGTGCATCGCGCCGAGTGGCGCACTTCGCCATAGCCCGAACCCTACACAACCGGTGCGGGTCCTTGGCCCCCGTGCCCATTCCGAGGGCAGGCATTGGCAACGTGGCCTGGCTGGCCGCAGCGGAAACACGAACCACGAAAGCCTTGGAAATTGCCCGAGGTTGGAGGGCCCCGTTTTGGGGCGAACGCCATGGCGCCATGGGTTCCACCGCGGTGGGAGCGAGCGTGAGCGCCCGCCGCTCGGTCCATGGCAGCCACGTCCGCGACGGCTTGCTTGAACGGGCGTGAAGTGAGAAGGCTTTTCTGCAGGTACATTTTGTAGCGCTTGGCAACGCGGTCGTCGGAGGCGTCTTCGACTTGAAACATTTCGAAGCGCGCGGAAATGTCGTCGAGGGCGGCGACGACCATTTCGAGTCCGCCCGCCAAGTCGCCGTGCTGCAGCTTGTATTCTGCGTGTTTCAGGTAGGCCCGCATGTCCTCCAGAATTTCCGCTTTCGCCCGCACGTGCGCGTCGTTGAACGTCGCCGCCGACCAAGTGGTGTTAGTAGTAGAGGGGAGGGGGGGAAGATGCTCCATGGAATTAAAATTTTTGGTATGGACCGGAGCCTCACCATCATCGTCGTCGGAGCCGTCGGTGTCGTTGTCGGCCACTGGCGCAGGTGGGATGCTGGCCGGTGCTTCCTTGTCGTGCCGGTTCGCCGTTGTTCCTCGCGCTCCTTTTTCTCTTTTTGCGTTTTCCTTTTTAGCAGATGCAGAGGCCGCGGGTTGTGCAATTTCCGTAGCTGTAACGCTGGCCGGGTGTTGCTGTAACAGGGACAGAAGCGCGGCGACCTGGTCCGGAGTCAACGCGTTGGTCAACGCCGGGGTCGTCGCGTCAGAAGAAGTCGCTGTTCGGCGCCTCTGGCGCTGACGCGACGGTCCAGCCACAGGCGCCGGCGTGTGCTCCGCGTCAGGCGCGTGTGGCGCCACAGGTGCTGCAGGTGCCGCCGTCGCCACTTGCGCCACACGCGCCTCAGGCGCCACAGGCGCCACAGGGGCCGAGGGGTGCTGCTGCTGGGGCGGGCTCGAGTTTTTGTTGACCTCGAGCCCGCCCAACAGCACGTCCACGGCGGTTGGGGCGGGCGATCCTTCCTCTGCCCGGCGCTTGTTACGGCGATCGCCCGTCATTTCTCGGGCGTTACGGTCGGTGTCGGAACTCGGCGCAGACGAATTGCCGCGGTTAAGTGCCGGCGTAGACGCCATTGTAGAGCGGTTGTGGTTGAAAATGTCTTGCAGAAGTGTTGAGGGTGACTCGCCTCTGGGGAGGGTGCGAGTTCTAGCCAGCTTGGACGGGGAAAAGAACTACTCGAACGGAAATGTTGATTGAGCCGTTGAAAAACGAGAAACGTGGGTGGAGGGAATGAACTCCAACCCACGGTTTTTGTAGTTGGAGAAGGGCGTTTAGCGCGCTTCGACGCTGCCAAATATTCGGTACAGGCAGCTTCGCTTTCACAATACACAATTTTGAAAACATCAATGTGTTTAAAAATTATAATAATTTGTCACATATCAACTTTGCCACCCAGCAAAGCATCACTTTCACTCTCGATGTTCACAACAGCATGAGTGAGGGGCACTTTAGGACCCACTGTTGCTGCTGCTGCTGCTGCTGCTCCTTCACGCTGCACATCTTTTTCCCCATTTATGTCAATCCCTGCCCCAATGTTCCTGGAGGCAGCTTCCATTTGAGATGCCTTGAGGTTAGGAGACAATGCAAGAATGTAGTCTATGGACGAACGGGGAGCCTTTCGAGCAGCCCTGGCATAGAGAGCAAGGACGAGGAGCATGGTAAAGACGAGCACAGCAATAAAAAGAACACCTGCGAGCGCAATGCCCAGATGCTCCTCCGCTTCCGTGTCACACTTAACCATCTTGTAATCCACATTGCGACAACCCGGTAAGTGAAACACTCCATAGAGGAACAGAGACATGGTCCAGAGCCAGAGGCCTTGGAAAAGGAACCCCGAGAGGAACATAGCGTCAAGGAGAAAGCAGGAGGGGAAGGCGGCGACGAGGAGCGCGAGAAGGAAGCAGATGACGCCAGCGAGTGCTTGGAAGAGGTGGAAGCGGGGCTCGAGACCCTTGTGGGAGATGGAGTGGAAGGTGGTGAGAATGGCCTCGCTGAAGAAGCCAATGGCGTAGAGGATGTGCAGGGAGCCTGGTGGGAGAGGCAGGAGACTGGACATGGAGGTGGTTGGAATGAAAGAGGGGGAGATGCGGGTGGGTGAAGGAGGGGAAGAGAGGTGGGGGTACGGGGGTGGGGGGAGGGGGAATTTAAAAATGTCAGGAAGATTGGGAGGATTCGCAGGTGGAACGGGACGTAGAAGGGAGGTTAGGAAAATGATACCGTATGAGGAAGATGGAACTATGATGTCTATACACGAGCTTGGACCGAGATTCGGCAGATACAGAACTTCATTCATCCATTGTGGAACTAACTCGCACAACTTTCCCCGGACTCACCTGGTTGTGTCATGTACATGGAAGATGAGCCCTATTGTAACGAAGACAGCAAAGAGCAAGGCGTGCTGCAGAACGAAAGGGGTGCAGGACGAACAGAGGGAGAAGCAAAAAATACATGTTGCAGCTCAAAATGCGAAACAAGCAATGTATACTGATCCAAGGAAGGTGAACCAAGCGCAACGCCGTGCAGTGTGGTTTGAGGAGGTACAAAAAGAGAGGCATTTCAAGGAGTGTGCAGCGTCTCTACAACAAAGAATCTGACGGTTCCTCAAGCTCAACGCGCAACAAACTCGAAAGCATCTGAAAACATGAAAACGAAAAACAAGAAGCACGAGAATCCTAAAAACTCACCTCGAATTGAATGATTTCAAATCTATGCTGAAACGCAGACAGAAGTCCCAGCGAGAGCCCCTCCATGAGCTGCGCGAACGCCCCGCAGATAAGAACGTACACCACGAGCCGCACCCAGTGCCCGCGAATCGGCACCGGATGCCACGCACGTGCCACGTACGCGTGCGGCGCGGCGAGGTAAGCGCGAATGGCGCAGAAAAGGTTCCATGAAGCGAAAATCAGCGCGACCGTTCCTGCAAACATGTGACCAACAAATGACCCCATTCGTCCGTCACGAATGGCGCAGAAAAGGACCGAGGAAGCGAAGATTCGCCCGTCACAGTCACGGTGAACGTCACCCTTGTGACGTCTCAAAACAAGCTGACTGAAAATCCGAGCCCCTGTGGCGCGCGAGAGCACTAGTAGGCTTGTTCCGAGACGTCACCTAGGAACGCGGTTTTCTGTGCAACTCAAACGGTAACTTGGAATCACCAGGGTTGTGTCTGAGTTTTGATACGCCTCCGAGATTGATATACTACGGCGGCAGCAGAGAAGAGAGCAGAAGCGTGATTCAGAGGAGAGAGCGGAAGCGTGATTCAAGCCGAGTTCGACCGTGAGGACGGTGTCCATATTGTGACTCGTGAAGACCCTTCGATGCCATGATGGCACCATGGTGCCTCGGGTACAGTAGCAGTCAGGCCAAGTCAGCGGTGACCTGTTCGACAGGCAACGACTCGTGCGTGTGGTTGCACATACAGTATCGGAAGCAGTGGACAAGGTCGGTCGGAGTTCTTGATTCTTGAAAGGTGAAACGCAGGCCGTTTGCTGCTCCATTTGATTTCAGTTTGTGCCCGCCGCTTGTTGACTTGTAATGGAGGAGATGAGGAGGCGGCGGACAGCAACCAACTACCTTACTCGTTACCCCTAGTTCCAACCACCACCCACCGACACTCACCGAAGCTCACTGACACTCACGGACACGCACAGACCCCCACGGATTCCGCGAAGACTCTCTCGCTCGCGCACACCTCGGATAGCCAAAAGCGAGGTGGGATTACCCCCTGGCCGCACAGGGATGGATGTTCGTTGGCGCCTTGGGAATTCCGACGAGGGTAGAGATGTGAGATGGGATTAGGTTGGATGTGATAGAAAACGGTGAAGGTGATTTGGATGAGTTTGGGATGGGGAGGGATCCCCCCCAGCGGAACCATCTCAAAAAGCAAAAGAGCACCCGCTCAACCGTGCAAAACCACTGGACGATAACCTTTTAGAATTTGGTACGTACGGAAGATTATAATCTATCAAACTGCTCGGACAGTATAAGGTGGATGTGATGCCTAGGGGGGTTTGTGTGCGTGTGCCCATACCCTTACAGTCAATCATAACCAGCTCACCTACACCAACCAACTACAGCTATCGGCAACAACCATACCCTTTATTTCATCCTCCAAGAAGCATGCAATGATGTATACTAGCACATGAAAGGAATCAGATTCATGCATCTGGTATCCTTCTTCTAAGATAGAAGGCCTTTCTCCTCATCTACACTTCCATCTGTGTCCACACCGTTCTCATGCGCACCAAGCGCCACCAACACAGCTTCACCCTTGCCACCGTCCCCCCTCCCGTCACCATCTTTCCCCTCCCCTTCCCCACACTCCACAGCATGCGTTGCATGGATGAAATCAAGGGTCGACCGTGGAGCAGCACTCGCAACCGCGCCGTAATACACGAGTGAGAGCACGAGGGTGCAGGCGAGGAGAGCGATGAATTGCAGCACAGCAAGGGCCATGGCTCGGTGCTCATTTGCATCGGAGTCGCAGTGCACGGTGTCAGGTCCCAGGTAGCAGCCTGCTGGGACCATAGGGCCATACAGTGACATGGCGGTCTGCCGGGGAGAGAGGAAAGGGAGGAGGGAGAGAGCTTAGGCATGGAATGTTGGTTCGGTACTCGCCTGCAACAGAGTCACAGTGCGCGGTGTCAGGGCCCAGGTAGCAGCCTGCTGGCACCATGGGGCCGTACAGCGACATGGCGGTCTGCAGGAGAGAATTGGATGGGGGATGCAGGGTGCAAACGTGGGGGGCAGGGTGAGAGGTGCAAGTAATGCTGCTCGTTGCTTCTGACCCTCAGAGTCACAGTGCACAGTGTCAGGGCCCAGGTAGCAGCCTGCTGGCACCATGAGGCCATAGAGAGACATGGTGGTCTGCACGCACGAGAGGGAAGGAAGGAGGGGAGGAGAAAGTGAGGGACCAGCCAAGTGAGCTTTGGTATGGTCTGTTGCAGTGGTATGGTACAGTACTCTACTGTATGATACCATACGATGTGGTGCGGTGCAGAGATGCAGGAGACTGACCTGCCAGAACAAGAGCCCCTGCATGGAACGCTATGGTGTGGCATGCTACGGTGTGGTACGGTACAGTGCGGTGCCAGTTCGTAGGTGAGTGACTGACCTGCCAGAACAAGAGCCCCTGCATCACGATCGCTCCATTCCCTACGGCGTCGAGCAGGAAGGAGTGCGGCATGGCAGCCCCCAGAAGAGCACAGATAGCACAGGCGGCGATGGCGATGGCAAGCAGCATGTGGTATCGTGGCTCGAGGCCGTGATGAGCCGTAGAGTGGAGGGTGAAGAGCATGCCCTCACAGAAGAATGCGAGCGCTGCTAACACGTGGAACGCGCCCAGAGGGAGGGGGAGCAGGCTGTGGGGGGAGGGATGGGGATGGGTGGAGAGGGGTGAGGAGAGATTGGGGGATGGACGGGATGGACGAGATGGGCGGGGCGGGATGGAGAAAGAATGGGCAGTGCGACGGGTGCGAGGACATGGCATTTCCATCCCATCCCCCTCCCCCCACCCTCTCCCCCCCTCCTCCCACCCCCCCTTTCTCCCCTCCAAGAACATTAACCGTTCAATTGTTCACCCTGCTGACCTGGTGGTTTCGCTGATGAGAAGGGCGCAGCCGAGCAGGAAGAACATGAGCAGCATCGCCGCGTGCTGCGCTGGGGGGGAGAGGTGTGGGGAGAGGGGAGGATAAGCGGGGGGGAGGATTGTGGAAGGCGAGGGGACGGGGAAGGGTGAGGGGTACATGCGGCAAAAATGGAGCATGCTTTTACATTTTTATTTTCATTTATATTTTTATTTTTTATCAGCGCCTCAAGCATGGGTCATGCATCACAAGTGAATGTTGAGTAGTTGGGCCTTCAGACCGCGCCGTTCAATGCGCGCCGCTAAGTGGAGAAGCGAGGTACCTCGAAGTTATTTAGGTGGCCGGGCGCGACTCCACCGTTCTCGATCGGATGGAACCCCGTTCCGACTCCGAGCTCAACGAAAGCCATATCTAGGAACGACCCCACTACTATAATGTACAGCTCGAGCCGCGCCCAGTGGCCGGGTAGCGGCGCGGGATGCCATAGTCGGGACACGAAGGCTCGCGGTGCCGCGAGGTAGTTCCTGATGCTGCATCGCAGGTGCCACAGCCCCACTAGGAGGAAAAGCGTCCCGGGGATTATGTGACCTGCGAACGAGCCCATGCCTAGGGAATGCCGCGACAAGCGGGTTGCATACACTCGTCGAGTAGGTGTTTGTTCGCGCTTCCGCTCACATGTGCGGCAGAATCTGGGAATGTTGGGCTGTGGGGCTCGCTGGCACTGTTGTTCTGGGGGCACCGCGACAGTACAGGGTGTTTCGGTAAGCGTAACCTGGATGTTCGATCTCAGCCTGCACATACACAACCTTAGAAAAAATGAGGTAGACATTTATCCCAATGCCCAAGAAAACTGCTTCTCTAAGAAAATTAAGGTGTGAAAATCGCATCCAGTATGTGTAGTGAATCGGCTGCTAGAGAAACAACTGTTCCAACAAACCAGCGCCATCCAACCAACAGCCCACGGTACCCAAGTAGAGCCCCATCCATCACCATCACATCAGCCTTGCACGCATGCAACTCATTGCGTCAACTCGTAGAGTAGGTGTACCAACTCAGCCCAGCTCAACCGATAGGAAGTCGCGACTTGTGACAACCCTACAAGCCCATTTCAGCATTGTCAAGCCTTGGTCCAAGCCACCCACGCCCCACCTCCCCCATCCCATCAGATCCCCCCGCCCGTCCACAGTTTATGAGCCTCATCCTATCACCCCTCTTCCATATCATCCCATTACCCTCCTCCCAATCATCCTCATCATCACATCACCCCTCTCTGGCCCGTTTGGCCTGCATGGATCGCAGGGCCCTCTCCCTAAGCTCCTCCATACTTCCCACAAACCCCCCACCAGCGGCCCTTGTTCCCATGCTCATATCACCCCATGATCCCATCACCCCTCTCTGGCCCGTTTAGACTGCATGGATCGCAGGGCCCTCTCCCTAAGCTCCTCCATACTTCCCACAAATCCCCCACCCCCTCTCTCTCTCCCCCAGCCTTCTCCCTCCTCCCACTCCCTCTCTCGCTTGCCTCTGCCGTCACCACCTCCTCCCGCACCACCTCCTCCCGCACCACCTCCTCCCGCACCACGGGGCAACCCGCCCTCCTGATGTCTCTCATCCTCATCCTCACTGCTCCCCCGATCCTCCCCTCCCATGCCCCTCCGTGCCTCTTTCGCTGCACGCTTCTCCTCCTTGCGCCGCCGCTTCTCCTCCTTCCTCCTCCTCTTCTCCTCCTTACGCGCCTTCTTCTCCTCCTTCCTCCTCCGCTTCGCCTCCCGCCTCTCCTCACTGTTCATACCCTCCTCCTCCTCCCAGTCATCACTCCCCACCCTTCCAAACCCCTCCCCACCCATCTGACCTCCCTGCCCGTCCGCTCGTGCCCCGGCGTCTCTTGTCGGGCGCCGGGGGGAGGGAGAAGCAGATGAGGGAGGGGAAGCATCTTGGGGAGAGGCAGATGGTTCTTGGGAAGAGTGGAAGCTGCGAGACTTTTTCTGACTACCCCCCACCTCCTCCTCCTCCTCCTCTTCCCCCCTCTCTTCCTTCTCGCCCTGCTCCACAGCCCTCGGATCCCTCCTATCCCGCCGATCCTCATACCTGTCACCTGGTCTACGCACATCACGTGCACCAGCAACAGGACCGGCACGAGAGCCCGCACCAGCACCAGCACCAGCACCAGCACCAGCACCCCGCTCCTCCTCCCAATCTTCACCTGCCTCATCCCTACCGCTAGGCCCCTTGCTGCTAGATCCCTTGCTGCTGAAACCCCTCAGCCCCTCCCGCATCTCCCCGCCCCTTTCATCCTCGTACGCTGCTCTCCGCCCTCCGCGCCCCTCCCCTCTACCTGCCCCCCTCTCCTCGTCTCGCCTCTCACGCGCACGCCCCTCGTACCCACTCCCCTCCCCCGTGCGCGCGACATACCTGCCCCTGTCACCCTGCCTCCTCTCCCCGTCTGCGCCCCACCTTTCCTCCTCCTCATCCCCCTCCTCCTCAACCCCACCCCTCCCCCGTCGCCCTTCGCTCTCCCTCCTGCCACCAGACTTGTCGAAAGCGCCCAGACGGCCATTCGGCTCGTCGCCCTCACTCCCTTCAGCATCAGGGGATGGAATGCCTACATCCCTCCCCCCACCCCTTCCCCCATCCCTATCCTCACCCCGTCCCCCACCCCTTCCGCCATCCCTTCCCCCATCCCTGCCCCCATCCCTACCCGCACCTGCACCACGCTTAGCACTTCGCCCCGCGTCACCCTGGCCTCTCCCTCTCACAATCATCTCTTCACCTCTCCCCACATCATCCACCAATCGACCCGCCTTGCCCTTCCTGCCTCCCTCCCGTCCCCCGTCCTCCTCCTCCTCGTCTTCCTCTTCCTCTTCCTCCTCATCTCGCCGTCCCGCCTCTCCTCTCCCAGTATCCTTGCGCACGCCACCCCGTACATTTTCCTCATACTCCTCCTCCTCTTCCACATTTCGTCGTCCTGCCTCTCCTCTCCTAGCCTCCTTGCGCACGCCACCCCGTACATTTTCCTCATACTCCTCCTCCTGTTCCTCCTCCTCGTCGTCACCATACTCATCACCATACTCCTCCCTGCCGCCCCTATCCCTACGGGGAACCCCCCGTTTGAACGACGTGCCTCTGTCTTTCCCGCTCCCTCGTTCCTCCACCCGTCGCTCACCCCGTATCCTCTCCTCCCGCCCTCGCGCGTCCCTCCCCCTATCCTCCCAATCTCTCACCTCCCGCCCTCTCTCGCCGCGTCCTCTGTCCAGCCCGCCTTCCTCTCGCCCTCGCATCGATCTGCCGGGCGGGGGAGGGTACCGCGCAAACGACTCCTCCTGCCGGGACGAACGGCGCGCGGGGGGTGAGCGGGAACTTCCCCCTCTGCGCCGATAGTCCCCTGGCGGCGAGCGCCCGCCGCGCTCGTACCCGCGGCTTCTAGGCGGGGAGCGGTAGCGGCTGCTGCGGTAGGACGGCGGCGGGGGGGAGCGGCGGGGGGAGCGGTACGCGGAGCGGCGGTGGCGGGGAGGGGACCGGGAGCGGCGCTCGGGGGAGAGAGAGCGGGAGCGATGGCGACGGCGGGCGGGGGAGCGGTTTCGAGGGGGAGGAGGCAAGGGGGCCTGATCATCCTCCTCTTCCGCTTTCCCCTCGTCACCACCTGCATCATTATCATTATCATCAGCAGAAGCAGCAACACCAGCTGCTCCTTCTCCATCTGGCCCTCCATACTCTTGCCCTTGACCTGCTCCTGCAACACCACCACCACCACCACCACCACCGGCAGCTGTAGCTGCAGCAGCTGCGGCGGCGGCTGCTTCTTTCTCCTGCGCCAGCTTGGCAGCCTGCGCTGTGAACGCAGCAGCAGCGGCCGTGGCGGCGGCGACGGCAGCGTTGCCGGCAGCAGTAGCGGTTGGGACGTCCGGCGCTGGTACCGCGGCGGGCGCAGCAGCAGCAGGCGCAGCAGCAGGAGCAGCCGCAGCAGGAGCAGGAACAGCGGCGGCGGCGGCGGCGGGAGCGGGGTGTCCCAGAAGAGCAGCCGTGAGGCGCGCTGCTGCTTCTGCGGCCTTCCGTCGCGCAGCCTCCACGTCCACACCCTGTGCACCAGCAGCGCAGAGAGAGACACACGCATCACGGGAGGTACAAGGGGAGAGAGGGAGACATCAAACAGCAGTCGTTGGAGAAAGGGAAGCGAGCACGTGTGCTGTATCGTGTGCGGTTTTGTGCTCTCGTGTTACGGAGGTCGCTGTGCGTTTCTTAGCGCAACTCACCGGGATGGAAGCAGTGGCCGTGCCAGGGCCCAGCAACGAGCCCTGCTGCATCCCTTTCTTGCGCCCAATCTCCGACAGAATGCGCTGTTCCGCCTCCTGCAAACCAGGAACAAAAACAACAGGACGCGGGGAGCAAATAATATAAGGTCGAATAGGATCAAATCAACGGACACCATCGAAGAGGAGAGTAGGCAGAAAACGACAAAGCCCGCACGACGCACCTTCTTCTTCCGCGTCTCCTCCGCCTTCTCGTCGAGGAACTTCTGCGGGATGCCGCTGACGTTGGCCTGCGCGCTGAGCAGCAGGCACCAGAGCTCGCGCATGAAGCGCGCCGTGTGGCGCTCCATGAACCCGGTTAACTGAATCTGGACCTGCTTGCCGTCCACCTTCTGCCGCACGCGCGAGGGGAAAAGGGTTTGAGGGACCAGGCGGAGAGAAGGGAAAGGGAACAGCAAAGAAGCAACTGCGACGGCTGTTCTGCACGAATGACACGTAGGAGGCAGGAATAAAGCGATGGTTCTCGATCTGCGAACGGTAACAGGAGGGTTACCAGGCGGAATTGACACGGTTGAAACAGAGCGAGACGGCCAGCCAGAAAGGCAAGCGCTACTTGGTCAGCGCCGAAGCCATGGCTGGTTTCCCTGCAGAGCAGATGCCCTCTTGCAGTCATGAGTCATCGATCATGGGCGATCATAAGCGACCATTGCGACCCTGATGCCATGGCGGGTATGAGCAGTGATCCGAGCCATGTGGATGCCGAAGCTGTCGACAAGATCACAACCAATCGAAATAAGCTCTTGAACCGAGACTAATCTAGGAATCTAAACACCCCCTCGCCAAAGGAGAAAAAAAAAAAAAAAAAAAAACGAAGGTTAAAAGGTAAAACAGCAGCAAGACCTCTGGTTAGAAACGCCATGTTGAGAGGCTTGTCAGAAAATCGCCATACCTTGCCCTCCAGCAGACTGTAGATGAAATTGATGAGCACTTCATCCTCCACGCCCAGAAGCTCTGTCACCCTCTTGGCTATCCATGGCTGCATCACCTCCTTCTTCACCTTGCTCATGTCCACCTGCAAAGAGCAAGAAATTGTGAAGGAAATGAAAATAAATCCATCATCCTCAATGCGTCAGAAAAGGAGGCCACAGCCGCGCAAATCGCGATCCCGGCTACAGAAAAATAAACAGTCGGACGAAACTTGCCGGCTCATCAAGCTCCGGTGCGAACTTCTGCGTTTTAAGCAGCTTCGCGTTCTTGTTGGAGAATCTGCTGTCCTGATCCGCGCTGGTCCCTCGGAAGAAACCCCCCGACATGGCTGCAGTTTCGACACTAGTAACCGCAACAATGGATCTGCTACCTGAAAAGCCTGTCAGCTTTACGAAGAAGCCTTTGAAAAAATTGATATATCCCAAGAAGGGGTCGTGGGAAAAAACTTAGGAGCCGCACACCTCGGAGTAAGGAAACGATATTTCACAGGTCCATAATAACGATGACCGAACCAGAATCCCTAGGGTGACAGGTGCTTACCTCCAAGTCCGAACAAGCCTCTTGTTCGAACAGGAGCGCGTCACCCTAGGGTGACAGGTACTACAGCACGAAGGTCCTGCTCACTGACAGATCGTTGAGAGATTCAGGAAGGAGATGAGGAGCGGCTTGTTCTGGAAACGGATGAGGTTGGCGACGGTTGCGAATGTCGTCAAGCTGGCGAGGCAGGTTTCGACGATGAAAAGCTGGTGTGGGGGTGGGGACGACATGTCCCGCTCGACCCAATTTGGATACTCGCTATATTGACCCTATTGTTAGAGGGGTGTTTACTGTTCATTCCGAACAGTACTTTCCAACTCACCCTTATCCTTATCTTCCTAGATTTCCTAGTGCCACGTGGCACTCTACTTTTCTTGCACTACAATTCCTAGTCCCACAAACCACTTTCCCACAATTGCTCTTGCATGCTATATCAACCTTGCTTGTATCCACCAATATCAACGAATTTCCATTCAACTCTCTTTCAATTACTCAGTAACTTCTTCGCCTATTTCGCCAATAGTCTTTTCGCCAAAGCCTTCCGCCGCGCTTTATCCTCGACTTAGTCGACCCCGCTAATTCTTTAGCGGACTTAGGCCGTCGGGCCTAACACTTGGTATCAAGAGCCTTCGCGGGGAGCGACTTCCAACGAGCGACCGTCGACGACGAGACTACGCCGTCATCGTCCCGCGGTGCCGACTTGCAGACTTGGAGTCGTCGAGCCAACATGGACGAGACCATGAACGCTCTCCCCCAAGACATGGGCAACGCGCTTGCCGAACTCATGCGCCAACTTCAAGAGTTGACGTTGGAAAATCGTCAGGTACGAGCTGAAATGCAACAACTTCATGAATTGGCTTCTAACCCCCATGGTCATGCCGCACCAACTCCTGCACCCACCACGTCGACTGGCGCGGAAGCGCTGCCGGAACGTCGAAGCGCGCTCAAGCCGCAGAAACCGGAGTCGTTCGACCCAAGTCAGCGCGACGCGAACGTGCGGACGTGGCTCTTCATGCTCAACAACTACTTCGCCGCGAGCGGGGTGCAAGAGGCGGACGCGCAGCAGCGGATTGAGTATGCCGTGACGCTGTTGAGGGGGCCGGCCTTGGAGTGGTGGCGCCAACTTACGCAGACTGCTGTTAGAAGGGCTCAGACGGACGGGCATCAACAGGGCGTGGGGCATGCAGCTGCAACTTCGAGCTTAGGGAGTTTAGCTTTGGGTGTTACCACGGTTCCGACCACATGGGAAGGATTTGAAGCGGCGCTGAAAAGTAGGTTCGACTTGGTGAACGCCTCCGAAGCTGCTAGGAAGCGTCTGCGTCAATTCCGCCAGATAGGAAACGTCCAGGAGTACACACGACGGTTCTTGAGTATCTGCAACGAGATAGACGACATCACGGAAGCAGAGATGCGCGATCGCTACCTCGAGGGGTTGAAGCCGGACATAGCGGAGGTCATAGCGATTCACGGGTTGTCCACCTTCGAGTCAGTAGTCGCAGCAGCAGAACGCGTCGACGCAGTACGAAGCCGACGGGGTCGTGACGATCGCGATAGGGGATACAGCAGACCGATCAACGACGCTCGATCGAGGGACGGACCATCGCCCATGGAGATTGGTGCAGTTAACAGTGACGGTTCACAGCGGACGGGTTTTAGGGGGAACTGTTACTACTGCAAAAAGCCGGGTCACATGAAGCGGGACTGCCCACAGTTCAAGGAGCAGCAGCAGGGAAACGGAAACCGCCAGTAGATAGCGGGTCGCTAGCTGGTGTGGAGGTTCCCGTACCCGCCACGTCTACCAACGTAGAGGAGACGGCCTCGCAGCAGTCATCTACGGAGAACGAGGTAGACACTGTTGATCGTCCAGTCGTGCTTCTAGGGAAGCTTCGCGGGGATCCTGTTAAGATTCTCGTCGATAGCGGAGCTAGCCACTCGTTCGTTTCATCATCGCTAGTTAGTCGTCTCCATCTCGAAGCAGATTCCGCAGTCAACTTCAAGGATGCTCGAATGGTAGATGGGACACCTCTCAACATAGGGCCAATCATTCGCAAGTTGCGCGTAGTGCTAGGACCGATCACAGTTAGGCGTGATTTCGACTCTGCGACGCTGGACGGATACGATTTCATCTTCGGGAGAGATTGGCTACGCACGGTTAGTACTCAGTTCGATTGGGCTCAGGGAAGCTGCAGTGTCAAGGTAGACGGGGAGTTCCGGGAGCTGCCACAGTGGAGCGATGGGGCCACATCATCCACAGCTATCATTAATGCTGTTCGTGTGCGACAGTTAGTGAAGCGTGCGGCACGGATCTTCGCAGTTTTCCTTGAGGAGGTTGAAGCAGAGGAGGGGAAAGGAGGGAGTGCAGCAGTTAGTGAGAAGGCGACTCTTCCTGCTGAGGTGAGTGCACTGTTAGCAGAGTTCGCAGACGTCTTCCCCGACGAGTTGCCCCCAAGGTTACCTCCCAGCGTTACCACCAGATTCGCGTAGTTCCAGAGGATCAGCACAAGACGGCGTTTCGTACGAAGCAGGGGTTGTACGAGTTTAGGGTACTACCGTTCGGTTTGACCAACGCCCCAGCAACGTTCCAGACGCTCATGAACACAGTCCTCTCGGAGTTCCTAGGTTCGTTCGTCGTAGTTTACCTAGACGACATCCTCATCTTTTCCAAGTCGAAGGAGGAGCACGTGCAGCACTTGCAGAGGGTCTTTGAGGTCTTGCGGAGGGAGAAGCTGTACGCGAAGCAGTCTAAGTGCGAGTTCTTCCTCCCCGAGGTCGAGTTTCTAGGTCACGTCGTTTCCGCTAGTGGCGTTAGGACCGACCCGAAGAAGATCGCAGCAGTACAGGATTGGATAGCACCGACCTCAGTCAAGGAGTTGCAGAGCTTTCTCGGATTCGCGAACTACTACCGTCGTTTCGTTCAGGGTTACGCTTCCATCGCTAGTCCACTCACCGACCTACTTCGGAAAGGCGTAGAGTACGTTTGGGGCCCAGCGCAGCAACAGGTGTTCGAGCAGATGAAGCAGTCGCTCACGTCTTCACCGACACTGTCGTACCCCGATCCCACTCGCCCGTACGTTGTAGTGACCGACGCTTCAGATCAGGCCATAGGTGCAGTGCTTCTTCAGGACCAGGGACGCGGGTTGCAGCCGATCGCGTACGAGTCGCGTAAGCTTAGGGGAGCAGAGTTGAACTATCCGATCCACGACAAGGAGGCGCTCGCGATCATCCATGCGTATAAGGTGTGGAGGTGCTACCTAGAGGGGGCAGACAGTGTTATACGCACGGACCACTGTTCGCTTCGCTTTCTCAAGTCGCAGCCGCAGCTGAGTCGTCGCCAGGCTAGATGGATGGAGTTCATGGAGGGGAGTTTCCACTACAGGATAGAGTACAAGCCAGGCGTGCGCAACCCAGCAGATCCGCTCACTCGCCCTAGTTGCCAGCTCGCTAGTCTCACAGTCACTGCCGGCCATCCACTTCTCACAGCACTCTTCGAGCATGGTTACACAGTAGATCATGACTTCACAGCACAGCCGCCCGCAGGAGCAGAGGTGCAGGGTAGTGTCTACATACGGAAGGGTACAGCACGGATTTGGGTTCCAGCCTACCGCCCTCTTCGACAGCTCCTTCTCTCAGAGGCGCACGACGTAGTTAGTGCAGGTCACTTCGGAGCGGATAAGACGGCTAAGACGCTTAGTCGCACGTACTACTGGCCAGGGCTTGCAGCAGACGTAGAGGATTATATTCGCTCGTGCGACACGTGTCAGCGTACGAAGTCCTCTCGCCAGCGCAAAGCAGGACTTTTGCAGCCGATTCCACCGCCCGACCGCCCTTGGCAGGTAGTCACCATGGATTTCATCATGGCTTTACCTGTCAGAATCTAGCAGCAGGAATGGATGAACTAGCAGCATGCATGAGTACAAGTAGTAAACCCTAATTGGGCTGTACCCCATATGGGCTACCCCACTACAGCCTAGAAAATATGCAGCATATATGTTTGACACACCCCCATAGGCAAAGTGGGGGAGAACAAGGGGTCAAACGACCAGTCAAGAGAAGCAAAGCAAGCTCAGGGTGGATCTCAACGTCACCACACATTCTGAGCACAAGCAAAGGGCCACAAGGCCAGTCCACATGCAGAGATATATATACAACAATAACAGTACAGTGATGACTACCTAGCAAGAGCAGGCATGCATGTATATATATAGATCACAGTACAAGCAGAGACTACAGCAAGTGTGGAAACGTAGGCACAAGGCCTAACAGGGTACAAAAGCGCTGATGATCACCAGACGGAAGTGCCTTGGTGAATATATCAGCAGTGTTGGCCCGAGTGGCCACGTGACGAAGACGAAGCTGGCCTCGCTACTGCAACTCTCGAGCCAGGAAGTAACGCAGAGCAATGTGCTTCGTTCTGTGCTCCAGTCTGTGCTCCTCACACAAGGCAATGGCGGCCTTGTTGTCGACGTACAGCACTGGAGGAGAACAAGGCTGCTCTCCCAAGTCAGTCAGCAGGTAGGTGAGCCAGCGTAACTCCTGTGCAGCCATGGCTGTGGCGTAGATCTCAGCCTCACAACTGGAGCTGAGAACTGAAGACGAGCGTGTAGAACGCCACGAAACTGAACCAGAGCCAAGGCTGAAGGTGTAACCCTGTGACGACCGCTGAGTAGCCAGGTCGTCAACCCAAGAAGCGTCTGAGTGCCCAGTGAGGACAACTGGGCTCGTCCCTCCAAGCACTAGCCCCATGCCTGATGTGCTGCACAAGTAGCGCAGTACCCTCTTAGCAGCAGCCATGTGCTCAGGTCGGTGCCAACCAGGAGCCACGTAGCGAGCCAGAAGACCAAGAGGGTACGCGAGGTCAGGTCGAGTGCAAGTCATCAGGTACATGAGGCAGCCGACTAGCTCTGGGTAAGGACCACTCGGCTCTACGGACTCGTCCGAAGGTGGAGCTGAGAGCGTGTGACCTGTAGCCAGAGGAGTGGCCTGTGCTGAGGACTAGGTGAAGCCGAAGCGCTGAAGGACCTGCTGCACCATGTGTGACTGAGTCAAGGTGATGGTGCGACGTGCTCTGTCCTGGGTGATCTGCAAGCCAAGGTAGCTGCGCAGCTCACCCAGGTCTGTACACGTGTGTCTCTTCTGCAGCTCCGACTTCACGTGGGCGAGAGCCTCAGTGTCAGCAGTGGCAAAAACCAAGTCGTCGACGTACACGAGGATGTAGAACGGCGGCAGTGAAGTGTCGGTGCGCAGAAACAGCGACGGGTCAGCAGTAGAAGGCGCGAACCCAAGAGCCGCAAGCGTAGTCCTCAGTGTGTCGTGCCACTCACGTGGTGCCTGGCGGAGACCGTAGACTGGCCGCCGGAGGCTCCACTGGGTGCCAGGAGGGAACGACCCAGTGAAGCCCGGGGGGCGACGCAGCCAGATCTCCTCGTGCAGGCTGCCCTGCAAGAAAGCTGTGCTGAAGTCAAGAGAGTGAAGCTCGTAGTCACGGTGAGCAGCAACATGCAGCAGCACCCGAAGAATGGTCATCTTCGGGGTGGGGGAGAAGGTCTGGAAGAAGTCAACTCCCTCTCGCTGACTGAAGCCTCGAGCCACGTAACGCGCCTTGAAGACAGGCGGAGAACCCGGCGGCCGCTTCACCCTGAAAATCCACATGCCACTGACGATGTTCGCCCCAGGTGGGGGAACCTCGTCAACGTAGGTGCCTGTGAACTTCCAGGAAGCCATCTCTGCGTCCATGGCTGCCTGCCACTGAGAGGAGTAGGGACCCTCTATCGCCTCTGCGTAAGAGCGCGGAGTCGGGATGTCTGGTGCATCCGGGTCTCCCTCAGGGGCAAGTAGCGAGGACACAAGATGAGGTAAAGCAGCAGCAAGACACTGGAACTCCTCCTGCCTGTCCTCAAGGACGTCCGTGCTAAGAGCACACTCACCCCCGACGGACGGAGGACAGACAGACTCAGACCCAGCAACAAGACTAGCGGCGTAGTCTAGACGACAGGCAGCAGCAAAGTCAACAAGCTCAGCGACCAAGGCAGACGCAGCAGTAGACTCAAACGACGGGTCAGTGACAACAGTGGCTAGGAGACGCGTGACAGTAGGGTGCTCAGTACGAAACCGGTCAGACTCAGGGTCCGGAACGGCAGGCAGAGAGGACGCAGGGGGAGACGGCAGAGGAACAGGCTGCGGAGCAGAGGAAGGACGACGGACAACAAGGTGTGCGCTGGGGACAGCCGGCTGACTGGCACGAGCGACACGACGAACGGTACGACCAGAATGAACAGGCGAGACAGGACGCGACGCAGGCTCACGACGCGTAGCAGGACTGCCTGTCGGCTCAGTGTAAGGAGAGGGAGCAGGTAGCGGTGAGCCAGTCTGTAACGGAAGACCAGTAGACGACGGGAGAGTAACAACCTGACGAAGAGCAGAGTCAGGCGGCGGTAGAGACGACGGAGACGGCGGAGCGAAGAACAGTCGTGTCGGCGCAGCTGCACCAGTACCGGCAGCTCCAGCAGCTCCAGTGCCTCCAGCAGCTCCAGTACCTCCAGCAGCTCCCGTACCTCCAGCAGCTCCCGTACCTCCAGCAGCTCCAGAAGCTCCAGTCCCAGAGCCGACACCCCCAGTCCCAGGGTCTCCAACCTCTGTGTCTCCAGCAGCAGCACCCCCAGACCCAGCACCTCCAGTCCCAGGGTCTCCAGCCTCAGTGTCTCCAGCAGCAGCACCCCCAGAACCAGCACCTCCAGTCCCAAGGTCTCCAGCCTCAGTGTCTCCAGCACGAGCACCTCCAGAACCAGCGACTCCAGCACCTCCAGTAGACAAAGGACCAGCACCACTCCTAGCTCCAGCAGCGCGACGCTGACGGCGACCGTACCAGTCCTGCAGCTGCTGTGGGGTGAGAGGCACACGTGGACGAAGGCGGCTACTCCAAGGAGACCGCGCAACAGCAGACTCAGAACCCTCAGCGCCCGCATCCCCAACGGCTCCAGAACCTCCGGTGTCAGTACCCTCAGCACCAGTACCTCCAGCGGCTCCAGAACCTCCAGCACGAGCACCCTCAGCAGCTCCAGAACCTCCAGCTCCAGCGCCACCAGTACTAGGCCCTCCAGCAGCTCCCGAACCTCCAGCGCCAGCACCCTCAGTAGCTCCAGAACCTCCAGCGTCAGTACCGCCAAGCTCAGCACCCCCAGACCCCTCACACTCAGGCTCAGCACCACCAGGCTCCACACCCTCAAGCTCCGCACCCTCAGGCTCAGCACCCCCAGGCTCAGCACCCCCAGGCTCCGCACCCCCAGGCTCAGCACCCCTAGAAGTAGCACCCCGAGAAGGACCACCCTGCTAGGCAGTAGCAGGCCGCGCGCGGCTCGGCGCGGGCTGCTGCGGGCCGCGCGCGGGCCTCGCGAGGCCGTAGCAGGCCGCGCGCGGCTCGACGCGGGCTGCGTGGGCTCGGCGCGGGCTGCGCGCGGCAGCTGCGGGCTGCGCGCGGCTGCAGCGGGCTGCGCGCGGCTCGGTGCGGGCTGCGCGCGGCTGCAGCGGGCTGCGCGGGCCTTACGGGCCTCTAGGGGCGGCGCGTGGGCCTTACGGGCCTCTAGGGGCAGCGCGCTGGCCTAGGGCAGCAGGAGGCAGCGCTAGGGCTGCTGGACGGCGCACATAGTGCAGCACGGCACAAGGCAAGGCAAGGCAGGCATGTACGGAAAAAAAAAACGGTCCTACGGACCTTAGTGCTCTGATACCATGTCAGAATCTAGCAGCAGGAATGGATGAACTAGCAGCATGCAGGAGTACAAGTAGTAAACCCTAATTGGGCTGTACCCCATATGGGCTACCCCACTACAGCCTAGAAAATATGCAGCATATATGTTTGACATTACCGCGCACAGTTAGGGGTCACGACGCCATCTTCGTGGTAGTGGACAAGTTTTCCCGAGCAGCGCATTTCATCCCCACGCACGGCCAGGTCACAGCAGAGGAAGCCGCGACGCTGTTCGTAGATAACGTAGTCCGACTGCACGGGGTTCCAGATTCCATCATCTCAGACCGCGACCCTAGATTCACCTCGAAGTTCTGGAAGCAGCTTTTCGCACTGTTTGGGACTCGCTTAGCCATGTCGTCTGCGTACCATCCAGAGACAGACGGACAGACCGAGCGTGTGAATGAGACTTTGGAGCAGATTCTTCGCAGCATCACGATGCACGACGCAGCCGCATGGGACAAGAAGCTGAGCATGGCAGAGTTCGCATACAACAACACGCACCACTCCGCCACAGGCATGTCACCGTTCTTCGCACTGTACGGTCAGCACCCCAATGTCCCCACTCGAGTCGATCTCACACCCACTGTCCCTCGTGCGGACAATTTCCACCAGCACCTCACCTTCATTCACGACCATGTGAGGAAGCACCTTGAGCTTGCAAACACACGCATGGCACGCACCACCAACCGCAGTCGTCGAGAGGTGTCTTTTTCAGTCGGTGACCGTGTCCTTCTCGATAGCCGCAACCTCCGACTGCCACAGGACGGCAAGCTTCGCCCACGGTTCATTGGTCCATTTGTCATTGAGCGCGCACTTGGTCCAGTCGCATACCGCCTTCGCCTTCCCGCTCATTTCCGCATGCACCCGTCATTCCACGTGTCTCTCCTTCGTCCATACACCGATCCCAACTCCACCTTCTCGGGCCGTGATCGCACTCCACTGCCGGTAGCTGTTGACACCGACGAGCCCGACTACCAGATCCAGCGCATCCTCAGGCACCGTCGCCGTCTGCAGGGAGGTGTCTCTTTCATCGACTTCTTGGTTCGTTGGCGTGGTTACGACGCAGCCGACGACAGCTGGGTTCCTTCGTCCTCGCTGTCTCCTGACAACGCTTGCCTCAAAGCGTACCTTCAGTCTGCAGGCGCCGTAGACGTCGCCTCCTTGGGAGGGGGGTAGTGTTAGAGGGGTGTTTACTGTTCATTCCGAACAGTACTTTCCAACTCACCCTTATCCTTATCTTCCTAGATTTCCTAGTGCCACGTGGCACTCTACTTTTCTTGCACTACAATTCCTAGTCCCACAAACCACTTTCCCACAATTGCTCTTGCATGCTATATCAACCTTGCTTGTATCCACCAATATCAACCAATTCTCATTCAACTCTCTTTCAATTACTCAGTAACTTCTTCGCCTATTTCGCCAATAGTCTTTTCGCCAAAGCCTTCCGCCGCGCTTTATCCTCGACTTAGTCGACCCCGCTAATTCTTTAGCGGACTTAGGCCGTCGGGCCTAACACTATTATATAATAAATGGAGAATAATCACAGGAGATTAGACAATTTAATCAACTGAACTGGAATGGAATATAAATTGATTTACTCTGATGCTACCCTAGCTTCTGAATGTCCCACAGGATCATGAATCTCAACAGCAGCTAAGCTTTCCTTCGCATCCAACCACGTCCATTTCTCCTCGGGCACACCCGTGACACAAAAATCCGAGCACTGATCTCCCCCTTCCACCTTACAACTCGGCGTCGTCACGTTTCCAACCGCCCATTCCGCCGAAAGAACAGCCTTGCCGCCCGGGCAAACCGTAGGTGCGACAACGGCTTGAGGGGTTTCCATGGCTCTAGCAGCGTACTTGGCGAGAAGCACAGCCCAGTAGTGGACGCGGCTTTGCCACGTGCACACGTGGGAGGCGAGTTCATTGGCGTTGAGCAGCATGGTGTGCACGGCATCGTCGTGCTGCCTCATCCACTCCACTGCTGCCACCAGATCCGTGAAGCTGCAAGCATGGCAAGGGCGTGGAGAGCTAGGAATGAGCCAAGTGCCGCGACAGAAAAGAGCAGGCGTAGGGAGTGGGAGATGGAGAGTGGGAGATGGATTTGGGCGCTTTGAGCAGCATGGAGTGCACTGCATCGCCGTGCTGCCTAAAGAAAATTGAAAGGGCATCAAGAGCAGGCAATGACATAAGTTGCCTTGCCATGAAGGCAGCACTGACCTGTGTGTAACGGGGATGTAGTGTACCCCAGGCAGCACTGACCTGTGTGTAACGGGGATGTAGTGTACCCCAGGCAGCATGAGCGGCTCAAAGAACTGCATGAAGCCCGACTGGTGCCGAATGATGGCCTGCTGGGCACTCAGAGCGCGACACGTGTCACGAGTGCCCACCCTCTCGTCCACCACAACCACGTACTTGAACGCACTCTCCTTCACCCCCTCGTCCATCTCCTCCGCCAACACAAACCCATTTCTTCAGGGAAGAGAAGCACAAGGGAGGTGGGAGGGGGATAAAGAGGAGGATAGGAGGGAAGATACACTTGAACGCGCTCTCCTTCACCCCCTCACCCAGCTCCTCCGCCTACACTAAGCTGTTCCTGAGGCGGGGAAACAGAGCAGCGGGTCGGGGGGAGAATGGGAAGGGACACAAGGAAATAGCATTGCAGCTTCACTTGTGAAAGACGCACTTGAACGCGCTCTCCTTTACCCCCTCATCCACCTCCTCTTTCAACACAAACCCATTCCTACGAAGGAGAGAAAGAGAGGAGAATGGAGCAAAGGGAGGTGACAGTAAGAAAAGGGGCACATTGAAATCACACGGCATGGCATTTTCTCAGAGTACAAATCACACAGCACCTGTGCACCGCACTGAACCACTCACTTCTTGAGCATCTCTTTAGGGTCGGCAAGATCCCCCGGGTTGTAGCTGGAGATGCGCGCATCCAGCAGGTCTGGGCGAGAGTCGGAGGTTCGGTGCAGGCGCAGGCGGAAGCTGGACGCCCAGTCGTAGAGCTTCAGCTGGAACTCAAACCCACGCCCGCGCCACACCGCCTTGCCTTCCTTCTACAAGAGGTACACACCAGAGGGAGGGGGTACAGAGGGGTTCTTTTCAAAGGAAGCTGGAGGCCCAGTCGTAGAGCTTCAGCTGGAACTCAAACCCCTTGCCGCGCCACACCGCCTTGCCTTCCTTCTGTGACAGGCACACACCAGAGGGAGGGGGTACAGAGGGGGTCTTTTCAGTGCTGTGGAGGCGAGTAGTCGAGGTCGAGGGGGTCGGGGAAGAGAATGTCAGTGGAGCCGGGGAGGTCCACTGCATGCTGACTTACCAGCCTGAGAGACACAAGCCCGCCTGGCCTAAAAGGCTTCCCATCCAGTACAAGGAACACGAGAAGAGAGACACCTTGACCCAGGGCGCGTTCTCCGCATGAACAGGGGGCGAGTAGTTGAGGTCGAGAGGGTCTGGGAAGAGGATGTCCGTGGAGCCAGGGGTCCACTGCGTGCTGACTGACTAGACTGTCCAAGATATGTTATAAAAGGCTTGACAAGGAGCACAAGGCACGCACCTTGGCCCAAGGGATATGCTCTGCGTGCTGTGGAGGCGAGTAGGCAAGGTCGAGGGGGTCGGGGAAGAGAATGTCGGTGGAGCCGGGGGTCCAGTGCGTGCTGACTGACTAGCGTGGGAGACACAAGCCCGACTCACCTAAAATGCTTCCTAAGCAGCACCAGGGACGAAAGCACACACCTTTGCCCAGGGCACGTGCTCTGCGTGCTGTGGAGGCGAGTAGTCGAGGTCGAGGGGGTCTGGAAAGAGAATGTCGGTTGAGCCGGGGGTCCACTGTGTGCTGAAGACGGGGAAGCCGGAGCAGCCGGAGGAGAGGGAGTTGTCGAAGCTGACAGGCTTGTCACACGCGTTTATGAATAGCTCCGCCCGCAGTGCTGGTGGTGGGAGAGGGGAGGGGAGAAGGGGAGGGAAAGGGGGAGGAGAAGGGGAGGGAAAGGGGGAGGAGAAGGGGAGGGAAGTGGGGAGGAGAAGGGGAGGGAAAGGGGGAGGAGAAGGGGAGGGAAGTGGGGAGGGCGGAGGCATTGAGAGGAGATTGAAGGCAGGTCGAACGCGCCTATAGGAGCAGTGCTGAGCGGAAAAGTTGGAGATCAGCTGGAGGAGAGGGAGTTGTCAACGCTAATGGACCAGACATACATTGGAGGCCGTATGCAGTGATGGCTTAAAGGATCATCTTGACTGCCAGGTTGCTTTGAGTCGACTCAAAAGGTGTGCTTTGATTGATTGATATGCAATGGAAAAAAGGGACGCACATCGTAGGCAGTGATGGCATGGTGGATCATCTTGACTGCCAGGTTGATGCGCTTGAGAGCACACCTTGATACGATGTCACAAGAAGACGCACATGTGAGGTCGCATGGCAGACAGAAACGTACATCGGAGGTCGTATGCAGTGATGGCATGGTGGATCATCTTGACTGCCAGGTTGATGCGCTTGAGCTTGCGCGCATCTTCCAGGAAGGAGCCGTAGCGGAAGTACACCCGACCTAGCACTATGCGCACATGCGCCAGGCATGGCTGCATCTGCAGATGGGGAGGAGGAGAGGCGGGGAAGGTGAGGGGGGCGGAGAGGGGGAGAGAGGTGTAAGCCACGGAAAGGGTCCGTAGCGGAAGTACACGCGGCCTAGCACTATGCGCACATGCGCCAAGCATGGCTGCATCTGCACATGGGGGGAAGAAACCGGGGAAGGAGAGAGGGGCGGAGAGGGGGAGAGAGGGGTAAGCCAACAGGAAGGAGCTGTAGCGGAAGTACACACGACGCAGCACTATGCGCACATGCGCCAGGCACGGCTGCATCTGCAGATGTGGGCACGGAGAGGCGGGAGGGGGAAAGGGGTTGGGAGAGGGGGGGGGGGAAGGGGGGCGGAGAGCCGGGCCGGAGAAAGGGTGGTGGGAGGGAATGCATGGGAGTTGGGAGGGACGCGTGGGACTTGGTGGGGAGGAGGAGGGGCGAAAGCAGTGCAGTGAGGAAGAAGCAGATGAGTGAGATACGGTGGAGTGAGAGAGAAATGCAGTGGAATGGTGAGGAATGCAGTGGAGTGGGTAGGAATGCAGTGGAGTGGGGAGGAATGCAGTGGAGTGGGGAGGAATGCAGTGGAGTGGGGAGGAATGCAGTGGAGTGGGGAGGAATGCAGTGGAGTGGGGAGGAATGCAGTGGAGTGGGGAGGAATGCAGTGGAGTGGGGAGGAATGCAGTGGAGTGGGGAGGAATGCAGTGGAGTGGGAAGGAATGCAGTGGAGTGGGGAGGAATGCAGTGGAGTGGGGAGGAAAGCAGTGGAGTGGGGAGGAATGCAGTGGATTTGGGGCGGTACCTTGGGATTGACGGCCATGGCAGGGAACATGATCTGCTTCACCATACCCGCCTTCCCAAGCCCCTTGGTGATACCCTGCTTGTTCGCAGGCATGCAAGCACACAGGCACATATGAACACAGGGGCAGGGGAAGAGGCGCACAGGGGTACAGTGTATGAGATGAGAGCACACACGGATGCAGCAGGAAATGATCTCTCTATCCCCAGTTATCCCCCAAATCTCCCACCACCACTCTCATCCCCCCACATCCCCAATCCGCAACTCACAACAATCCAGATATCCTCCCCCAACTCCCTCACCCCCCTGCCCACTCACATCAATCCGGAACCACGAAGCCAGAAACCTTTCCGCCAGCCGTGCAAACGCCAGGGTGAGTCAATTCCCCGTGCTGAGCGTGCCTGCCGCCAGCAGCCTCTCAACCACATGCCCCCACGGCGCCTTGCCGTCGCCAACAGCCCCTGTACCACGTGTGATGCACCCCTCGCATCACACACTCTCCAATTCACACAACCCCCCAAACCCCACTACCACCCGTCAACCCATCCCGTCCCCTTCCCCCCCTCTACTCACATCGATTCGCACCCATGAGGCAAGAAACCTTTCTGCTAGCCGTGCAAACGCCAGGGTGAGTCGATTCCCCGTGCTGAGCGTGCCGGCCGTCAGCAGCCCCTCCACCACATGCCCCCACGGCGCCTTGCCGTCGTCCTCCCCCTCCTCCGCCGCCACCACCTTCCCCATCGCCTGGTACCGCGCGGGGGAGTAAAACTCCGCCTCCCCCGCCCCCGTTCCCCCGTCCGCGTCCGACGCGAAGGCGTTCCGCCTATCGCCGTGCGCGGAGCGAGAGACGAGGTCGAGGAGCGCGTGCGGGTCGTGCGCGGAGTGGTTCACCCACGGGCCTTCCAGCGCGCCGCGCGCGTTGAGCTGGATGGGGAACTCGCAGCCCCCCCGCTCCACCAGCAGCGCCGCCAGCTGCGCCGAGGGGAACCAGCTGCGCCTGCGGAGATGTGGGGGGGGAGTGGATGTTGGGGAGTGGATGTGGGGGGGTGGATGTGGGGGGGTTGAATGTGGGGGGATGGATGTGAGGAGAGTGGGTGTGGGGGAGTGGATGTGTAGGTGAGTGAGGGAAGGAGTAAAATGCGCGGAGCGTTTGGTGGTACGACTGTGTGATGGAGCGATCATGATGGAGCGATTATGATGGAGCGATTATGATGGAGCGATCATGATGGAGCGATCATGGTGGAGCGATCATGGTGGAGCGATCATGGTGGAGCGACGACGGCGACGACGGCGTACCTGGTGGAGGCGACGACGGCGACGAGAGCGATGGACATTAACGTTCGACCGCGGAGCGACGCGAACCAGTCGCCTCCCGCCTTGCCCGGCAAATGCGGCGGTCGACGCAGGCCTCCGCGAGGCCCTCTGGACATCATTGTGATTGGCTGTCAGATGGCAGTCGGAGCACGTTTGGATTCGGTCGAATGGTGATCAGATGACCGTCAAATGGCAGTCGGCGGATCTTCAGTAGTTCGCGATTGGCCGAAGTGAGAGAAGCGCGAATGGCGAGCGGTGACGCGCTCCGATTCGCAATCCTCATTAGAAACTGAGCCAAAAGCTGGTTCGACGGTGAAGTACGAGGATGGCCCTGGATTTGAGACGTCTCAGAAATCGACGGTGAAGTACGAGGATTGCTCTTGAGTCGAGCAGTGCGAACAAGGCGAGCCTTTGGATCTGACTTGCCTAGTAAACACTGCTCCTGGAACGTGCTTCTAAAAGATGCTCCTAAATGACGATCCTTACCAGTACATTCAAGGTCGGCGAATCGTACAAGCGACGCTTCAGTCCTGCATGCGACGCATCGGTTTTATGTGCGACATGCTGCGAGCATCCGCAGTTCCGACAGCGTCAGTGACGGGTTCTACAAGGATAAGACATCTTCAGCGTCAGTGACTAGCTGCTCGTCTCTCCGCTAAATCCCGATTTCCCTCCCAGAAATCCTCGCGTCTTCAACCTATTTAGTTCCTAGGTAATGCGATTCTGGCCCGCAACTCCCAAGGTTGGTGGTGGTGCTGCTGCTGCCGCGGGAAATTCCGTTCCGTCGATTTCCAGAGATCCAGATTTCTGCAGGTGTCCACTCACGCTCGTTTTCGCCTCATTCGTAACGGTTTGTCTCGGTGTGGTGCGTTTCAACAAACGAAACTAGGCTACAGCATGACGAACCCAAAACTGGCACGCGCGAATCAGATGAACCCAAGAGTCATGGGATGGACGGATGGACGGTGGAGGCTTCTTCCAGTCAGCCCAACCCACTTGCCGTCGAAGTCGTGCTCGACGAATCATCTAGTGGTACAGCTGGGTGAAAATGGCATATCTCACCAGTGCACCTGCTATTTTGATATTACTACTATAATTAGCAAACCAAGTCATACCATACCTTCAACTGCCCATCCGCCGCGGACGTCCCGGAATCGTCCATTCCGCAATTCCGCATTCACACCATCATTTATTTCCCCGGCCAGGATTGGGTACGACCTTTTGAAAAACCTTTCAACCTTGGGTAGCCGCAATGGCCTCCCTGACTACCATGTCCAGCACTCTCTTGTTGTGCTCCTTGAACCACTCGCCAACGTTCGCCTTGATCTTGACACGGGTGCGTTCATTCGCCTGCTTCTGCCACGTGATGCCCACCGTTGTCTTGAGTTCCGACACCTGCTCGTTGAATCCTCCCGCCTTAGCCTCCGCCTTCCCATCCTCCTTGCCGTTCACGAGCTGCTGCGACTTGAGCTCCCGCTTGGTCTCCACCTGCAATCATCAACATACACACATCCATATCAATATGTAACATGCACATATCACAAGCACCATGAAACAGCCTGTAAACAGCCCCGGTACAAACATATGCAACTCCAATCCAGCTCCTGCAAAGTTTCAATGATGCACAGCCTCTCAGGCAAATCGGTCAACGAAGGGCATCTGGTGCAGAGTATGCGACTCCTCCACGTCAGCCACATGCACATGCCAGGCAGTGGAAAAACATTTCACGAGCACGCACCTGGAAGTAATCTCCAAAGGGCACTTGGTGCAGAGTGATCGACTCCTCTAGCGTGGCCCACGTGCACATGCCAGGTGTCGCGTCCTTAGTGGCCTGCTGCACGCCTGACACGGTGGTCCCAAACGGCGACATCTGGCGGGAGAACTTGAACTTGATGTTGCGCTGGCTCCGCGCGGCACCGGGCGGCGCGCCGTCCACCACCACCCAATCAGAGACCTCCAAGTGGGTCTGCCCCGTCGCGTCTGCCACCTTGCGCTGCAGCTGCTGCTGCTCCGTCATCGCTAGAAACTGGTCCACCTGTGAGTGTGGCAGAAGAGGGGGGGGAGGGGAGGGGAGGAGGGAGGGTGAGGGGGAGGGCGGGGTGAGTGAGTGTGTGCACATGTGGGCGTGAGTGTTGGGTAATTTTCATGCATGAGTGTGCGGGAAGGACTGATTGCATCTGGCCCGTCGCGTCTGCCACCTTGCGCTGCAGCTGCTGCTGCTCTGTCATCGCTAGAAACTGGTCCACCTGTGAGTGGGTGGGACCATGAATGGGGGTGCGGGTGTGGGAGTGTGTGTGGGCACAAAGGGACGTGCATGTTGGGTTCGTTATGTCTGCCACCTTGCGCTGCAGCTGCTGCTGCTCTGTCACCGCTAGGAACTGGTCCACCTGTGAGTGCGTGAGTGGGGGTACATGTGGGCATGAGTGTTGGGTTCGTATCTGCTACCTTGCCTTGCGCTGCAGCTGCTGCTGCTCCGTCATCGCCAGGAACTGCTCCACCTGTGAGTGTGGCCGTGAGTGGGGGTGAGGGCGAGGGTGCAACTGGGTGTTTGTGTTGTGGGTGTGACCGTGTGAGCGAGTAAGTGTGCGAGTGCAGGTGCAGGTGACCATTCCATGCAAGTCCTTGCACATTGCACACATCTTGCTCACCTTACTCACACATACACTCTCCCACCCACCGTCTGCATACCAAACACACACTCTCCCACGTACCGTCATGGGCACAGCAGTGCTGATGCTGTCAATCATCTCATACACGTCTGTGCACACTCCCCCCTGCTCCTCCACCCCCTCCCCATCACTCCCCACCACCCCACCACCACTGCCAGCAACACCACCCGCTCCAGCCCCTCCTTTCCCCCCTGCTGCACTGCCCACACCCCCACCCCCGCCAGTCCCAACCCCAAAGCCCTGGGAGGGGCTTCGCACCATCCCTTGCTGCCCCTGCCCCTGCCCCTGCCCCTGTCGCTGCCGGTGCCGGTGCCCCTGCCCCTGCCCCTGCTGCTGCGTCTGCTCCGCTTGCCTCTGCAGCAGCGGCAGCGGTGGCGGCCTCCTTGGCTCGCTCCAGCTGCTGCTCGGGGGGCAGCGCTCTGTGACGCCACAGCGCTGTGATCAGCCTGGGGGTGGTAGGGGTGCGGGAGGGAGAGAGAGGGAGGGAGGAAAGAGAGAGAGGAAGTATATCACAGCCTGTTCGGGGGGCAGCGGTGGCGGCTTCCTTGGCTCGTTCCAGCTGCTGCTTGGGGGGCAGCGCTCTGTGACGCCACAGCGCTGTGATCAGCCTGTGGAGAGGAGGGTGAGGGGGAGGGTAAGGCAGGTGTGGGCGTAGAAGGTGATGGAGAGGTTGAGGAGGCGGTTGATGGAGTGGATGGTGGGGGGGAAGCACATTGAATGTGCACTCGCTTACCGGCTCACAGGGTAATGGCCCTAACCAAAAAGCACTGACCGGAAGGCAATGGTGGGCCGCGCGAAGGACTGAAAGCGAATCTTCAGGCGGCCCGAGGGGTCAATGCCATAGGCAGCGCTGCGTGTATCGGGCCCCCCTCTCCCCGGTTTGACATAGATGGTGATGGAGGGGTTGAGCAGGCGGTTGATGGAGTGGATGGTGGGCGCGTTCTCCTTGAGCTCGTCTATATCCTCCCACCGCACTGCCAGCTTTATGCGCACTCGGAATAGGGATGCGTGGAAGGCGAGCAAACGGGGCGACAGGAACAGGCGGCCCTGTAACAAAGAGGAGATGGGTATTGTGGGAAAAAGAGGGTAAGGGTTTAAGCAGCTTGAGCTCGTCTATATCCTCCCACCGCACTGCTAGCTTGATGCGCACTCGGAAGAGCGATGCGTGGAAGGCGAGCAGGCGGGGGGAGAGGAAGAGACGACCCTGTGGGGAGGGGAGGGAGTGGAGGGGAAGGAGGGGCGGGGAGGGAGGGAGGGAAATTGGAAGATCAAGGAATAGGGGAGAGGAGGGTGAGGAATAAGCGGCTACAAAGAGCCAGGACGAGAGAGGCAGCAGCAGGGAAGTGAGTATCAGGAGAGAGTCAGGTGAGGTGGTGGAGAGAGTCAAGAAGGATGAAGCTGATGACAAACGGACCGTAGTAGGCAACAACAACGCAAGGCTCAGTGGAGATACTAGGATGTGGCACACGTGAGCCTCGGGCCCTACCTGGGAGAGAAGGTTCTTCTTGAGCGCGCAGGAGAAGTCGTTGATAAGCGGCTCGTTTTCAGGCAGGTCGAATAAATTATGAAAGGCCATGTTTTTCTCATCAGATATACGCAGCAGCTGGTTGGGGGAGGGGCAGAAGAGAGCAATGGGGTAGTAGGGTGAGCGTAGAGGGGTATTACAGAGCACATAAGGAAGCAGTTTTAGACTTCTCAAAACTACACTTGTATCACGTGGCTCTTAAGTCAGGGAGCATGAGAAACTCAACGCACCTGCATCTTCCTTCCACCTATCCCCCCACGCAACAACACACCTCCTTGCCGACTTGCTTGCTGATCCGCTCGAGAATCATCGGAGGGGACGCCTCACTCGTACTCGCTAGCAGCACCCGCAGCTGCAGCCTTGGCTCCACCCCCTGCCCTGGCGCCTGCCCCTGCGCCTTCCCCCCTCTGCGCGCATCTGCCCGCGGCCCTCCCTGCAGCGGCACCCAGAGGTCTGCAAGCTCCTGCGCGCTGCTCCGCACGAGGTCCACCTCTGCTTGGCCGAGGGCAGTGGGCGCTGAGAAGGGCCCGTCGTAGTCAAATATCTCCACGTCTAGAGTGGATGGAGGGTCCTCAAACGCGTCGAAGGACAGCACCTCTGGGGGATGGGGGAAAAGGGAAGGGGTGTGGGGAGGGGAGGGAAGGGAAAGAAGAGGAATGTGGGCGCTGGGAAGGGGCTGTCATAGTCAAAGATCTCCACGTCTAGCGTGGAGGGCGGGTCTTCAAAGGCATCAAATGACAGCACCTCTGGAGAAATGGAGGAAGGGGATGTGGGATGGGACGTGGGATGGGACATGGGAAGGTTGGTCGCGCGCGTATGCACACACACTCACACAAAACACGCCAGCATAGAAAAACAAAACACACGCACGCACACACACACGCCCATCCAATTCCTATTGCGTGTCTTGCCATTACACGTGAACACCACATACGGGTCGCTCTTGCCACCCACACACACCAACACATGTTCGTTTACACGTTCTCACCGTTCCACACCGGGCGGTTGGTCTGCAGTTTGACAGAGCTGGTGCGTGTCTTGCCATTACATGTGAACACCACATACGGGTCGCTCTTGCCACCGAGTCCCCCAGCCTCCCCCACGCCCTCCCCTTGCACCAGTGTCACTGTCAGCAGCCACCCCTCTCCCTCCGCCTTCTTCCCATGGTCGCCCCCTGCACACACACACACACACACACACATGCATGCAGCATGGGTGGGTATGGTAGGATAGGATTAGAGAGTACGGAAACATGACACGCACATCACACCCACATGCACACACACACAGTCACACACCCACACGTTCACTCACTTCTTAGAAGCTGCGAGGTGATGATATTTCTTAGTCGGAAGAGTGCCCATCACAGCCGTGCACAGCAGCTCATCACCCAATCCGGTAGGTCCAGCAGCAACATCTGCACGCCTGGCAGGCTGCTTTCTCCCCCACACACTTGCGCATGCACACATTCACACACTCACTTCTCAGAAGCCGTGAGGTGATAATATTCCTCAGCCGGAAGAGCGCCCTCTCAGCAGAGAGAACAATGACAGCCGTGCACAGCAGCTCCATCACCCCATCTGGCAGGTCCAGCAGGAAAAACTGCACGCCTGGCAGGCCCTTGGCGCGCTGTATGAAGTGCGTGGGGAGCACTATAAGGGAGAGGAAGAAGAGCAGCAGGGAGAAGTGCCCCAGCACGCTGAACAGCCGCGCCATCAGCGGCTGCTGCGGTGGAGGCTCGGGGAGGAGGGCCGATGGGGAGGAGGAGCCGAGAGGGGTTGTGGCCGGTGCAGCGTATTTAGACAGGATCTGCGGGACAGGAACAGCGGAAATGAGCAAGGAGGGAGGAAACGGGAAAATGATTCGTGTGAGTTGACTCAAGGAGTGGATGGTCTGTGCGTGGGGAGCACTATAAGGGAGAGGAAGAAGAGCAGCAGGGAGAAGTGCCCCAGCACGCTGAACAGCCGCGCCATCAGCGGCTGCTGCGGTGGAGGCTCGGGGAGGAGGGCCGATGGGGAGGAGGAGGAGCCGAGAGGGGCCGTGGCCGGTGCAGCGTATTTAGACAGGATCTGCGGGGGCAGTGGGACAGAGGAAGATGGACGGGAACGGAGAATTGATTGGTGTGCATTGAGTGAAGGACTCAACTGTATTATTAACTGACTTGCAGCTACAGCAGCACAGAACTGCATGTGAGTAAGCAATGTCAGCACTGCCTGGTTACCAGCACATGCATGCCTCTCACCATCTGGTAAGCAACATAGGTGTCTTTGAGGCCGGAGCGCATGCCATTCTCGATTATGCTCTTCAGCATGTCATGGTGCTCTGCAGGACGACTGTGCACCTGGCTGGTACATTTGAGATTCAAGCCCTTCACCACTGTGCTCCACAGGGCAACAAGATGTGTGCGATACAGCCTGGTTACCAACGCAGCACATGCATGCCTCTCACCGTCTGGTAAGCGACGTAGGTGTCTTTGAGCCCGGGCCGCATCCCGTTCTCGATCATGCTCTTCATCATGGTGCTCTGCAGGAGGACTGTGCACAGGGTGGTGGTTACTGCCTGGTGGTTACTGGCTGGTGGTTACCAGCACATTCGTGTCTCTCACCGTCTGGTAAGCGACGTAGGTGTCCTTGAGTCCGGAGCGCATTCCGTTTTCAATCATGCTCTTCATCATGGTGCTCTGCAGGAAGCACGGCGCCCACGACACCCGCAGCTGGCAGCTGCTGCCGTCTATGGTTAGGGGCAAGGGGCAAGGGGCGTGAGGAGAGAGGAGAGCAGCAGCTTCTTAGTTATTGGTGTCTGTTTGTGAGCACAAACAGTGCTTTGTAGGAAGCACGGCGCCCACGACACACGCAGCTGGCAGCTGCTGCCGTCTGTGGCCATGCACAAGGCAAGGGGCGTGGGAATAAGGGGGAGCAGAGCAGCAGCTTTTAAGTTAGGGGGGCAGTTTGCAAGTTGTGGGGGGCGAGAGGGTGAGAGGTGGCACGTGGAGAAAGCGTGATGCTATTTTAACCACCTCACCTGGTCCGAATGTGATGCAGAACTGCATTTCAGTGTGGAACGTGTTGCCATATGGCACGTCAGGGTGCCATATTGGTGTGGGTGTGATGCCACCCATCTCGCCTGGAAAAGGCGTGATGCAGAACTGCATCTCGGTGCGGAACGTGTTGCCATACGGCACGTCAGGCGGGGGTGGTTGGGGGAAAAGCGAGAGAGAGGTGGCACCTGGAGCAGGCGTGATGCCTCACCTGGTCCCGGTGTGATGCAGAACTGCATTTCAGTGCGGAACGTGTTGCCGTACGGCACGTCAGGCAGGGGGGGGTGGGGGGGGCGGGTGTGGGGGGAGAGCAAGAGGGAGGTGGTACCTGGTCCCGGTGTGATGCAGAACTGCATTTCAGTGCGGAATGTGTTGCCGTACGGCACGTCAGGCGTCGCCACATACACCTCCACCAGATACCCCCCCGCGTCCGCCCTGCTGTAACGCATCAGCTCTGTAGCGAGTACAGACTTGACCAGGGAGGAGGGCGCGGTCATGTAGCGGACCACTCGCGAGCTGATTGGAGGAGAGGCGGGAGTGTTGGCGGTTGTGATGGTGGCTGGGAGGGAGTCTGCTAGGGAGGGGATCGCAGCAGCGTCGCCTTCTATCCATGGCCCTGTTTCCAGCTGAGACACCTTGCGCTCTGCAGGGGCAGAGAGAAGGAGTGGGAGGAGAGGGACGGAAGGGGACAGGGAAAAGGGGATCCAGGATCATCACACCACTGGCATTCCTTCCTAAACATCACACCACACCCCACTGCACCATACCACCCCACACCACACCAAATCACTCCACACCACCCTGCACCACGTCTCACCGGCAGTGGACTCAGCATAGAAGTCAGAGTCAGGCTTGAACAAAATCCCATTCAGCTCATGCGCTGCCACTCCATACCACTGCTCCACCAGCACTCCTCCCCCCAACGTGACTTATAAGTCGACTCAAAAGTCACACCAATCCAAACCACATCACACCACATCACACCGCACTGCACCGCGTCTCACCGGCAGTGAACTCAGCATAGAAGTCAGAGTCAGGCTTGAAGAGAATCCCGTTCAGCTCATGCGCCGGCACACCATACCACTGCTCCACCAACACTCCTCCCCCCAGCGCTCCCGGCATATCCCCCTTAGAAGCCACCCCCTTAACATCCCCATCAAACCACGACAGCGGCACCAAGCTCTCCCCTCCTCCCAATCCCCCCACCGCCCCCGCCCCTTCCCCCTTCTCCCCCCCATCCTCCCCCGAACTCGCTCCCGACCCCCCACTCCCCGCCCCTCCCCCCGTTACACTCCCGGACTTCGGCAGGGGGGAAGCAGCAGCAGCGCCATCAGAGCTCTTACTGGCCCTCACAGTGGCATTCTCAGTGGAGGAGGAGCGGCGGCGGGGCAAAAAGGACGACACAGAGCGCTGCTTCGGCAGCCCATGCGGCGAGCCGCTGCTGCTGCTGCTGCTGCTGGTGGTGCTCTGAGGCTCTTCGGGAGGCCTTAGAGGAGGAGGTAAAGCCAGACATGCGCCTCCTTAGTCCCACGGACTTCGCCCTTGGGAAGACGACCTCGGTGCTTGCGTCTGTGTTTGCTGGGACTTTGGAGGTGTGGTGGTGTGGAGGGGGGGTGTTGATGGTGGCGGCGTGAGGGAGGAGGGCTGAGGGAGAGGATGATTCGTCGGAAGATTCGGATATGGTGCTGACGTGGGCGCGCATGGAAGATTTAGATTTGGATTTGGAGGGTCCTGAGAGAGTGAAGGAGTGGAAGAAGTTGGGCTTGGAGGGACGGGCAGGCGCGGAGGCGGAGTGCTGCATGGCGTGGGATTCAGCAACGGGTTTCAGGTGCAAGTCGGCAGAATGAGGTAAGAGCCGCGTGTCAGTTGGCGACGCAAGTTCAGGAAGGGTTGCTGCGTCGCTCCCGGTTGTGACAGGGGGAGGAGGAGCAGCGAAGGACGAGCTACCATCAGGCACAAGAGTAGGAGCAATGACGTCAGCTTCACTAGAGGAAGTAATCGTTGCAGGAGGCAGCGGGAGAGCTGGCGCATCGGCAGCAGGAGGCAGAGAGGAAGCAGGCAGAGAGTCAGAAGCAGCAGAGGGCACCCCAGTCAGCAGCAGAGGACCGGAGTTGAAGGTTAACGAGCCGGAAGCAGCGGAGGAGCAGGTGGAGGAGAGCGGCCCTGACAGGGGCCCTGACAGCCACGTAGACAGCGAGCCGAGAGAGCCAGGCGCGGACGCGGTTGAGTGAGTGGAAGAGGTTGGGGAGTGTGGCTCGGAGGAGATTGTGGTGAGGCCCATCTGGAGTTGGAAAGTGGCTGGGGGGTTGTAAGCCGGTTCGGTTGGGTTGGGGTGGTAGTTGCCAGGGGTGGACGCGAGGGAGGATGGTGTGGAGGAGGAGGAGGAGGTGAGGAGGGGGAGGGAGGGGGTGAGCGAGGTGGAGGGAGGGGTGATGGAGAATGGGGTGGAGGAGAAGGGGGAGAGGGCGGTCGAGCTGACAGGGCTGGCGGTTTGCGATTGAGCCGCGTGGGACACGAGGCCCCATAACGAGACCTCGATAAGGATTTCGCCTGCGGAATGACGTAGGGTTGCAATGGCGGTGGGGAGAAGGGGAGAAGTTTGGCGATGGCGTTGAGAACATAATAACGACTTGGACAGAAACGCCATAGCACGGTCCGCCGGGACTCCCGGGACTGCCGGGAATCCCCCGGACGCGTATTCTGGCCCTGACTGGGTGCAATCGAGCGGACGAGGAACCATTTTGACTGGCGAACGCTTGAAAGATCAACTGAGACCTAAAGAAGTCGTGAAATGCGGTTATGAAAACGTGAAATGTCATGCGAAAGCATCAAATGTCGTGGAAACGCGTGGCACCGCGACAACGGCGTGAAATCCGGGGGCTCAACGCGTGAGCGCACGCGACACAATGCGGAATGCGGCCGAGTTTGACATCACGCCACGACCGAGGAGCGTCGAACTCTAACTCGTCAGTTTGCAAAACTCTACCCACAACAAGGTGTTTTTCAGCAAAATACGCCGCACACCCCATCCCACAAACAACGCATTGCGAGACGCATGATCTCTTTCTGACGACATTCATTAGAGAACTTGACTCGAATTGGACGGTGCTGTTGGAATTAGGACATCTGAGACGAATGTTCATGGTTTCTGACCTGAGACGAAGGAGCGAGATCGCTCGCTCTTCTTCTTGAGCGGATACCATGTCGGCGGAAGGCTCTTCCCTTCCGCAGCCGCCACCGCAGCTACCGGCACCGACATCTGACCCAGAAAATCCGCTTTTCCTAAGTAATCCTCGTCCCACACGGTCACGAGGAGCACATCCGTTTCAAGGTTATCCGTTCTAAACAGAAACTCCTCATTCCACGTCGGATTGAGGTTCTTATACACCGTGCTGCTGCGCGCCTTGCTCCGGCCGACCTGCATACGCACGTACGGATCGCTTAAGCCGTTGCTGTCCTTAGCCGCCAGGTTCCGAGCCTGCAGCAGCTGGACCTGAAGCTTCGCCCCCATCGTAGAAAGCGAAATTCGATAAATTACTGTATTCGTAATTTACTCAGAATTGCATTGGAGAGTCAGCGGGGGAAGCAGAGCTTCTACACATGACGCCTCAGGACGTGTCTCACTTCGGCTGGTACGCGGGTCCGCCCCTTCCTGGTCCGACGTTGAAATTCGTCACCCTGAAATGCCCCGGACTGGTCCGCTGGACCAGTGTGGACCAGCCTAGCGAACCAGCTTGGGACTCATTGTTGTTGGGTCCGCAGATGCAATCAACAGTAGCGTGTAGGCGAGCATAACTGTACCTTTTCTAAAAAAACTGGGTTACCATCACGCAGGACTGTACAGAACACTTGCTCAACTGTACCAGGTTTCAATGTTGGCGATTCCATAGGTGCAGGGAATAGGCTTGTCGTCACCTCTCACACCAGTCCGCTAGCGCGCTGCCAAGCTTTGCGACACTCGCGAGGCAGGCTCGCAAGTGTTCGCAAAGAACATCACTATTCAGGGGTCCGATGTGGACTGGCTCGCCGAGCCAGACATATCTCCCCGGTATGGTCACATTCGCCCATTAAAACGGGGGTGCTTCCTTCGAACACCTCTGGTCCGCTGCAGCGTACCATGTGGGTCCACGCTCGGGTCCACCCTGGTTTGGTGGACTGCCTCACATCGACCGCATAGAACCAGTGTGGACCGAGGGTTTTGAGACACCCTCTCAGTGACGAGCGGACATTGGTAGACGTTCCCTACGCCCGCCGGGAATGGCATTCGAACAGAGGAGGAACATACGTGTTCCTGGCGGTCTACGGGAACTTCTAGGTTTCCACTAGGCGGAGGAGGGGTGTCACAAAAAAATCTAGCGTATGTACCAGCCGGAGCACCGAGTTAGGTTTGTACAGCACTGACGAGGCGAGGGTGGAAATTACAGACGTCTGAGGAAATTCCTGACGCATGTCAGGAATTCTTTGCGTCCAGTCAGCGAAAATCTATCTGAGATTCAACGGTAACGATTGGGCCGACGAGATTTCGTGTGATGCGAAGTGAGTGGCGCACCTTGGGTTTCTCCAAACCGAAACGGAAAGCGGCATGGCGACACAAACCAGGGCTGGAGCAGCCGCCATCGGCTCTGATTGGATGGCGGGGTGCTCCCGCGACGCAGGTTGCGGCTCTGAGATGGCATTCCAGGCTTCCGAACAAGTGACCTCCGAACAAGTTCGGTTGTCGCACACTCTCAAACTTCTTCGAAGGTGTAAAATTACGGCTTCGAACAAGCACAGGATCTCAATGTCGGTGCTCTTCGCGCACATTTTGTGATGACCTGACACGACAGGAAACTGACGGCCTGATTCATCCACACTGCCCTAAAAAACCAATTGTTGGCATTAAGCCAGAATTTTGGAAAACACCCTAATGTATCGCGACATTTTTTGGGTTTCTCAATATCATTCTTTTCTCAGACCTTGGTGTTAAGTTGTAATGTGTTATTTATATGTAGGTAGGCTGTAGTGGGGTAGCCAATACAGGGTACAAACCCAACTAGGGTTAGCTACTTGTACCCAACTGTTTCTTTCAATGCAGCCATTCTTGCCTAGTTCTGTTAACATGGTATTCAGAGCAGGAGGTCCCTAGGACCTACCGACCGTTTTTTTTTAAGGGCCCACCACCGCTCGCATGCGGTTACCACGCTACCCCGTGCCCTAGCCTCGTAGCGCCCTCGTGCGCCCTCGTTAGCGCCCTCGCGCGCCTCTCGTTAGCGCCCTCGCGCGCCCTCGCTAGCGCCCTCGCGCCCCCTTGTTAGCGCCCTCGTGCGCCTCTCGTTAGCGCCCTCGCGCGCCCCTCGCAGCGTCGCCCGCCCGCCGAGCCGCCCGCTCGCAGCGTCGCCCGCCTACCGCGCTGCCCGTTTCGCAGCCCGCCCGCCGCGCTGCCCGCTCGCAGCGTCGCCCGCCCGCCCGCTGCCCGCTTGCAGCGTCGCCCGCCCGCCCGCTGCCCGCTTCGCAGCGTCGCCCGCCCGCCGCGCTGCCCGCTCGCAGCGTCGCCCGCCCGCCTCGCTGCCCGCTTGCAGCGTCGCCCGCCCGCCCGCTGCCCGCTTCGCAGCCCGCCCGCCGCGCTGCCCGCTCGCAGCGTCGCCCGCCCGCCTCGCTGCCCGCTTGCAGCGTCGCCCGCCCGCCCGCTGCCCGCTTGCAGCGTCGCCCGCCTGCCCGTTGCCCTCTTCGCAGCCCGCCCGCCGCGCTGCCCGCTCGCCGCGTCGCCCGCCCGCCCCGCTGCCCGCTTCGCAGCCCGCCCGCCGCACTTCCCGCCTGCAGCACCGCGCTGCCCGCTTCGCAGCCCGCCCCCCGCACTGCCCGCTCGCCGCGTCGCCCGCCCGCCGCGCTTCCCGCCGAGCTACCTACCTGCAGCGCTGCGGCAGCTTCCTTTGCTCAGTCGCACTGTCGCTATGGCTTCCATCCGCGTGCTGTCGTTCGATGCTGAGGGCCGCCCTGTGAAGTTCGCCACTTGGCTGGATGACCTGCAGCTGTTCCTTCTGAGCGATAGCAAGGAGCATGTGTCGCTCTATGATTACGCGTCTGGTGCTGCGCCTGCCCCTCCTGCCACAGCTGAGCTTAGTGTTCGTTCCCACTGGCAGACTCGTGACGCAGCTGCTCGCCTAGCCATTCGCAGTCACCTGCCGCTAGCTGAGCTCGAGCATTTTGGCGACTGCAAATCCGCTAAGGCCCTGTACGATGCTGTCGTTGCTCGCTACTCCTCGCCTGCCACAGCCGAGCTTAGCCGCCTCATGCTGCCGTACCTGTTCCCTGAGCTGTCCACCTTTGCTACAGTCGCCGATCTTATCACTCACCTTCGCACTAGTGATGCTCGCCTGCGTGCCGCCCTTCCCACCGAGTTCTGCGCTAAGAATCCCCCTCCCCTGTACTGGACACTCCACTTCATAGTCACCCGTCTCCCTGACACCCTCAGCTCAGTTCGAGACCACTTCCTTGCTCGCTGTCCCACTGAGCTCACAGTCGCCCTCCTAGAGGAGCAGCTGCTAGCGGCCGAAAAGAGCATTGTAGCTGTCGGTGCTGCTCGTGGCGCTCCTCGCACCCCCATCTTTGAGGGGTGTTCTCCCTCTCCCCTCGCTCCCTCCTACGCTACTGCTGCTGCTGTTGACTTCCTTGGTGCTGAGTCTGCTGGCGCTGCTTCTGCTCCTGGTGGGAGGCGCCGCACCGGCAAGGGCAAGGGGGGCAAGGGTGGCGGGGGTGGCGCTGGGGGGGGAGGAGGTGGGGGAGGTGGGGGGGGAGGCGGTGCTGGAGGGAGCGGTGGCGGGAGCGCTGGTGGGAGTGGGGTCGGCGGTGGAGGCGGGGGCGGCGGAGGAAGCAGTGGCAGTAGTGGCGGCGGCGGCGGTGGCGGCGGTGGCGGTGGTGGCGGTGGTGGCGGTGGCGGTCGGAGCGGTGGTAGTGGTGGCGGCGGAGGTCGGAGTGGAGGCACTGGCTCGGGCCAGAGCTCCCAGCAGCAGCAGCGTCCCCAGACGACCCAACAGCTTCGTGAGTGGCTTGCTCAGCGTGGGACGTCGGGGGGCAGTGGCCGCTGTTCCTATGTCATTCGCACAGGTGACCGCAAGGGACAGACGTGTGGGAGGTTCCACACCCCGTACCGCTGCTTCTCCCGCCTTGACGACGCTTGGCGTGAGGAGATGGGCGAGGATGTTGAGCGCCCCCGCTGGGCTGAGCTCATGAGGGCTGGTGTTGATATCTTTGCTCTTGACTATGATGCTATTATTGCTGCCATGTATGCATTGACTGTTAGTGCCGAGGGAGACTGTTACTTGTGTGTGCCGCCTGACCCAGGTATAGAGCCCGCTGCCCTGGGTACTAGTGAGTCTGCTCTCTCTGGTATGGTGCCCCCTGTACTTGCTCCCTCCAGTGCTGTCCCGGCTGTTTGCGAGTCTGCTCTCTCAGGTACAGCACCCACAGAGACTGCTCTCTCAGGTACCGCACCGGCTGAGGCCTGTCACACCTTCACCCTTGACTCAGGTGCTTCCCGCTGTTTCTTTCGTGACAGTACTGAGCTCACACCGCTTCCTGCACCGGTCCCAGTCTCCTTGGCTGACCCCTCTGGGGGCCCAGTCCTTGCCCAGTCCACCACTGTGCTCCCTTGTCCGGCGGTTCCGTCTGGCTCGTTGTCGGGTTTCCACCTCCCCTCGTTCTCGACGAACCTGGTGAGCAACGCTGTCATCCAGGATCAGTGGGTTGACACCTTTACCCCTGGAGGACAGCGTGTGGCGATCTGCACGTGCTCCAGGACCGGCCGTCACCTGGCTACGTTTACCCGTCGGCCGGGGTCGAGTCTCTACACACTGACCACTGCGTCTCCTCAGGTTGCTGCTGTCGGTCAGGTGTCCGCGTCAGGTCTGGTGGCCCACGCCTGTGAGTGTCGTTCCCTGTCGCACCAGACTCTTCTCTGGCACCACCGCCTGGGTCACCCCTCCTTGCCACGCCTCCGTGGCATGCACCGTCGCTGCCTTGTGTCTGGTCTTCCCAGGTCCCTCCCTCCCCTCCCTGCCTCGCCTGCGCCGCCTTGCCTTCCTTGCGTCGAGGGGCGGCAGCGCGCCGCTCCTCACTCCTCCTCGTTCCCCCCGACAGAGGCTCCTCTGCAGACCCTCCACCTGGACGTGTGGGGCCCAGCCCGCGTTCGTGGCCAGGGCGGTGAGCGGTACTTTTTGCTGGTTGTCGACGACTACTCGCGTTACACCACGGTCTTCCCCTTGCGCACCAAGGGTGAGGTCCCTGCTGTTCTGATCCCTTGGATCCGCACAGTTTGTCTCCAGCTCCGCCGCCGTTTCCGGACGGATCTTCCTGTCCTGCGTCTGCACTCTGACAGAGGTGGTGAGTTTTCCTCCGATCTCTTGAGGACCTTCTGTCAGGCGGAGGGCATCGAGCAGACCTTCACGCTTCCGGACTCCCCACAGCAGAATGGGGTTGCTGAGCGCCGCATTGGCCTGGTCATGGAGGTCGCTCGTACCTCCTTGGTCCACGCGGCGGCTCCCCATTTTCTGTGGCCGTTTGCTGTCCGGTACGCCGCGCATCAGCTCAACCTCTGGCCCCGTGTCTCCTTGCCGGAGACCTCGCCCACACTGCGTTGGACGGGGGAGGTTGGCGATGCGTCGCGCTTCCGGGTGTGGGGTGCTCGTGCCCTTGTCCGCGATACGTCCGCGGACAAGCTCTCCTCCCGCACGCTTCCTTGTGTCTTCCTTGGCTTTGTCCCTGACGCGCCGGGCTGGCAGTTTTACCACCCCACCTCGCGCCGGGTCTTCGCCTCTCAGGACGTCACCTTTGACGAGTCGGTCCCTTTTTACCGTCTCTTCCCCTACCGCACTGCCCCCCTCCCTCCCCCGCCGCTTTTCCTTGCTCCTGGTCCCCCTCCGGTAGACCCCCTTCCCCCTCAGGGTCCTGCTCCTTCAGGTGTCTCTCAGGTAGACCCTCCTCCCGTCGCTGAGCCTGTCGAGGTCACAGGTGACTCAGGTGCTGCTGCAGGTGGTGCTGCTGGGAGTGCTGAGCCTGCGGGTGCTGAGCCTGCGGGTGCTGGGCCTGGGAGTTCGGCGCCTGGGGGTGCTGAGCCTGGGGGTGCTACGACTGGGGGTGCTGAGCCTGCGTGTACGGAGTCTGGGGGTGCCGAGCCTGGGGGTACTGCGCCTGAGGGTACTGAGCCTGGGGGTGCTGCTACTGAGCCTACGGAGCCTGGGGTTGCTGCGTCTGGGGGTGCTCTTCCTGGCGGTACTGGAGCTGCTGGAGCTGACGACGCTGGAGCTGACGGTTCTGGACACGGTGGTCCTGCTGGTTCTGGAGGTGCTGGCGAGGGGAGGTCTGACGCTGCTGGGGCCTCTGGTGCTGACGTCGCCGACTCGGGGGGTGCTGCGGCGGAGGGTGCTGGTCCAGGTGCTTCTGGTGCTCCGGGTGCTGGAGGTGCTGGCGGAGCTCCGCCGTCGCGCCTGTTCTTCGCTCCTCCGTCGCCGTCGGCTTTGCCGTCGCCCATGGTGTGCTTGACTGTAAGTTGAAGGGCAGAGGAGGAGACAGGAAAGATCTGAGCGAAGCAGCGATTAAATATAGAGGAGAAAGAGTGAGGGATGGCTAGGGGAACAAGGGAATGCGGGAGTACTCTTACCACACACCATGCGAATGCAATTCGGTTGTTGCTCCCTCTGTCGGTGTCTTCTCCCAAGACCCTGCAACATCCATAGTGAAAATGCGTTGGAAGTGGAGGAAGAGTTAGAGTGGGAGAGAGGGGAAACATGGTGTGACTACTACTCATGGAGTGACAGTTGCATGAGGAGAAACGTGAAGGTGTACAGTCAAGCAGAGAGGAGTGGAAGGGGAGCAAGCAAAATGAGTGGGAGGCGAGAAACTGTTCGGCCGAGGGAAGCAAATGTGGACATGGCGTGCAGAGCACTGAAGGCGCGAGGAGAAGGGGATAAGAAGGGTAAATGTCGGAGGGACTTACCACATCACAATTCTTCTCCCTCATCTCTGCTCCCTCTTTTCTGCTCCATTATCGCTGCTCCCTCTTGCCTGCTTCCTCTGCATCATCCTAGGCTTCCGAACATCTGGGACAGTGGCAGATCAACAACTTATGATAAGATGAAGGAGTGGCAAGAAAAGAATGCAAGTACACGTGGCTAGTGAAGAAGGCAAGTAAGGAGGCTATGGAAACCAAGCGAAGAGGAAAGGAGGAGTATAGAATACAAGGGCAAGAGAGATCTTACCACGATTGCTGAAGCAACCTCCTGTCCTCCTGCGCTTCCTCTTCTTCTTCTTCTTCTTCTCTGCTTCCTGTGCTTCCTCCTCCTTTCTGCATCGCCATGCTCTGCTCGTTTCCTCCTCTGCTCGTTTCCTCCTCTGCTTCTGCCAGGACACTCCTACAACCTGCATACAAGGTGAAACACACTACAGCCCCCAGCCCACAGCCCACAGCCTTTAGCCTTCAGCCTTCCTAGCCTACAGCATGTACTCTACGTAGAGATACAGCCAACAGCATACACTCTACCAACTGTACTAGACATAGCGATAGCCTACAGCCTACAGCCTACAGCCTATAATAGCAGAACAAGAGTTACAGCAAACTAAGCTAATCTTGTTAATCCCATCACTTTCTTCACACAGACCACAAAGCAAACATTCCAGAGTTCTTTCTTCTTTCCATTCCGCACAGTTTCATTACTTGCTTGTTCATTATCCTTTTCTGCATGCCCTGTAGTTAGGCGCTGCCCTGTAGTCAGACTTGGGTTAGCGTACCTGTAGTTAGGCGCTGCCCTGTAGTCAGAGTGGGGTTAGCGTACCTGTAGTTAGGCGCTGCCCTGTAGTCAGAGTGGGGTTAGCGTACCTGTAGTTAGGCGCTGCCCTGTAGTCAGAGTGGGGTTAGCGTACCTGTAGTTAGGCGCTGCCCTGTAGTCAGAGTGGGGTTAGCGTACCTGTAGTTAGGCGCTGCCCTGTAGTCAGAGTGGGGTTAGCGTACCTGTAGTTAGGCGCTGCCCTGTAGTCAGAGTGGGGTTAGCGTACCTGTAGTTAGGCGCTGCCCTGTAGTCAGAGTGGGGTTAGCGTACCTGTAGTTAGGCGCTGCCCTGTAGTCAGAGTGGGGTTAGCGTACCTGTAGTTAGGCGCTGCCCTGTAGTCAGAGTGGGGTTAGCGTACCTGTAGTTAGGCGCTGCCCTGTAGTCAGAGTGGGGTTAGCGTACCTGTAGTTAGGCGCTGCCCTGTAGTCAGAGTGGGGTTGCCCTGTGGTTAGTGTGGATGGGTCGTGGGCTAGAGAGATGGACGGGTGGGTCGATGGGTGGGTGGTCAGGTGGATGGGTTAGTGGGTGGAAGGGTGGGGAGTGTGGGGGGGGAGGGGAAGCGAAGGCAAGGAAGGCAGGAAGGGTGGGGAGGGGTGGGGGTTGGGGGGGGGTGTTCCTAGCGAGCAAGGTTCAACCTACACAGAGCATCCTAGAGCCTCTCCTAAGCCTTCATTCTTCATTCTTCAGTCTTCTTTCCTGACCATAGCCATCTCAGTTGCCCTGCAAGCGAGGGAAGCGGGCACGGGGCAGGTAGCAAGGGGCGAGTCAGAAGGGCAGAGACTGCCTTGCTTGCAGCATCTGAGGAGTGCATCGCAGGACAAGAGCACCAGCACCATCAACAGCAGCACCAGCAGCACCAGAGCCATCAGCAGCATCTGAGGAGTGCATCACAGGACAAGCAGAGGCTGCCTTGGCTGTCCTGCGAAAAAAAAAGCCGCGCACAGCTGCAATTGCTGTATTGTTCTATGATAAGGATTGTTGGAGAAGTGGAGTGGAGTGGATGGTGGTGCGTGGCTCACCAGAGTGGAGTGTCCGAGGTGGTGAGACTGTGGTCGTGCGGCCCCAATCTTCAAGTGTCAGTTGGAGTGCTGCTCTGCATGCCAGTAGGCCCCAGTCGTACCAGTGCGACCAGCAGCAGCAGCAGCGGGACTGCAAGCGCCATCACCATCTGCAGCAGCACTCGCTCCATCACCATCACCATCACCAGCAGCAACAGAGCCGTCAGCCGTAGCACCAGAGCAGCACCATGAGGCAGGGAGAGGAAGCGAGCAAAAACAGGGAGCAACGGGACAACAGAAGTCTTAAAGCAATAACGGATGAATGCATGAATGTGAAACGAGAGTGCAAACCAGAGGCTGGATGGACCACAGCTGTGTTGAGCTTCGTTTCGCTCTTCAAGTGTCAGTTGGAGTGCTTCTCTGCATGCGGCAGCTCCAACAGCAGTAGCACCAGCACCAGCAACAGCAGCAACCATTCGCTCCATTGCTCCTTTCCACACCCACTGAGTTCGCGCTGCTGAGATGGGATGGGTAGGGGGAGGGGAGGAGTAGGTAGGTACGGAGGTGAAAGTAGCAGAGAGAGAAAGTGAGCGAGCAAACACAAGGCACAACGGGACAGCAGGAGTATAGAGGCAATCACGACGAATGTGCGAAACGAGTGTGCAAACCTCACCATTGGTTGGATGGGTTTTGCAAACAAACCAAACGAGTGTGCCACAGCTGTGTCGAGTTGTTGCTCCTCACGTGATGCTCCTGATTGTTCCACCCCTCTTGTCCTGGAACAAGGGCATGGGCTGGTGAGAATGATACGGGATGCGGGAAACTGGTCCAAGTCGGAACAAAGCCATGGAAAAGGATCACAAGCGACAAATGAAGCAAAGGCAGGGAAAACTGGAAGAATTGAAAAGTGAAAACAAGGTGGAAGGATGCAGTGAAAACAGAGAGGCGATGGTAGCCCATGGCACTAGGTTGGCGAGCTAGCGGGCAAGGGGGACGAGGTAAGAAGGAGACGCGAGCATTCTACCCCCCTAGGACTCTAGGACGAGCTCAAGCCGCCCCAGTGCCATGTGCTACCATCGCCACGCGCCAGAAACCCCCAATTCAACTTTTTGCCCCTCCCATGTGGAAATGAAGTTTTGGCTACGAGGATGCGTTGAGAGAACAACGCGTTACGAAAATGAACCAAAGACAGAAAGCGGTCAGGATGGCAAGAGGGTGAGTCAGGGGATTAAGAGGTGACTTAGCAGCGGTACGACGGGTTGAGCGACGGAAGCAGCAGCAGTCGCTCCCAGCAGCAGCCCTCCCAGCAGCAGCAGCGCCAGTGGAGCTCGTTTGGCGCGTGAAGGAGTGGCGTGGTCAGCAGGGCATGCAGGACGCAGGCCGTGCGTCATCCCACTGCCCTCCCTCCTGGAACAAGGGCATGGGCTGGTGAGAATGAGAATAAAGGATACGGGATGCAGGAAACTGGTCGAGGATGGAATAAAGCCATGGAAAAGGATCACAAGCGACAAATGAAGCAAAGGCAGGGAAAACTGGAAGCATTGGAAAGTGAAAACAAGGTGGAAGGATGCAGTGAAAACAGAGAGGCGATGGTAGCCCATGGCACTAGGTTGGCGAGCTAGCGGGCAAGGGGGACGAGGTAAGAAGGAGACGCGAGCATTCTACCCCCCTAGGACTCTAGGACGAGCTCAAGCCGCCCCAGTGCCATGTGCTACCATCGCCACGCGCCAGAAACCCCCAATTCAACTTTTTGCCCCTCCCATGCGGAAATGAAGTTTTGGTTACGAGCATGTGGTGAGAGAACAACGCGTTACGAAAATGAACCAAAGACAGAAAGCGGTCAGGATGGCAAGAGGGTGAGTCAGGGGATTAAGAGGTGACTTAGCAGCGGTACGACGGGTTGAGCGACGGAAGCAGCAGCAGTCGCTCCCAGCAGCAGCCCTCCCAGCAGCAGCAGCGCCAGTGGAGCTCGTTTGGCGCGTGAAGGAGTGGCGTGGTCAGCAGGGCATGCAGGACGCAGGCCGTGCGTCATCCCACTGCCCTCCCTCCTGGAACAAGGGCATGGGCTGGTGAGAATGAGAATAAAGGATACGGGATGCAGGAAACTGGTCGAGGATGGAATAAAACCATGAAAAAGGATCACAAGCGACAAATGAATCAAAGGCAGGGAAGACGGTAAGAATTGAAAAGTGAAAACAAGGTGGAAGGATGCAGTGAAAACAGAGAGGCGATGGTAGCCCATGGCACTAGGTTGGCGAGCTAGCAGGCAAGGGGGACGAGGTAAGAAGGAGACGCAGGCATTCTACCCCCCTAGGACTCTAGGACGAGCTCAAGCCGCCCCAGTGCCATGTGCTACCATTGCCACGCGCCAAAAACCCCCAATTCAACATTTTTCCCCTCCCATGCGGAAGCGAAGTTTTGGTTACGAGCATGCGGTGAGAGAACAACGCGTTACGAAAATGAACCAAAGACAGAAAGCGGTCAGGATGGCAAGAGGGTGAGTCAGGGGATTAAGAGGTGACTTAGCAGCGGTACGACGGGTTGAGCGACGGAAGCAGCAGCAGTCGCTCCCAGCAGCAGCCCTCCCAGCAGCAGCAGCGCCAGTGGAGCTCGTTTGGCGCGTGAAGGAGTGGCGTGGTCAGCAGGGCATGCAGGACGCAGGCCGTGCGTCATCCCACTGCCCTCCCTCCTGGAACAAGGGCATGGGCTGGTGAGAATGAGAATAAAGGATACGGGATGCAGGAAACTGGTCGAGGATGGAATGAAGCCACGGAAAAGGATCACAAGCGACAAATAAAGCAAACACAGAGAAAACAACACAGAGAAAACCGGAAGAACTAAAAAGTGAAAACAAGGTGGAAGGATGCAGTGAAAACAGAGAGGCGATGGTAGCCCATGGCACTAGGTTGGCGAGCTAGCGGGCAAGGGGGACGAGGTAAGAAGGAGACGCGAGCATTCTACTCTCCTAGGACTCTAGGACGAGCTCAAGCCGCCCCAGTGCCATGCGCTACCATCGCCACGCGCCAGAAACCCCCAATTCAACTTTTTGCCCCTCCCATGCGGAAATGAAGTTTAGGTTTCGAGCACGCGGTGAGAGAACAACGCGTTACGAAAATGAACCAAAGACAGAAAGCGGTCAGGATGGCAAGAGGGTGAGTCAGGGGATTAAGAGGTGACTTAGCAGCGGTACGACGGGTTGAGCGACGGAAGCAGCAGCAGTCGCTCCCAGCAGCAGCCCTCCCAGCAGCAGCAGCGCCAGTGGAGCTCGTTTGGCGCGTGAAGGAGTGGCGTGGTCAGCAGGGCATGCAGGACGCAGGCCGTGCGTCATCCCACTGCCCTCCCTCCTCCACTGGAACAAAGAAATGGGTTTGGGAGGGAAGCATAGGAACAAGAAATAACTGCAAGAAAGCGGAGGCAAACATGAAAAGGATGGTACATGTTTCGAGAAAGAAAGAAGAGATAAAACAAACAAAAGACATCAGGAGAACAAAAGGCGGTGGTAGCCCATGGCACTAGGTTGGCGAGCTAGCATGCGAGGATGGACTGGGGTTAAGAAGGAGACGCGGGCGTGAGTGAGAGTGCATTCTAAACCCCTAGGACTCTAGTGTGAGCTCAAGCCGCCCCAGTGCCATGCGCTACCATCGCCATGCGGAATTGACGTTTTGGTTACGAGTGTTTATAAAACAAACCAAAGGCAGAAAGCAATGAGGATGGCAAGGGAGCAGGTAAGGGGGCGAAAAGGGGACTTAGCGGTATGAGGGGTTGCTGAGCGACGGGAGCAGGATGCATCGCCGTCGCCATCGCCGTCGCATTGAGCGTCCAGTTCGCCTTCACGATCAACGATCGTCGTCGGAAATCCTCAAAACTTTCCGTCCCCGTCGTCACAAATATGCTGCCTCAACATTCGCCTCGATCGCCATATGACGGCGACTCGACCGTCAGCATCGACGAACACGTCGCAGTCGTCAGCCTTCCACCATTGTGCCTTGATCGTCGACATCTCAGTCGGCAACGTGAGATATCGCCGTCTTGAAGTCGCCTCGTCACCGTCAGAACTCGAAATCGCATTCGAACTCGCAGTCAGCACGAATCGTCAGCTCGAATGGTCAATCGTCGTTGCCGTAAGATCTCGCGATCTCAACATCAGAATACGCCGTATTAATCGTGCTATCCTTAAGTCTCGCCATCGCAGTCGTAAATGAGATTTCGCGTCTCGATCGACATCCAGTCCGAAGCTCCGCACGCGCATGATATCGTCGCCATCAGAACTCCGCACGCGCATGGTATCGTCGCCAGGCGCATGATTTCGTCGCTATCAGAACTCCGCAGTCGCATGATATCGTCGCCATCAGAACTCCGCAGTCGCATGATATCGTCGCCATCAGAACTCCGCAGGCGCATGATATCGCCGCCATAAGAACTCCGCATCGGAATCGCCCTGGTCATCAACTCCATCAAATTTCTCCGCTTCGGTTTCGCCTTCGCCGTCAACGCTGCTGCCGTCAGCAACGTGAAACCTGTCTGTCACCGTTGGAAGATCGTCACCGTCGGATCTCCATGATAATCGACACCATGACCAGAAGACGTCAACCGTCACCGTAAGAAGATTATCGTCACCCTCAGAACTCCCAAAAGTACCACTTTTCACCATCAGAAGTCGTTATAACTCCTGGTCGGAATATTCGCCGTCAGAAATGCCTCGGTTGTCGCCGTCATCAATCATCGTCGTCGACAGAACTCGCCGTCCAAAGAAACCGTCTTGTATCACCGGTTGCGATTTACGAGATTCTCGTCTTTGTCGCGCCGTGCACATGAACGGTGTCAGTCTGAAACAGCTATGTAGCCGTCGCCAAGTGAACCATGCTTCAAGGAGCGAAGAAGATCTGAGACGCATAACGAAGAACCGGATTCACCTCGCGAAACTTCACGTCACGAACCGCATCCGACAGCCTTCTGCAGAACTTTCTCAATGATACTAAGATCACCATGGTGCTTCGGAAAACGACCTGATGCTAGTTCTTTGCGACGAATGCCTAAGCGAACGTAGTAGCACAATCTCATAAACATATACGATTGTGACTATGATTGCGGTAACGGTAGACGACAGGCACGTAATAGCTGAGGAAACGAGCCGAGCCGTGAGAATTCACGAATCACGCTAGACCATGGAACTCCAACAGAGGTGCTCTGAATGGCTAGAGAAACCACAAGAGATACTAAAACTTATCTCACTTTAAGATTAATATCTATACGTAGTAAACGGTTGGTAGCGGAACTTCAGGCGACAGCCAAACGAGACTATTGTCTAGGAGCCCGAGCGAGAAGGGCAAAGATCATATTGGGGCCGGAAAATAGCAGGGAGGTGTCCAAATTAGGGCCGGGTAAATCCTGACCGTTCGATACATCCCCGTAGCTGCCCTTGTGGCTGGGCTGATTACCCGAACCGAGATTTTGAGGAAATTACTGAATTTTGACGTTTTTCATTCAATATTTTTCTCATACGAAGCTCGCGTCGTATTCCTCTGGAAGTATGTTTCATCGTGTATATTTTTAAGTTACACATCACTCAACGTGACAAAAAAATAAAACCCGCTCGGAAACGGATGCGACTCGGGGAGGCATCAACCCTAAACTCCTTGCGGGTTCCCGTGTTTAGGGTTGATCCCTCCCGAAAAGCCGTCCGGGATCGCTAAGGGTTTTAGTTTTTTTTTCATTCCCTAACAGTTCCCGGTAGCGTCGTCTAGTGCTTGGTGGCGCTATCGGCGTAAAGTTTCCGCGTAAGAACCTCTGACAAGTAAAAACAATTTCACGATTATGGGAATTTCAGTAATTTACTCTAAATGTCTAGGTTCGACTACCAGGCCCTAATTTGGACACCCCTCTGCTATTTCCCGGCCCCGATATGATCTTTGCCCGAGCGAGAATGTAGCAGGAATGACACAGGCAGTGGATAGTGAAGTTCAGTGAAGTAGTTCAGGGAATGTAGAGAGAGATCCAGAGCGGTTTTCAGGGATTCACTGAAGCGAGAGGTGCGACGAATGGCTGAAGCAGCACCAAGTTCAAGAAAGAAGGCATCCGCTCCCCTTTCCTTGCTGTGGTGCATGCCGCCGCCCCGTCGGCGGACAGTTCGTAAACCAAGAGCCTTGGCCTTTCACTTGGGGGATGCCTCGGCATTGATTAGCGAAATTTCAACGTGTTTCGTGAGCATAGTTACAGCATCTCCGCAGCGCGGGTGCAGCTTAGTTCCGCCTGTTTGCGCGGGAAACAGTTCCACATGTCTGACAGACGCGCAAGGCTGTTCCATGCATAGAGTCGGGTGATGTAAGGGATGGGCCCAACTTCAATAATAGTCTACATGACTTAAAAGTTTCTAAAAACTGCAAAAAAACTTAAAAATGTATTTTATGAAAACGAAGCTGTAATGGCAATGCCGCAATGTCACTCTTCTCCAAAATAAGAGTGGGCAGAAGCCATTTGGCCTCCACCCACGTTTTTGCTTGAAATCACAAAGGTTTTATTTCCCGCCCACCCATCCACCCTATACTAGTTGGATGAGAATGTTGCACGGTGCGTGTGGGCACACAGGTGTGCAGTCACATGCGCCACCACCTGAGAAAAGTTCCGAAACCACGCCTCACCCCACTTCGCCTCTCTCACTGAGTCAAAACTGCCGACCAGGTATACCATGTAGATTTTCAAAGCCGATGCCTTCTTATCCCATCTGAGCGTCTCTACACTACACCACTACGCAAGCAACTGGCTCTCCCTCATACGAAGATCACTTCTAGCCGAGCACAGGGGTGTGCAGTCACATGTGCCACCACCTGAGACGAGTTCCTAAACCACGCATCACCCCACAACGCCTCTCTCTGCGTTGAGCCCGCCGGGTATATCCTATAAATCTTCAAAGCCCATGCCTTTTCATCCCCTCCAAGCGACGCCGGCCGCTTCCCCACCCACACCGGCCGGTACGCCTTTTTTTGAAAGCTGCGTCTTATAGCTAAAGTGAGTCCTCTTAAAGTGAGGTGGTCACTGCGCAGGAAGACTGAGGTGAAGTGAAACGTCCCCCGTTCTCTCACGTACAGGTGGTATACCACCAGCTTCTCCCCCTCGCGCTTCCCCGGCGCCTCGCACCGGCACGGGCGGCGGGTTTTGGCAGCATCCAGGTCCTTTCTCCGGATCCGGTCGGCAAGGAAAATGCAGAGGCGGCAGGAGGAGTGAACAGCTGAGAGATCCATATTAGCGATAAAGGCCTGGGAAGGCCCGTCTTTCTTCCACGCGAGCATCTCGTCATATGCCGTCTGGTTACCAGCAAGCGTAACCATCTGCTGCGCCACCCGCGGCACGTCCTCCAGAGATTTGATTTCCAGATAGGAGTTGGGGGAAGGGGCGAAATCGGCGATGTTGGGGGCGCCGATGACGACGGGGACAGAGCCGGCTACGAGGCACTGCCAGAACTTTTCAGTCACGTAGTCGCCTTCACAGGTGTTCTCAAATGCGAGGGAGAAGAAGTGCCGTGCGAGCACAGGGAGTTTGTCTTTTTCGTATGGCATGTTGTTGAGACAGCGGCCGTATGAGTGCACCTCCATGTGCCGGCTTAGCTCTTTTATCGCCTGGGATAAGGGGAGGTGACAGAGAGGAGAGGAGAGCCTGAGACAGCGGCCGTATGAGTGAACTTCCATGTGCTGACTCAGCTCTTTATCGCCTGGGATAAGGGGGGGAAACAGGGAGGAGAGGAGAGCTGGGGGCTGTGAGGCACTGCCAGTGATTCTCAGTGACATAGTCGGCTTCGCAGGTGTTGTCAAAGGCGAGAGAATAGTGATGACGAGGGAGAAGTGATGGCGAGGGAGAAGTGATGGCGAGGGAGAAGTGATGGCAAGGGAGAAGTGATGACGAGGGAGAGCGTGTGAGCACGGGCAGGTGTACGAATGCACCTCCATGTGCCGGCTGAGCTCCTTCACTGCCTGGAGATGGGGTTGGTGCGGGAAGAGAAGGCACGGAATGTGGGATGCAAAGGAGGAAATGCAGCCAATCCCATCACTTTTGCAACTCGCACTTGTGCAACTCAGCAAATGAGCACACGCTTGGGATGTCTGCAGAGTGACGATACATTGAGCCAGAGGTTGTTGGCATGGCGTTTGCTGTGAAGGTAGAAATGGGAGCAGGAGGAGAGAGGTGGAGAGGAGTGGAGAGAAGGGGGTAGAGGGGTGGAGAGTAACGGAAAGGTGTGGAGTGGGTTGGAAATGGCAGCTGTTGATGGCAGTTGCTGACCAAAGCAGCAGCGTGAGAGGCGGAGAGCGGTGGAAAAGGAGGAGTGCGGGGAAGTGGGGTGGAGAGGGGTGGAAAGGGGTGGCAATGGCATCTCACCTCGAGCCTGAAGTTGTTGGCACGGCAGTTGCTGATAAAGGCAGCAGCGAGAGGAGAAAGAGAGGGGTGGTGAATGGTGGAGAGCGGTGAAGAGGGGTAGAGTGGCATCTTACTTCGAGTCTGAAGTTGTTGGCATTGCAGTTGCTGATAAAGGCAGCAGCGAGAGGAGAAAGAGAGGGGTGGTGAATGGTGGAGAGCGGTGAAGAGGGGTAGAGTGGCATCTTACTTCGAGTCTGAAGCTGTTGGCATTGCAGTTGCTGATGAAGGCAGCAGCGAGAGGAGAAAGAGAGGGGTGGTGAATGGTGGAGAGCGGTGAAGAGGGGTAGAGTGGCATCTCACTTCGAGTCTGAAGTTGTTGGCATTGCAGTTGCTGATGAAGGCAGCAGCGAGAGGAGAAAGAGAGGGGTGGTGAATGGTGGAGAGCGGTGAAGAGGGGTAGAGTGGCATCTCACTTCGAGTCTGAAGTTGTTGGCATTGCAGTTGCTGATAAAGGCAGCAGCGAGAGGAGAAAGAGAGGGGTGGTGAATGGTGGAGAGCGGTGAAGAGGGGTAGAGTGGCATCTTACTTCGAGTCTGAAGCTGTTGGCATTGCAGTTGCTGATGAAGGCAGCAGCGAGAGGAGAAAGAGAGGGGTGGTGAATGGTGGAGAGCGGTGAAGAGGGGTAGAGTGGCATCTCACTTCGAGTCTGAAGCTGTTGGCATTGCAGTTGCTGATAAAGGCAGCAGCGAGAGGAGAAAGAGAGGGGTGGTGAATGGTGGAGAGCGGTGAAGAGGGGTAGAGTGGCATCTTACTTCGAGCCTGAAGTTGTTGGCATTGCAGTTGCTGATGAAGGCAGCAGCGAGAGGAGAAAGAGAGGGGTGGTGAATGGTGGAGAGCGGTGAAGAGGGGTAGAGTGGCATCTTACTTCGAGTCTGAAGTTGTTGGCATTGCAGTTGCTGATAAAGGCAGCAGCGAGAGGAGAAAGAGAGGGGTGGTGAATGGTGGAGAGCGGTGAAGAGGGGTAGAGTGGCATCTTACTTCGAGTCTGAAGCTGTTGGCATTGCAGTTGCTGATAAAGGCAGCAGCGAGAGGAGAAAGAGAGGGGTGGTGAATGGTGGAGAGCGGTGAAGAGGGGTAGAGTGGCATCTCACTTCGAGTCTGAAGCTGTTGGCATTGCAGTTGCTGATAAAGGCAGCAGCGAGAGGAGAAAGAGAGGGGTGGTGAATGGTGGAGAGCGGTGAAGAGGGGTAGAGTGGCATCTTACTTCGAGTCTGAAGCTGTTGGCATTGCAGTTGCTGATAAAGGCAGCAGCGAGAGCCGACGCGGTTTTGTTGACAGGTGGGCGCATGACATCATACTCCTCCCATGACCCGTACTGCACTGGCACGTCTGAATCGTAGTGCACTGTCATCACCACCTGTTGGGGTAGGTTTTGTGGTTGGAAGTAGGGACACGTGCAGATAGACAGGATAGAATGGGAAAAGGGGAGTTCTCTTGTTGATGGGTGGGCGCATGACATCATACTCCTCCCATGACCCGTACTGCACTGGCACGTCTGAATCGTAGTGCACTGTCATCACCACCTGTTGGGGTAGGTTTTGTGGTTGGAAGTAGGGACACGTGCAGATAGACAGGATAGAATGGGAAAAGGGGAGTTCTCTTGTTGATGGGCGGGCGCATGACATCATACTCCTCCCATGACCCGTACTGCACTGGCACGTCTGAATCGTAGTGCACTGTCATCACCACCTGTTGGGGTAGGTTTTGTGGTTGGAAGTAGGGACACGTGCAGATAGACAGGATAGAATGGGAAAAGGGGAGTTCTCTTGTTGATGGGCGGGCGCATGACATCATACTCCTCCCATGACCCGTACTGCACTGGCACGTCTGAATCGTAGTGCACTGTCATCACCACCTGTTGGGGTAGGTTTTGTGGTTGGAAGTAGGGACACGTGCAGATAGACAGGATAGAATGGGAAAAGGGGAGTTCTCTTGTTGATGGGCGGGCGCATGACATCATACTCCTCCCATGACCCGTACTGCACTGGCACGTCTGAATCGTAGTGCACTGTCATCACCACCTGTTGGGGTAGGTTTTGTGGTTGGAAGTAGGGACACGTGCAGATAGACAGGATAGAATGGGAAAAGGGGAGTTCTCTTGTTGATGGGCGGGCGCATGACATCATACTCCTCCCATGACCCGTACTGCACTGGCACGTCTGAATCATAACGCCATTATCATCACCCACGTGGTGGTGTGTGGTAGGCACAGGTGCAGAGAGAGTCGAGCGAGGAAAAGGGCTCCTTTCAACACTAGAGGCATGAGACTCCTCCCATGACCCGTACTGCACTCACAGCCATAATGCACTGTCATCACCACCCAGCTCGCTGCCTCCCCACCACACACACCCATCACACCCACCCCCTGCTGCTCCCTCACACTCACTGCATTTTCCCTGCTCGCCCACCCCGCCACACTCACCACATCCATCCCAGGCACCCCTCACTCTCACTCACAGCATGATCCTTGTGCGCCCATACAGGGTTGCATGGCTCCACCGATCGCAGCACCGCACCCAACCACACCACACCAGAGCCCAGCCCACCCCGCCACACCCCTCTCACGCGCAGCATGATCCTTGTGCACCTACGCAGGATTGTTGCTCGCATAGTACCCCCACAACACACCCAACCACACCACACCAGAGCCCACACCACCCCACCCCACCCCTCTCACGCACAGCATGATCCTTGTGCGCCCATGCAGGGTCGTTGCTCCTGTAGTACCCCCGCGGTTCCATGGATCGCAGCACCAGCTTGTGCCGCGGCACGTTGCCCGCCAGGCTGCCGTCCAGCTGGGACGGGCGGCGCTTGCCCACCATCTCGCACGGCACATCACACGGGTACCTGCGGGGGGTCTGATTGGGGGGGGGAGAGGGTGAGGGTGGGGGAGGAGAGAGGGGGGGGGGAGGGATGATAAGAGGGGTAATGAGGGCACTTGCTGACCAGATCGCACGACACATCGCATGACACATTGCACAGTAAGTCGCCTTAACCAGGATGGTAGGAAATTCCTTCTTCATGCCATCACACGGTCTTACCTCATATGCCATCACTGCGATTGGCTGCTTCTCAAAGTCCCGCCCAAACGCCACGTCATCAGCCTCCTGCAGCCATGAGCGACACGTCAGCCCGTCAGGAGCGCCCTGCAGTGGGGACCACTCAGACGGCTCGTCCAATGGGGACTGCCAAACCGGCTCCCCCTCCCCTTCCCCCTCCTCCTCGTTCGCTTCCCCGCCCTCTCCCCCCCTGCCACTCCCCTTGCCCGCACCTTCCCCCTCTCCCGCTTCCGCCTCCCCCCCTTCGTCCATCCCCATGTCGTCCCCACTCCCTGTAAAGGACGTGTCTCCCCCTCCGCCTTCCCTTCCCCCCTCACCCCCCATTTCCCCGTCGGCCCTCCCTGCACCAGCCTTACCCTCCCCACTCCCCCTATCGTCGTCCGTCTCCCCTTCCCTCCCCCTCCCCCGATCGTCGTCCGTCCCCTCCCCCTCATCTACTATCACCTCGTGTCCGCTCTGCATCCCATCCACCATCCAATCATCATCGCCGCTTCTCAGCTCCATGCCCTTCCGCTCCGCCTCCTCCCCCCCGCCTCCCCCGCCCCCCCGCCGCCCCCGCCTCCCCCGCTCTCCTCATCCACTATCAGCGGCCGAGTCGTCTGCGTCCCGTCCACCATCCAGTCATCGTCGCCGCTCCGAAACTCTACGCCCTTCCGCTCCGCCTCCTCCCCCCCGCCACCGCCCCTCCCACTTCTTTCGCTCTCATCGTCTACTATCAGGGGGCGAGTCGTCTTAGTCCCGTCCACCATCCAATCATCGTCGCCGCTACGAAACTCCACGCCTTTCGGCTCCGAGTCGTCTTTCGCGTCGATCCCGCCGCCAGCGAATTTCCGCACCCACTTGCGCTCGTCGCCCGCGAATCTCGCGGCGCCACCCGACGCGTCGTAGGTCCGCGGGCCGCCGAGGTGAATCGAATCCGCGTCGGCCTCCCGCTGCGAGCTTCCCACCCCGCTTGCGCTGAACAGCTTCGTCAAATCGTGACCGTTCGATTGGCCCTGGGCGGCCGTCGATGCGCTCTGCTGCTGCGCGTCGGATCGCGGGGAGAATTTAAGCTTAAGAATATAGAGAGCTTGTGCGACGACGAGTAGCAGCAGCAAGCGGCCGCACAGCTGGCCGCTGCCGCCGCCACGCCCTGGCGCGCCGCGGTGGTGCGAATGTGCGGATGTGCCTCTGTGCGCCTGTGCGACGGCACGATGGTGCTGCGACGACAGGCGATTGGATCGCGACATGTGTGCGACCACAGCGAGCAGCAAGGTGTCACGATTGAGCGCGTCTGCTCATTTTCAGACAAAACCGACGACGTGGCGTCTGGAAGTTATGCCGTTGGAGGGCAAGCGAGGCCTGGCAGAATCTAGGAATTGCAGGCGAGAGATTCTATCCAAAGATAAACTTGAGAAACCGTTTTCTAGGTTGCTCGTTTTAGTTGGTCGGCTGATTCCTGATATAGAAGACCACATGACAAACCTATACAAAGCTATCATATATACCGTAAGTACAATCATGCAGCTCAATCTAATGCCACCACAGATATTAACATTAATATCTACTTACAGACGAATGCTATTCCAGCGATTATGGTATGCTTAGACGATTGTAGGCAATTCACAATTAACTAACAAAGTGTAGTTCTATGAATAAAACTCACATTAATAACAATTCCATGAATCGGTATTCAGTCTCTTGACTGGATTATTAGATCTGACATACTCATGCCAGCAGCCACCAGCACTGATGCAAGCAGCAGATGGGTCATGTTGCAGGTAACAGTCATGGCTGCAACAGCCATAGTTCAGACCAACCAAGCACCAGCCAGACACCCTCCAACCTAGCCACTACGCCCACCTCTCCAGCAACCCAATCTACGCCTCGCCCAGCTGCCCGCCACGAAGCAATATCCAACTGCTCAACTTCCAGCAACCCCAGCCCAGCTGCCCGACTTGAAACAGACTCAGCTGCTCGACTTGAAACAAACTCAGCTGCCCGACGTGGAGCAACCCCCAGGTGCTCAAGCAGCAGCCTCTATCTGAATGGACACCCCACTCTCACCTCTCCCCCAGTTCGGCTCTCAGTCTGCTGTCCCAACGTGGAGCAACCCTTAGCTATCCGACTTGAAGCAAATCCCAGCTGTCTCTACCTGAATAGACTTCAAGCTTCAAGCAGCAGCCTCGACCTGAATGGACGACTCGCTCTCACCGCCCTTGGCGCAATCCCTCTCCCCGAGCGCAGCTCTCAGCCTGCTCCGCAGCTCCCCGCTCAGCCTGAGCGATTCCGCCACACTCTCCGATTGCCACCCTTCCTCGATCTTGCTTGGCGTCGCGCTGGTGGCGCCAGCGGACGCCGACTGCGCCACTCGCTCCGCGAGAGTTGCGCGGATTGCGCCCGCGCTGTCGCCGGCGCCGGCGCTTGCGCCTTCTTCGCTGCTGCGCGCGCGGGTCGCGCCAGCCTCCGCGGGCCCCGGCAGCAGCCCCGCGCGCACGAGCAGCGCCTCCTTGGCGGCGTCGGAGAACAGCTTTGCCGCCGCGCCGCTGCGCCGCTCCGCCAGTTCGGCGCGCAGCTGTTGCGCGGGTGTAAGGGCCCGCAGGGGATTCTGCTGCGCGCCGATTGATGACGTGGCGTTCGAAGAGGGGGATACCCCCTGTCCGACGCACGAGGGGGAGTTTTCCGACAGGCTCACGATGCGCGAAGGGGAGGGGGCACGCGCAGATTGCGCCGATGAGGGAGTGCGGAGCGCGGGGGCGGAAGAGGCGGAGGAACAAGACACAGAGACTGCCCCGGCGCGATGCGCGGAACGACGCACACGAGACAGCCGCGGAACGGAGGGGGGGCTTCCGCCAGTGGTATCCGCGCTGGTGGCGGGCGGGGAAAGCGCGGAGGACCTTTGCGGGGAAGACACGAGCTCAGGGCTGGTCACCTCGTCGCCGAGCGGTAGAAGGCCCACGGTTGCGGCCTGCGACGCGGTCGGCTCCTTCTGCGGCGACTGTGCGACGGCCGACGACTGATTCTGCGACTGGGCGTTGGGCGACAGGAGAGTGAAGCCGTCGAGTCCCGCCTGCTTGAGAAGCGCGTCGCCCGTATTGGCGGCGTCCGCGGGGGGGTTAGAGCGCGACCACGGCAGCACCTCGCTGAACAGCCGCTGCCCGGATAGCAGATCCTGAATCAACGAGAACGCTCCCGCGGATGACGCGGCGGCTGAAGAGGCGGAGGTGACGGAGGACGCGGGTTGCTGGTTCTCCGCGTTCGACGGCGAGGTTGGCGCTTGCGCCTTGGAGCCGAGAACTTCAGGAGAAGAAGGGGTTGCGGAGAGAGTGGGTTGCGTGACCGAGTCGTACATCTTGCGGATGGTAGGCGGCTCGTACGCGCGGATACCGCGGCCGCTAATGAGACCGGCGTGCTCCCTGTCCTCCTGCTCGTGCATGTGGTGCAGCTGGAAAGACAGTTGCATGTCTTCCTGCTTTATCGCATGGAAGCGCTCTCTTATTATCGCGATGTCGGCTTTAAATTCCGCAAGTTCCGCTTTTCGTCTGCGACGGTCCGCGTCGCTGACGGTTAGGAGGGTCATTGGCGACAACCTGGCTTGATGCGGTTCGATATCCATTACGAGGAGAGACTAGGACGAGAAAACTAGGACGATGGCGTAGCTACTGGACTAGGAGTGACGTGACAACAGGACTACGTAACAACTTGGGATAGCAAGTCGCCAAGGGCTGGGTTTGACTGGCGCAGAGGAGAGCAGAGAGGAGCAGGAGGGGCAGCGGGCGGCGGGGTGAGGAAAATGACAGTGACGAGCAGAGACAACATGCAAAAAAGGAGGTTCTTCTGGTTTAGGATGGATTTAATCTGGTGAAGTGGAGTGATGCGCTGCATAACACGAAAGTTGGGGTCGTTGAGATGGCATTGGTGGGGAGGAACTGCTGGGGATGGTCGCGAGGGGAGCACGAAGGGCGGCGCTGGAGGAACAGCGACTCGAGAGGTTGATGTGGGCGACTCGTGATCCGACGGCGACGTGTTTTGGATCAGTTGACATTGGATGGCACGGATGGGGGAACTGACGGTCAGCCGCGCAGTTTGCGGGAAGCGTGGGAGGGGCATTTCTTCGATATGGTGTGCTTCGGCTGAATGCAGAAAGCTTGTATTTTCTATTCACCAACTTAACAAATTGTATTTGAATGTTTTACCCACTGTACAGTTCTCAAGCGTGGTTCATATTGAACTATCAATACCGAGTGCAAATCCTTTCGGGACCCCAGAAAGGCGCACTACTATTGCGCCCCTTTCCAGCACGTTCCGTGGGGTCGGCACGCGCAGATGCGACGACGAACCTAGGCGATCATCTCTATGCTGTGCCTCCTAACTTAGTGGTGGCGGGCCGTGTATGTGACACTCGCGCCTCGTCGCGGTTGTCTTCACGAATCCGTTTTTTGTTTTTTTTTTTTTTTTGTCGCTTGTCACGCTGCTGGTGTGCCCCTCTTCCCCATGGCGCAAGCGTTGAAGCTCTTCCATGCCGCTCGGCGCGCTGCATCCCGCGCAGCCTATGCGGGCTCATCACCGCTTTCCGCCTTCTGCAATAGCCCGTCCTCCCCGCTTCCTGCCTTCCGCACCCCACCGCCCTCTCCGCTTCTACCGCCTCGCCTTCCTCCGCCTAGCGCGGGTAGCCCCCTCAACGCCAACTCGTGCGCGCCCCTGACCGATCACGCTTTGCGCGCGCGACTTCTCCCCGCACCAGTCGCAGAGCATGCTTCCTATCGCCTCCGCGCCCCCATTACCGCCTCGTTCGCCGCTGCGCCAGTCCTCTCCTCCACCAACCCACCACCCACCGTTGCCCACACCGTTCCCGCCGTCCGCCACTTCCTCGCCGCGCCCGCGCCGTCCCCCGCTCCATCCCTTCCGCCACCACCCGCCGTGCGCACCCGCACTACTGCAACCACTGGCGGAATCACTGGAACCACAGGCGGGGGAGGAGCGCACGTGAGGGGGATGAGCGGGGGAAGCGGGGGGAGCATCTATGTGACATCGACGCGGGAGCCAAGCGGGCTGGCATCCGTGCCGCTGGTGCCACTCGTTCTCGGTCTAGCTGGCGCCATCCCATTCGTCGCCCTCGCGCCGCCCATATGCTCCCTCGTCCCCCTCCCTGTCAGTACTCCTCTCCTCCTCTCCACCTCTCCTCTTCACCTCTCCTGCATCCCCTCTCCTCCTCTCCTCTCCTCCCATCGCCATCACTCAACTGCCATACATCCCCCTGGCCCCTAGGCCCTCTCCCTCCCTTCCAGCCCCCTTCCCTCCCCATTCACCCTCCTTCACCTCTCCTTTCCCCCCTCATTCCCTCGCTGCGTCCCATCCCTCTCAGGAGCTGCTGGCATCGCCTCCAGCAGCAGCGCAGGCGGCATATGGGGCAGCCATCCTCGCACTCCCTAAGCCCTTTCTTTCATTTTTTCCCATTCTCCCCCGGGCGAGCAGGAGCTGCTGGCAACGCAGCCAACAGCAGCGCAGGCGGCGTACGGGGCAGCCATCCTCGCATTCCTGGGAGGGCCGCACTGGGGGCTCGCCATGGCCCGATACGCCGCCAGTCAGTGCTGCCTGCCCTCTCCCCTCTGCTGCCTTCACTCACTCCTTCTCCTTGCTGCTCCTTTCTGCCCCTGGCGTTACGCACTGCTGCCATCCTAGGCAGCGCTGCTTATGCCCCCAACCTCCTCTTTGTCTGTCCCTGCCCTCAACACCTTCCTTCTCTCTCCACCTTTCCCCTGTTCTCTCCTCCCCTGCTCATTCAACCCCATGCACCACACACAGCCACGTCAGAGGCGAGTCTAGGCAACTTCTCAGTCTCAGCTGCCCGGTAAGTGCTATGCGGTGTAGTACGGTTGGGTGCTGTGTGGTGCACTGAGTGCTGCGCGTGAAGTGAGTGCTGTGCAGTATCCTCCATCTCAGCCATTAATCTCTCTTCCTCAATTCTTGAATCTCAGCCTTCCATCCTTCTCCCCATACCCTCCATCATCCCACACCAGCTACACATGGAGTGTGGTGCCATCCCTGGCAGCATGGGTGGCGCTGCTACTGCCAGACGGACCCAAATTCGCCCTCCTCCTCTCCTTCTTCCTCCTTGTACGGCATCCTTCCCACTCCACCCTCCGTGCAATTCTCTTTTATAGCATCTCCCTTCTCCCTTCGCCCTTCTCCTCCCTTCGCCCTCCACTCAATCCGCCTTCACCCTTCGGTCAGTCCACATGACCCCCAGATTCTCTCTGCTAAACCCCAATCTGTCGTCACAAAGACAAGATGCATGAGACCCTGTACCCAAGCATGGCATGACAGTGCAATCTGCATCTGCACATCTGCACGTATGCACATTCCAGTTTGACCCTTTGCTCTCTCGCCTGTGTGTGAGCAGGTGTTGGGTGCAGACACAGTCTTTGCCCGCACGGCATTAGTGCCCTCATGGTACGCTTCTTCCCACCGATCCACCTGCGACTTCATTTCCATCCCATGCTGCAATCATCATCCCATGCATATCCATGCTGCATTCTTCCATATGGCACCAGCATGTGGCACCAGCATGTGGCACCAGCATGTGGCACCAGCATGTGGCACCAGCATGTGGCACCAGCATGTGGCACCAGCATAACATGTCTGTCTCTGTCATCCGCTCCCGCTCTCGATCATCCCCTGCCTGCCGCCCATGCAATCCCTGCCACCCCTGCAAACCCACCAGGTATCTGCCTCTGCGAGTGCTGCTCTCCTCCATTGCTCTCCTGAGCCTCGCCGCCACCGGATTCACCGTCGTAACTGGCACTGCCATCTCACAACAATCATCTCCTCAATCCACTGCCAACTCACAACCAACCCCTCCTGCCGCTCACTCAACTGCCGTGCCCTCGCCCGTTGATCAACAGCCCGGGCACTCTGCTCACCCCCGACCCTCATCCACCCATCCCTCAACCTTTGAATCCTCTTCCTCAGCAAAGCAGTAACTTGCACGTGTAGTGTGGGGCCGTGATGAGCATCTCTCTCAGAGAGTGCAGAAGTAGCATCAAATGATTCGTGCTACGATCAGGATGCTACGATCAGCTCCTGCTCCAGACACAGACAGGAAGGTCTAAACAGGAATGACTTGCATACAACATTTCTGTTCATTCTGGAAGTTGGCATCATCCTGTCCTTGTATGAGCTGCATACTTTTCAATGAGCCCGAACATACAGTACAAGCATGCCGTGTGGTTTCTGTAGCCTCAAATGCATATACGGAGAGAGGTCCTGAAATTAAGTCATGTTAGTGGGGTGAGAACGAAAACGGATGACAACTTCTAAAAAATAACAAGTACTTCACAGCCAGCCCTCGTGCATTGGAATTAACACTCTATTGGTGCTCATTCCAAGCCACACCAAGCCAGACGCCCACAATACAGCTCGCTTTGTTTTCCAAAATGCATGTTCACCAAATGATGGTCTAGCTAGACGCAGAGTTTCAGCTGACTTTAGACTTGGAAGGGGCTTTTCGCTTCCTGGATGCCAGCTTGGCTGCCGAGCTGCGCATTCCAAGATAAACAAGTAGAGCTCCCACCAGAGAAAGATTCTGCAATGGTGGCACAAGGGAGAGGAAGAGTTGACATGTGTAACACATAGACATGATTAGACTGCCGAGAGGGGAAAACAAGAGAAGACGACAGGGCGCCTAACCGACATTGTACAGCACCGGCATCATGGGTGACGAACAGCCAGATGCAAGCTGGGGAAGGTCAAGATGTCATGTGATTACTGCAAACTAGCTGGAGATAGCATGCCTCAAGGATCCGATTAGGAAAAAAGGGGGAAGATGTGGGAAGGAGGGGTCGGATGAATCCGGGTGGAGGTAAGGGTTCAGCATGATTATATTGGTTGAAAAAAGGGAAACTTGACAAGTTTACCTTGAGGAACTGGATGAACTCGTGGATGTATTCCGCGCTGTCAGGCTTGAAGTTGTAGAAGTCGTGCATGATGGGCGTCACTGCCACGAGGAAGAGCAGCTGGCGGGGAGGCAGCAGGGAGTTCAAATGGGTGAAGACGGGTGAAGAGAACATAATGTTTTCAGATGGCAAGGTTTGAACGGGCGTGAGACGAATATGTAGAACTGACAAGTGTATGTATCGAGGCAAAAGAAAAAAAAACAGGGAAAACCGTCAAGAACTCCTGGGACGAATATGTTGTGCTTAGACAATAATGCACCGCTAGGACGAGTCCTGGAACGACAAACGATGGCAACCGTTGAAAGGACGCATGTGCCGCGTGAAATTGTAACGAGGTGACCCTTGGGAGCCGATTAAAAAGGACGTACCAGGAAGTATGCACCCAAGCTGCTTCCAATCGTAAATAAAATGCCACCCACTCCTTCCAACACGATCGCTGTCAACAGAAGAATCTTGGGCTGCAACCACACGCAGTAAGTAGTGGAAGAGACGTAGATTGAACTTCCGCTGTTAGTCCCTTTACCAAAACTACAATATCAGCCAACGACACATCCAATAACACGAACAATACGAAAACGCACAGAGACGAAGAGAGATCACGATGGCAGCGAAGAATGAAGCATTGTAAAACTCACGTCAACATGCGGAACGGATAGGCCTAACGAATCCTTCAAGTGATTCTGAAACGTCTCCAGCTTCGGGGTCATATTCTTCAACGCGGGTCCGCCATCGGGACCGAAATCATTGAACCTGCGACAACGTGGATCGGCATTCAGTATTCAGTGGTAATTTCACCATGATTCCACAACGCTCGCACAGGCTTGTGCGAAGAAAAAATACATCAGAGCTGAATGCAAGTTCCCACTTTTGCCATGCTGCGAGGATGAAAATGGCGGAAAAGAAGACTCTCCCAATGAAGGAGGCGAATCCCATGGCTGGGGCTCTCGAATCGCCGCCAAAACTCGAGGAACTTCCCCCAGAAACCAGAATCGCGATCTCAAGTACGAGAAAGGTGAGCCGCTGGCGATAATCTGAATCCCTAATGGCGTGTGCTTCGCCGCCAGAGCTGCGCTACAACCGCTTCCGGTATTTGCACAAGACGTCCAGCCCTTTGGACCCCAAGAGGCCGGCAGTATGTGACTTGCAATATTTCATAACGCAAGAAGAATATAACGTCAGTTCAAATTCAAGATAAACTGCACTTTGGAGAAGAGAAACAAATCAAATCAGCATTGTCTTTCACACATTGAGACGCACACAAACTATTAACACTGACACACTTGGGAACCGCGAAAAGTCTGCGGTTGTAAACTGAGGCACACAGAGAGCAAGCCACTGCTGGCTTGCTCTCGATCACTCAACTCACTAACCAGACATGCTAATGTCCTCCCTAAAGCCACACAACCTATGCACACAAAAAGTACAGCAAACCAAAAGCGTTAGGCAAACCAAAACATATTAAAGGAAAAGCGAGGCAACACTCGGCATCGGGCGCTTTGCCCTGATGTGAAGGCGAGATGCAAACAGAACAGGCGCATGTGCAGCCGCACATGGCACGCCTGTGAGGAAGGCAGCTCAGCAGCTGCGGCTCCAAGCCGCCGTCTGTTGGCACAAACTCAAGTCACGACGTGAACTCATCAAACGATGTTTGACACCAGAAAAGGGTTCCCATGAGGACATGATGGCGTGAAAGTCTTGCGACAAGAAGAGTGTATCTACGGCCGGGCGGCGATCTGCCCGCGATTCGCGCCTGAAGCCATGCCGGCGAGCCCCGCAGGCATGCCAGCAGCATGTGCAGCAGCAGCCGAAAGCTGGTGGTGATATTGCTGCTGCTGCTGCTGCGGTAGGTGCTGTTGCTGCTGCATCTGTTGTTGCTGCAGCTGTTGTTGCTGCTGCTGGTGCTGATGTTGCTGGTGCTGCTGGGTCTCATACTGTTGCTGTTGCTCTTGATGTTGCGAGGCCGCAACTGCTTGTAACGAGGATGCCATAGACGCGGACAGAGTGATATCAGACGATGGGGACACCTCCCCTTCCGCCCCGAGCAAAGTGCTGCCGCCGCCCCCACCGTTTAGCAACCCTCCGCCCATGTGTAGCTCCCCCAAGGGCCCCATAATCCCGCCCATGTTCCCCCCAGCAGCAGCGGAGCCCGCGCCATGGGGCAGGGAGTGGAATCCGGGAAGAAGCATCATTGCTCCGCCCATCCCGCCGCCCATTCCGCCGCCAACACCGCCGGACACACCACCGCCCATTCCGCCCCCACTGGCGGCAGCCGCGGCTGCCGCGGCGGCAGCGGGCATGGAATCCCCCGCGCTCCCCAGCATTCCCATCATGCATGCGCTGCTTCCTCCCGCCGTTCCCGCCAAAAGCATCCCCTCCCCGTGCGGATCCATCTTCATGTCCACGCCCGCGCTCATCGCTGTGCCCGCGCCCATGCTTGCGCTCAAGCCTGCGCCCATTCCCGCGCCCATGCCTGCGCTCATTCCGCCCGGCCCCATGCTCATGGCGAACGCGCCCATTCCGCCAGCCGCAGCGGCGGAGGAAGTGCCTGGCGGATGCGGCATCAGCGCAAGCATGCCGTGCGGAAGGTGCATCGCGGGGAACGATCCGGGGAGGCCGAACCCGTTCATTCCCGCCATCATGCCGCCGCCGTACATGCCTGCGCCACCCAACCCACCGCCCGCCATGCCTCCGCCGGTTCCCCCCACCGCGCCGCTGGCGGATGCTGTAGCGGATGCGGGAACGGAAGGCGGGGGGGAGCGGGGGAGCAGCGAGGGGCTGCCAGCGGAGGGCGGAGAGCCGACGAGCGGAGCGGACGCGCAAGCTTCCCGCGGAGACATGGGCGAAACGGATGCGGTTGCGCCCGACGGGGTTGCGGCGAGCTGGGGAAGCGCGTGCGGGTGCGCGGAATGCGGTAGGTGCGCGGCAGGATGTTGTAGATGCGCCAGCTGCGCCGGCGACTGCGGCGCCAGCTGCGGCGCCAGCTGCGTCACCTGCTGTGCCGGGTACATGGCGAGCGAGCCGGCGGCGATGGCAGCCGCCGTGCGACTGTGCAGCGACGAGTGGCGAGTGGGCGGCTGCGACCCCTGGCGACGGGAGAGAGAGAGTGGAGGGACGGGACAGGAAGAACACGGAAGATTAGGGGCTAAAGAACAGAATAAAGCGGGCAAAGAAACATTGGACACAAGCGGGACAACGAGAACCACCGAGCGTCTGAATAGCAAGTGGATGGGATCCCCAGCAACGGCTACGCGCGAAGCCGACGAATAAGAAACGGGCCACGAAATCTGCCAGCCCGCGGGAAGGCTAAGGAAAGCGTAGAAAACGTGCGTGAAAAGCGGAATGGGAGACGGTGTGCAAGAAGGCGGAAGGAAAAGAGGATGCGGCCTGTACGGGGGAGCGGTAGGTGGTGCCGTCGGACTCGACGACCCAGCCGGCTTCCGCGGCGAGCGCGCGCAGAACGTCGTTGATGTCTGCCCTCGGCGGAAGGTTGTATCCGCCGTACTTGCGCAGGCCGGCAAAGATCTTGGTGGTTATGGCGCGCCGCTGCCGCTCGCGCAGCTTCGTCTTCTCCTTCTCGCTCTCCGTCAGCCTCGACGCGTCGCCGCCGTGCCCCCCCTCGCGCTTACACATGGCGGCCGAGGACGGCGATAGGTCCGCTGACGGCTTCATCCACCGGGAAGCGCGCTGCGGAGAGACGGGAGCGACTGAGCTGCGGGGCTTGAGAGGCCGAGCGACCGAGCCGCCGCTGCAGGGTGCAGCGTTCTGGATAACGCTCGGTGCTCTGGACTGGAGACACGAGCGACCTATGGCTTCCAGCTCGTGCTGGCTACTGTGGGAATCGACTAATGATTAAGTAGCCCGCTGATAAGCAACTGAACCCAACGCGCAGAGCCGTTCGTCCAGGGTGGGCTTAGATGCGACTAAAGACACGACCAGACGAGAACACCAGGGACCGGCGGTTGCCAGGGAGGAATCCCGTGTTACCTTGCAATCCTGGTTTTCCCTCGCGTGGCAAGTTGAATGTGGAAAGTGAGCTCAGATGTTTTTCGGTGCAGCACCTTTTGCAAGCGAGATTGAGAAATCGTGCGAGGAAGAAAGGGCACGGGAGGAAGCGAGGACGGAAGGCTATGGTGGCGTGACTGACGGCAGCTATAGTGGCGGGGCATGGATGAAGCAAGAGGGGGACGAATGGAAAAGACCAGACGAAGCCACCCACAAACTAGTGCCGAACCTACCCTGTGTACACATCCAGACCCATTCTAACCCATTGTAGTTTTCCCCAACCTCCATGGTCTGCCTTTCCCCAGCCAGTCAGACCTGGGCCCCAGCGGAAACGCAACAGAGGAGGGTTGACCGCCATGCCACGACTTGATTGAGAGCCGTTGATACGCGGAGCAGCATTATGGGGAACAGTGGCGGAGATTCTTCTGCAGCACCGCAGTCATTGATTGGACAAGCGGGGAAATGGAAAAGGGGTCTGGTGGTGTGGTGCTGGGTGCCGTGCTGCGCGTAAGGAGGGGGTCGGGGTCCGGGCGGGGAAAGTTGTCTCTGGGGGTGGGGGGAAGCGAGGTTGGGGCTGAGGAAGATTTGGTGAGAGGAGGAACAGTTAGGGGGAACTGGGGGGGAATGTGGAGAAAGTCGGAAAACATGCGCGCAGGCATGCGCGCTTCCATTTTGACGACGAGTGAAGCACGACCACACCTTATCCGAAAATCTTCCCGAGGTGGCTCGCCGAATGACAGGGAGACACAAGTTTATGATGACGTTGGGCGAGAATTTCCACAATACAGCTCACGCTGATTTCCAAGATAGTTTGGATTGGGAATTTTGAATTCTGTACCACTGTATCACTAAAATATAAGACTGCTTGGTTTCAGCAGCTGTGCAGTGTTCCCAGAACATGCAGAATGTCGCGAAAACTTGCTACAAAGTTTGAAAGATGCTCCAGAACCATCAGCAGCAAAAAGTTTCTGCTGTTGAACAGACCAGCAATCGCAATGATTGAATCGACAAAAGACTCGCACGTGATTGAACTTATCGGAAAGGAATGTGATTCGTTGCAAGGGCCATATGACGCTGGAGTTGATCTGGCAACGGCAGAAGGTGAGTCATTCTCTGATTCATCGGAGATCGAAATCATCTTCCTATGACATCGATAGACAGAATTGCGACTCCATAAAACGCACCTATACAGAAACATAGATAATTACGTAAAGCGTGATTGCAACTCCTTCCTCAGTTCAGTTAATAAATCAGACCCAATATACCGTAGGCAACTGTGCAACAGTGATGCTGGTTGCTCAAGTTGAGGCTAGAATAATAATCTCTAGAAAACATACCTTGATTCTTATCTCCTCCCTACGTATTCTAGTATCATTGCGACCCGACAGGATAATGGTTTGAGCATTTTGAGGCAGCTTACTTGTTAGTAAAGAGGCTACACGCAACTGAGTCCTGATAGGACAAAAAGATGGGAATCAGCACAAGACACGTGAGTAAGCTGAAGCACAACAGTCGTTCATTCCACTATTAACAATGACCTCGTTCTGCAGTACCATAACTGAGCCGTGATAAGCAGATGGTGGCTGTTCTCCTCTAGCACAGTGAGCCATACTGCCATCCTTCAGGAGGAAACTATTTTAGACGATATTAGCTAAGAGGTACACTGACCAGAATAGGCATCTTGCATACATTTCGTATGAGCCTCCTACTTATGAATAAATCAGATTTGATTTAAGCCCCGACCCCCTATACCACGCCCTAACTGCATTCCGTATCCTAGCCCCTTTGAGATCCATCTTACTCCAAAGACCAACAAACGTGAACCCATGATCATCTGTCCCAGGCAGAAACGCCGCCGACTGTGGGTGGCTCTTTATGTACGTTTCCACAGTATCCAGCACATTCACTGCAACATTCAGCACTGAATCCCTCTCTGCGTCCGTACAGTGCTGCATCGGTTTCTGCGCGACCGGAATCACGCTCCTCATGTTGCTGCTCTGGAGCTGGCTGACTGTGATTGGCTGTGCGAGGAGCTCTGTCAGGCACGTGTCAGCGTAGGTGAAATCGAGCGGCATTTGGTTGCCGATGACGGCGGCGTGACGGTCGAAGAGGGAGTTGGCGATGAAGACGGGGTGGGAGACGAAGCGGAGAGAGTACTGCGGGAAGAAACAGCGCCACTGCGTGCTCGAGTTGTACTCTGGATTGGGGAGGGGAGGAGAAAGGGTGATGGGATGGTAGGAATCCGTTTTTTAAGCGCCACAAGAATAAGCACAGGGAGAACTGCGGGAAGAAGCAGCGCCACTGAGTGCTCGAGTTGTACTCTGGATTGGAGAGGAGGGAGGGGGAGAGGGAGGGAGAGAGGATGGTTGAACAGGATATGATTTCTGGAAGGGTTTATTGTAATCTGGACAACAGCGGTGGTTGGATGCATTGTAAGAGATCGACAAGAGATGATGGTTTTGCATCAGTTTTGATGCACGATGAGGTGCTTCGAAGACGTGCTTTGGTGGAGGGGGTAGGTGTGCTGGGGAGGGTTGATTGGAATACAGGTGGGGAGGAGAGGGGAATGTGAAGGAGGAGAAGAATGGAAGGGCCAGAGCACATGAGGAAAGGCACATGAGGATGGAAAGGGGAATAATCTCATCCTATGAGCGCCATTGCTTCCATTGGCAAGTCGAGTGAATGCGAGCCAGAATGATGGAGGAAAGTAATGTGGGGGGAAGCCATGACGGGGGAATAGGGGGAAGAGCAGGACGGGGCACGGGGGGGAGAACAGGGAGGAAGGTAACGGAGGTGGATAGATCGGGGGGGAATGGAACGGAGGGGAACGGTGGGGAAAGTGCGCACCTGTGCTGCAGCGGTCACTCCCCTGGAACTGGTGTATCGCCACTAGCTTCTGCGCCACTGAGCGGAACCTCCGCCCGCCCTTGCGGTCGCGCGCATCTGCCCGCGCCCACGGGGAGATCAGGTCGTGGGGGAGGGGGAGGGAGGGTGAGAAGAGGGAGAGGCGGATGGTGGGGACCGAGGGAAGGGGGAGGTGGGTTGCTCCAAGTTGAATAAATGCAGCAACGGGGCATGGAGCAGGGAGTGAACGAGCGAGACTTCCCGATACAGTCACAAAAGACTCTTTAAATCCGTGCTGCCTACGAACACGCCCGAGTCCATGAGGCACGCGGTGGTGGCGAACGTGATAGAAGAAGTGTTTTGGCACGTCTCAAAACAGTTTCCGATTGTCACAAATGAATGTGTGCAGAACCGTAGGCTTAGGCGTACCGACAAACACGCCCGAGTCCATAAGGCACTTGGTGGTGGCGCCTGGCAGCTGCCCCGCGATAAAGTCACAAAAGGTCGTTACCGCCTGCGCGCCCGCCGATGCTCCCGATAGAAGCACGTGAGTGGCTGACGACATGCCACGTGTCGCCATGACATCTGTCCGGGCGGCGGACGACAGTAACGGACACGGAAAAACGGGACATGAGAAGGCGGATTAGTGAGAATGGAAGGGGGAATGGGAGGGCGTGGAATTGGAAAGGGCAGGGGAATGAGAAGGCAGAGAAGTGAGAATGAGGTAGGAAAGGCTGGAAAGGCTGGAAATAGCAATGTGGAGAGCAATGGACGTTCGGGCGACAGCTATTATTGCATCGATTGTCGGAACGTTCCGCGTTTCTGAAGTTATTATTTGGGACTTCTAAAAACCTGAAGCGTTTTGGGACTTTTTTTTTGGCACTCGCGGAACACCTGATTGACATCACACACGCTTTAGCTTAAGCAAACGTGCCCAAGAATGCAACCCAGAACACACGCTTGCTCACCTCTAAGAATCGCACGGAGAACCTTTCGACCGTCGAGGTACAGCGACGGACCGCCCTGCACCGATCTCAACCCCGCCCTCCCTTGAAACCCGCCTCCGTCGCAATACACGGGCATGACATAATTCCAATTGAAAAACAATGGATTAGTCTTCGCCAGAGGGCTCATCATCCCCTTGCTGAGAAACTTCGACCAGCGCCAGTTCTTGTCCGACTGCATGCGCGTGCTCCCCAGCGGCGTCTTGGCGCGGTCCGCGCAGTCCTCCATGGTCGCGCACCACCCGCCGATGGGCAGGTGAATGTGCCACGACTTGGCGCCGCTGCCGCTGCCCGGCCGGAAGTAATAACCCGGGGGACTGCGGGGCGGAAGGCGGAAGGGTGGGACGGGGGAGGGGAAGGGGGGGGGATGGTGGGGGGAGCGGGGATAGAGGGAGGGAAAGCGGGGTAGGCGGAGGGGTGGGTTACATGTTGAGACGTCTCAAAATTGCCCAGAGGTTGCGCAGTCCTCCACCGTTGCGCACCACCTGCCGATGGGCAGGTGAATGTGCTACGACTTGGTGCGCTGCCGCTGCGCGGACGGAAGTAGTAACCGGGGGGACTGCGGGGCGGAACGCGGACAGGAAAGGGAAGATGGAGGGGAAGAGCGGAAGGTGGGGGGGAAGGGGAGGCGCGCGGGGGTAGAGCCTATGACATACAACACCGGACTTCATGAAAACGTTTATGAGATAAGGCGACGAATCCGCCCGCGGAGATCACCACGAAACGTCAGAACTTCTGAGATGTCGAAGCATTGTCGCGCGGAGGCCGTTGCTAAGATCTAAACCGTAGAGTCGTGTTCGCGACGCCTAGCCGGATCAACGCCCATCGGGCATAGACCCGCCCCGCGTAACTACCGGACCTCGTGGGCAGGAGGTGGAGATTCGTATTGGGAATACCCGACAGTGATTTTTGAGCCGATTCGAAGTCCTACCTGCCGTCGAGGCATTTCGCGCCGAGGTCGTTGTTCGGCAGGAGGTAGAGATTCGTGTTGGGCACGCCCGACGGGATCGGACCCATCGACGATGCACTCGCAGACTCGGCAGCTGCTGATACCTGCGCTAGGAGCGTCACGGCTAAACAGACTGCCGCCGCTGCTGCTGCTGCTGCTGCTGCCATTTCCTAAAGACTTTTGGATGGCGTTCAGTGGATTTCTTAAAGGTTACTAGATCGTGAAGGTAAGCAACGGATGGACTCTACTGGCAACCAAGACACTTGTGGTGGAGTCAGGTGCTTGGTGATCACGAGACTAAGCAGCATCGCCTAGAGCAGCGTAGCCTAGAGCAGCGTAGCCTAAAGCAGCGTAGCTACCACGTTCTCATCGAGCGTGGTAGGGCAGCCTACGGCCTTTCTACAGCTCCGAAGCGCATGATAAGAGGAGTTGACTGTGAGCTATAAACGAAGGCGGATACCGATGGATTGTGACTACATGAAAGAGTGATATTGGCGAAGGGTCTTCGTATGTATGTACTCAATCAACCGCCAAAAGCTCGTCGGTGGGGAGGGGGGGATGGGGTGGGGCATGGCCAATAGGACTAGGAAGAACCGTGTGTGGTACCGAATAATCCTGATTAGGATGTGCCATGCGGGGGAAAGAATGCGCGTGGATGATGGGATGAGAGCTTCGGCCACACGCCCGACATCGCGTTCCCAAGCACAGACCGCATCCGAATCATTTGACCCCTGATTTTCTCGTGCACTAGGCCTACTTCCCCTACATAAACTTGCTCGGGGGGTTTCCCACAAGTTACGAAATTTATCCCACAAGGCACTTCAAAGCGCGAAATTCTTAGGAAAGTACTGTTTTAGACAGACAAATGATTAGTATGCTTGCCGCCGGTCGGTGTCTGTGCCTTGGAAACGCGAGCCAAGGATATTCGACCCTTCGCGAGCGATATGAAGAGGGGTGATCGCGCTTGACTGAGCTGCACAAGTAAGCCATGATGAAATCCGTCCCTTGTCTCCGTGTGAAACAATGTCGCCGAACCATCAACCCTCGCTTTCGTTTGCGCCGAGAAATGAATCGCAAAACGAGATGAAATCGTGTGGATGTGGCAATTGTAACTTCGTTGCTTCGTCAGGGTGCGTAACGACATTGGCGAGCATTGAATCTGCCGCGGACAAATGATGAGAACTGCGCCGGTATGGTCAGGTGCGAGCGGCTCGAGAGTGAATTTTGAATTGCGACTCGGAATAAGTCTCAAAAGAAGTGGCGCAATACCCGGCACACAAATAGCTTGATGGAGTGTCGTGGTTCCTCGCGGTTGCTGCGGTACGGGTGGGATGGCGGGAATATGAACTCCCGCGACGCAAACCCGATTCCATTCAAGACGAACTTTTCCTCGTCGTTAGCAATCTCGGAAGAGATACATTGGGAAAGCGCAAAGTATTAACTGAAAGAACATATAAACGTATGGACAGAGAATCACTATTTCACTCACCAATAAAAGCCAAATGTCATGTACAGGTACTGAATGCTACCCGCTTTCAGGTACACCAGCGGATGCTGCATATTGTACAGTGCATTTCCATCAACACAATTTTCGTTTGCTTTAACATGCACAATGAGATGCTATGCTACCGCCTTATCAAATATCAAATATCAAATATCAACATCCGTGGCACCTATTTTAGTGGATACAATAAAAATACAACCTAAGTACTATCTTTACTTGCACAACAAGGCTGCCACTCCAAGTCAGAAATAGAGCTTTCCTCCTGTAAGCTTTCCCTTGAACCATCGTACCACAGCGTCTTTCATGACTGTACTATTATGCGTGGGGCTGAACCACTGAGATGTAGTGGTTACACAATGGCCCACGCAGTCCGTCGCTAGAAACGCCAGTACGTTTTTCTCGCTACCCACCAAGCTCTTTAGCTTTGTGAACAAATCTGAAACTGTAGACTGTATTTTAGTGCGCGACGTAGAGTCACACTCTCCGGGCTTTGCATTGAAGGGCTTCCATTGGTCGGCAGCCACAGCCTTGGGTAGGTCGTTCTGCTCCCATATGATTTGCCGAAGGCACCTGTTGTTGACTTGAAATGTGGTATTCCGCAGCAGGTTATACAGTTGAAGGGCGGTGTAGTCGAATAGAGCGTTGGTGACAAACAATGGCCTTGAGACTGCCTTTAACGAGTATTCTGGAAGCATGCACTTCCATGGTTCGTCACCTACAGCTATAAGCACAAACAAAACAGAACAAATCAGCAATAGAGAATATAAAAGCAATGTGTTGTGTGTGACTGTAACAATTGGTGCTTACATTGGCTGCATTTGCTGTCGGTGAATCTATGCAGGGAAGCAACACTCTGTAGAGTTGACCTGAAAGTGAAATTGTCTTGCCGGTCCCTCGCATCTGGAGGGAAAAGGGAGAGGGAGAGGGCAGGTGGGACAGAGCTCAGTTGCTTTTGAAAATTCTCAAACAGGGCCGGGAAGCCGCCATTCGCACCCCACGTGAACTGCTAGCAGCCCGGGTAGCACACAGTCCACGTGCCACAAAGAACGCATCGCCATCATGGCAAGGCGCTTGACGTTGGCACCTGAAATTCTGTCCCATAGGCTCTACCGCAGGAAGCACGCACCATCAATGGGGCACTTAATTAGCTCTGTAAATTGAGATGTCCCAGAGTTTCTAGCGTGCTGCCCTCTTGCCTAGGAAAGACGCACCCTTGCTGAGGCACTTGACTGGCTCAAACAATACCGCCCTGCCCTCTTACCTAGGAAGAACGCGCCGTCAATGAGGCACTTGACGTTGGCGTTGGGGTGAGCGGCGGCCACGGAGTCGCATATGCGCGTGACAGGGAAGCCTCCCGCAGAGCAGCCTGAGATGAGAATTCGCGATGCCGCTGCCAAGCCGTTCTGCGTCCCGCTGAGGTCTGCGTGTCATGAGAAGGGAGACAGGGGAAGGGGTAGAAGAGTCGGGACACGGGAGATAGGAAGAAGGGAGATGTGAGAGTGAATGAGGGAGAAGGGAGAAGGGAGAAGGGAGAAAGGGAGAAGTCGGAACAGCGAAGGGGAGAAGGGAGATGGGAGAGGGGAGAAGAGAGAAGGGAGGAGACAGAAGTGAGAAGGGAGAGGGGAGAACGGAGAGGAAACTGGGGAGAATGGAGTGAGGAGAAGAGAGAAGGGAGAAAGGAGAGGGGAGAAAGGTGGAGGGAGAAGGCAGAAGCGCGAAGGGATAAGGGAAAGGGGAGAAGGGAGAAGGAGAGGAGAGAAGGGAGAGGGGAGAAGGGGGAAGGGAGAGGGGAGAAGGGAGGGGTAGAAGGGAGAGGGGAGAAGGGAAATGGGAAAAGGGAGAAGGGAGAAGGGAGGGGGAGAAGGGAGAAGGGAGAAGGGAGGATGGAAGAGGGAGGAATAAAGGAGCCGGGAGGGAAGGAGGGACAAGGGAGAAGAGAGAGGGGAGAAGGGACAAGGTTGATGAGATGGAGATGGAGAGAGACGGGGACTTTTATGGGCAGAAGGGAGTGCTGGATTCACGGCAGAAAGGTAAATGTCAGGTGGCATTCACCAGCGGCAGAGAGGTAAATGTCAGGGAGCAAGCATGCTGGTTCGTACTCACTATGTTTGGGACAAGCACGCTCTACGCCCCACACGCAGCTATGAGGATTATAACCGCCAAATCGCCTACTATCACGCATACCACTGAGAACGGCTTTAACGATCGCGTCGCCCTGCATGAACAGCGCGCCGCCTTTCCCCTTGCCCTTCACTGCGACCCTCCCCGCGCTGCCCGCGTAGCCCCCTCCGTCGCAGTAGGCGAGGAGCGCGAGGTTCCAGTTGTAAAACAGCCTGTTCTCCGGCTGACGGGAAGACAAAATTCCCGTCAGCTGCTCCCCCACCCATGATCCCTGAAGGAAAGAGGGAAGAGATGGGTGCGGTGGTGCCGCGATATGTCTGTCTGATATGAGCCTCTCGGTTTTGACCGATTTGTATTGCAAAGTGTGAGATTTTGTCATTCGCCGCTCGCGTCTTTGCGCACCCACTAGTTTTCGCCCGCTCCATTGCTGTCACGCTCTCGCGTGTAAATCCCGCTCACCTGCGACGATTGCGGCATGTACTTCGTCGATCCGAGAAACGTCGTCGCACGCGCCGCACACTCGTCGCGCGTCGCACACCATCCGCCGCCAGGGAAGTGGATGTGCCACGACTTGGCGCCGTTGCCGTACCCCACGCGGCGGTAGTAACCAGGCGGGCTGTCAGGAGGACATGGCGTAAAGGAAAACATCGACAATACGCTACCGTTAAGCAACGGCGAAAGGAAAGGAAGCAACCGTGGTGCTCTGGAAAGGGCACGAGCGTGACTATACTGCCGCCATTGCCGTAGCCCACGCGGCGGTAGTACCCCGGCGGGCTGCGGGGAGGGGCGCGCGCCAGGGAAACCGCGACAGCAGAACGGATTGTTGCGAAATTGGTTTCCTAATAGAAGGGTGACAATGGCCGGAGTGCGCACTCGATAGTTGTTTCTCTCTTTCTGTCGGAAGTTCAGAGTCGAAGCAGTTATCGAGGTCAGACTGATTATGGAGACGTCCAATAGCCAAATCTGCGAGCAGAAATTTCCGCACCTGCCGTCGAGGCATTTCGCGCCGAAGGAATTGTTGCGCAGCAGAACGAGCCGCGCGATCCCGCCATTGCCTGGTATCGCGGTGACATTCGCGCTCGCCTTAACTTTGCCTCCCGAGCTCCCCTTTCCACCGCTCCCCTTACCGCTGCTCTTTCCGCTGCTTTTTGCGCTGCTACTAGAAGCTTCCGCGAGGCCTATGAGCAAGAGGGCGAAGGTCAAGCACAAGCACAGCCCCAACAATGGTCGCCATCGCGCGGATCGTTCTCGCGCCGATCGTTCTCGCGCGGATCGGTCCCGCGCCTCCCGCCGTCTCTCTATCGCTGGCTGCGCTTCCATCTTGCACTTCCCCGCCTCTTCCCACCGTTCCTCGCCCCTCTACGCTCCTATACGCCCCTCTTTGCCCTTCCTAGCCCCTCCTCGCCCTTTCTAGCTCGCCCCGCCACTCCTCGCCCCTCCTAATCCCTCCTCGCTCTCTATTTAACTCGCGACTTCCTTTTAGCTCACCACCTTCTCAACTCTCCTCGATATGTTTGACAAGCCGATTGCAAGGAGAGGCCAAAGCAACCTAGTTTGCGGAATCACAAAATCCAAATTCCATCCCACTGCGCGACCGAATAGTCACTGCTGGTTACTCAGAACCAGCGCCGGGACGCGCGCCTAGATCTGCGTTGTCAATTACTGGCTTCTCAATCTTCCATGTGAAGTGGGTTATCATCATGCCGTACAGTCAAGAATGCGCATGCGCCTTAGTCGGCGCGAGCGGCCACCCTCCAGCACCAGCCGATTTCGGACAGGTCTGCTTTCTTGTACCGCGGCCCGCGACCTAGCGGTACGTTCAACCAGCCTTCTGCTGGAGACTTCAGTAGCCTAACAACCGACATGGCGAGGACACTAGGGGGCAGAACGACCAACCTCGCCCCACCAAGTCCTGGGCGCCGACTGTCTGTAGCGGTGCGGGAAATTGTCGAGGCGATTTGTGAGTGCCCTTGTGAAAAGAGGGGCTGAATGCCCTTGTGAATCGTCGGATTACGGGTTGATGTGGGACGTTCAAGCACGAATTGCCGCGTCGCGGAATTTGCTCGAATGCGCTGCGCTTGATTGTGGCCCCAAGGGATGGTTCGAAAAGTTGACACATCTGCCGCTGACGTGGTTCTTTACCAGTTGCGAAACGTGAGTACTGTTCTGTAATCAACGAACACAGGGTACACAGCGAACACCCAGGGCTGGGCCATCGCGAATACATGCGATCGATGCGATCCCTTCCAAGTTTGCGGAACCCCAACCAGGGTTCCCCGGGGACGACAGTGACCTGACCAACCTTGTTACAGTACGCGACTTGGAGAAGTAACGATGATCGCGGAGCGCCCGAGGAAGTGTTGTGATGACATGGCGTAGCGCAATTCGCGACATCACTAATGTTGCGCTTCCATCAAACCAGCCAAACATTTATTCTGATCACGATAACAAACGACTAAAACTTCACTATCAAGGATAAGGTGCAGAATATAACAAGATACCTAAGGAGTTCTCACACAACAGCAACATTAATAATTTCCTCCTAGCAAACACTATCTCAAGATTCCAAAAACAAATGGTCAACCAATGATGCATCAGTAGCCCCTTGGGCCACCCATCGAGCTACAGCTACCTGGACCGAAGTCTTGAAGCTTCTCACAAAACTCCATCGCCATGAAGATAAAATTTTGTGCGCTACAAGCCGCAATGGCACGAAGGCACCAAACCCTTTCTTGAACCTTAACAATTGGACCATGCTATTGAACACCGACAAGGCTGTACTCTGTGCAGCACTGCACTCTCTTTCTGTGCACCAACTGCCGACACCCTCTAATGGTGGTCTAAACAAGTGTGATCGTAATGAAGCCAACATGTTTGGTTGCGACTGAATCATTTTTTTAAGACATGCTACAGGGTTGGTGGTGTTGGGAAGCTGCTTACCAATCAGGAAAGAAGCGTCATCAAAGACGGTGTTTAGAATGAAGAAGGGGGAAGAGGCGAAGGGGAGGGCGTATTGGGGAAAGAAGCATCGCCACCGCTCCGGCACAGGGGTCACTGCAGGCAGGGATAAGGAGGTAACAGGGAGATGGGTGGAAGGGGATAGCTGTTGTAAGACTACAAGCTTGTTATTGTTGGCCCTGCTGCAGTGCGGCCAGACGGGTTGGGAGGCAGGACGTTTTTGGACAGGAGGGACTTTTCTGAGGGGGCTGGAGAGGGAATACGATCGGAGGGAATATGGTCAACGAGGAAAGGACTGTTGGTGCTGCACAGGCATGCACTGCAACATGCACGGCACAGACATGCACTGCAACATGCATGGCACAGGCATGGCACAGACATGCACTGCAACATCCATGGCACAGGCATGGACTGCAACATGCATGGCACATGCATGGACTGCAACATGCATAGCACATGCACGCACTGCAACATGCATGGCACATGCATGCACTGCAACATGCATGGCACATGCATGCACTGCAACATGCATGGCACATGCATGCATGGGCAGCAGCAGCCCTCCCAGCAGCAGCAGCGCCAGTGGAGCTCGTTTGGCGCGTGAAGGAGTGGCGTGGTCAGCAGGGCATGCAGGACGCAGGCCGTGCGTCATCCCACTGCCCTCCCTCCTGGAACAAGGGAATGGGATGGTGAGAATGAGAATAAAGGATACGGGATGCAGGAAACTGGTCAGGATGGAATAACGCCACGGAAAAGGATCACAAGCGACAAATGAAGCAAAGGCAGGGAAAACTGGAAGAACTGAAAAGTGAAAAGCGGGTGGAAGGATGCAGTGAAAACAGAGAGGCGATGGTAGCCCATGGCACTAGGTTGGCGAGCTAGCGGGCAAGGGGGACGAGGTAAGAAGGAGACGCGAGCATTCTACCCCCCTAGGACTCTAGGACGAGCTCAAGCCGCCCCAGTGCCATGTGCTACCATCGCCACGCGCCAGAAACCCCCAATTCAACTTTTTGCCCCTCCCATGCGGAAATGAAGTTTTGGTTACGAGCATGCGGTGAGAGAGCAACGCGTTACGAAAACGAACCAAAGACAGAAAGCGATAAGGATGGCAAGAGGGTGAGTCAGGGGATTAAGAGGTGACTTAGCAGCGGTACGACGGGTTGAGCGACGGAAGCAGCAGCAGTCGCTCCCAGCAGCAGCCCTCCCAGCAGCAGCAGCGCCAGTGGAGCTCGTTTGGCGCGTGAAGGAGTGGCGTGGTCAGCAGGGCATGCAGGACGCAGGCCGTGCGTCATCCCACTGCCCTCCCTCCTGGAACAAGGGCATGGGCTGGTGAGAATAAAAATAAAGGATACGGGATGCAGGAAACTGGTCGAGGATGGAATAAAGCCATGGAAAAGGATCACAAGCGACAAATGAAGCAAAGGCAGGGAAAACTGGAAGAATTGAAAAGTGAAAACAAGGTGGAAGGATGCAGTGAAAACAGAGAGGCGATGGTAGCCCATGGCACTAGGTTGGCGAGCTAGCAGGCAAGGGGGACGAGGTAAGAAGGAGACGCGAGCATTCTACCCCCCTAGGACTCTAGGACGAGCTCAAGCCGCCCCAGTGCCATGTGCTACCATCGCCACGCGCCAGAAACCCCCAATTCAACTTTTTGCCCCTCCCATGCAGAAACGAAGTTTTGGTTACGAGCATGCGGTGAGAGAAAAACGCGTTACGAAAATAAAGCAAGGACAGAAAGCGGTCAGGATGGCAAGAGGGTGAGTCAGGGGATTAAGAGGTGACTTAGCAGCGGTACGACGGGTTGAGCGACGGAAGCAGCAGCAGTCGCTCCCAGCAGCAGCCCTCCCAGCAGCAGCAGCGCCAGTGGAGCTCGTTTGGCGCGTGAAGGAGTGGCGTGGTCAGCAGGGCATGCAGGACGCAGGCCGTGCGTCATCCCACTGCCCTCCCTCCTGGAACAACGGCATGGGCTGGCGAGAATGAGAATAGAGGACACGGGATGCATGCAGGAAACTGGTTGAGGATAGAATAAAGCCATGGAAAAGGATCACAAGCGACAAATGAAGCAAAGGCAGGGAAAACTGGAAGACTTGAAAAGAGAGAACAAGGTGGAAGGATGCAGTGAAAACAGAGAGGCGATGGTAGCCCATGGCACTAGGTTGGCGAGCTAGCGGGCAAGGGGGACGAGGTAAGAAGGAGACGCGAGCATTCTACCCCCCTAGGACTCTAGGACGAGCTCAAGCCGCCCCAGTGACATGTGCTACCATCGCCTTGCGGAATTGACGTTGTGGTTACGAGCATGCAATGAGAAATCAAAGCGTTAAGAGAATAATCCAAAGACAGAATGGCAAGGGAGCGAGTAAGGGTGTGAGGAGGGGACTTAGCGGTATGAGGGGTTGCTGAGCGACGGGAGCAGCAGCCGACGTTCCAAGACCCAACAGGATGCTTCGTCATCGCCTTCGCCGTCGCATTGAGCGTCGATTTCGCCTTCACCACCATCTATCGTCGCCGTCATCACAATAACCGGCGACGATACGACAGCATCAACGGCAACTCGACCGTCAGCATCGACGAACACATCGCAGTCGTCAGCCTTCCACCATTCTGTCTTGATCGTCGACATCTTAGTCGGCAACGTGAGATTTCGCCGTCTTGAAGTCGCCACGTCACCGTCAGAACTCGCAGTCAGCACGAAATCGTCAATCGTCGTCGCTGTAAGATCTCGCGATTTCAACATCAGAATACGCCGACCTAATCGTGCGTTCGCAGTCATGAACGAGATTTTGCGTCTCGATCGTCATCCAGTCGGCAACGTGAGCTTGCGTCTCGCCGATGTTCAATCGTCCCAATTACAAAGGCTCCAATCGTCACCGTCCAAAACTCCGCAGGCGCATGATATCGTCGCCATCAGAACACCGCATCGGAATCGCCCTGCTCACCAACTCCCTCAGATTTTTCCGAATCGGTTTCGCCTTCGCCTTCAACGCAGCTGCCGTCATCAACGTGAAACCTCCCCGTCACCGTTCGTCGCCGTCGGATCTCCATGATACTCGAACCCATGATCAGAAGACATCAACCGCCACCGTGAGAAGATAATCGTCACCTCAGAACTCCCGGAACTACTACTTTTCACTGTCAGAAGACGTTGAGTCACCGTTAGAGGTGCTCTCATCGGAATATTTGCCGTCAGAAATGCCTCGATTGTCGCAGTCATCATCTCTATCGTCGTCAACAGAACTCGCCGTCCAAAGAAAACGTCTCGTATCACCGGTTCCGATGTAAGAATCTATCGTCTTTGTCGCCGCCGTGCACATGAACGGCGTCAGTCTGAAACAGCTGTATAGCCGTCGCCAAGTGAACCATGTTCTAAGGAGCTGAAGAAGAGCTGACACGCATCAAGAATAACCGGATTCACCTCGCGAAACTTCACGTCACGAACCGCATCCGACAGCCTTCAACAGAAATTTCTCAATGATACTACCATGGTGCTTGTCGGGAAACGACCTGATGCTAGTTCTTCGCAAACCTAAGCGAACGTAGTAGCACTATATTATAAACAAATACGATTATGACTATGATTGCGATAACGGTAGACAACTAGCTGAGAAAACGAGCCGAGCTGTGAGAATCCACGGATCACGCTAGACCACGAAACTCCAACTTCAAGAGATACTACAACTTATCAAAGTTTAAGATTAATATCTATACCTAGTTGATGGTTGGTAGCGGAACTTCAGGCGACAGCCATGGATTCTAAGAAACCGAACGAGACTAAGGGCGTGTAACTTTTTCTCTTTATGAAGTACGGACGGGGGCCCGTACGGACTTTGAAGGGGTTACTAGATTCGCCCATCTTCGTCAACGATTTCGCCACATCCCGTGCGACGTCGCCAACGTCCGTACCAAAACTGTCACTTTCACACCTCCCCAGCGTCCGTTCAACCATTCTGACACTGTCCGGACAGCCGTCCGTACTGTCTTACTGTTCTGGCATCCCATTGGCGCACGAAATCAGAATCGCAGCTTTCTGTGCGACTCGATTTCCCACGCCCGATTGCCAACCGAATTTGACGTGGCACCTTGTCGGGGCGCGGATTCGAGTTGGGCGACTTTGACGAGAGGGTTGCGACCGTGGTAATGTGTGTTACCTGTCGCATGTATTTTAAATTTCGAGAACAGAAAAAGTTCCACAAATGTGGTACGGACGGCTCCACGTCCTTACCACATTCCCAAACGTACGGACGGGGCCCGTCCGTACGTTGGGGGGCTCCGACCGTACTTTTGACGTAAACAGAAAAAGTTACACGCCCTAATGTCTAGGAGTCTGAGCGAGAACGTAGGGAATGATATCCAGGCAGTGGTTAGGGAAGCTCACTGAAGTAGTTCAGGGAATGTAAAGAGAGATCCAGAGCGGTTTTGAGGGGTTCACTGAAGCGAGTGGTGGGCTGAAGCATCACATGGCTCAAGGACAAGGCATTCGCTCCCCTTTCACTGCTGTGGTGCAGGCCGCCGCACTGTCGGCAGACAGTCTCGTGAGCATGGTTCCGCGTTTACGGCATTTCCGCAGCGCGTGTGTATCATGGTTCCGCCTGTTTGCGCGGGAAACAGTTCCACATGTCTGACAGGCGCGCAAGGCTGATTGAACGAATGAGCTGAACTTCATTATTAGTGCAATACGTCTACATGAAACTGCAAAAACTTTAAATAGCTGTACTCCTAAGCTATTCAAAACTGCATTTGAGAGTCAGCGGAGGGAAAGTGAGCATTCGATTCGCTGGATGAGCAGATTCGATTCCCGTTTGAGTTTGGAGTTTTGAATCTGACGGTGAAAAGTAACTTAGAATGGTTGCAGTCAATGTTGCGCTCTCCATCGAGGGAATCACGACACTAGTGATTGAGCAACGCGAACTATAACTACCCACGCACCTGCCTCATCTTCAAATCCCGGGCCCCAGAAACATCGCGATCAGCATGTTTGAGCGTCCTGGCATGGCATGGAACTAAGGACGAGATGGCGAAGGCGAGACTGGGTCGGGCGTGTTAGAAACAGTGAATCTTAAGCGCTTCAGTCGTGTCGAAACATCGCACCAGAAGCGAAGCAAGCAGTACCGAAACAAACGCGAGTCAACCCTCGGAGGTTGAGAGGTTGCTGGAGGTTACGCGAAAGTCAAAGGTCAAGCGACCTTTGACCTGACAAATACAGCGCGACAGTTAAGGACACACAACTGACTCGTTACAGAGCAGTTGCCCGAGTCGTACTGTATCGAACCGCAACAGCAACAGTAAAGTAGTTACAAACTGCATCCTTTCATATTCCTTGTATTATTATATAATCTTGTACTTCCTTGCTATAATCAATCTACTTTGCCCTCACATATCAGCGCAAGGTGGTTCATAATTCTTCATTAAGGCTTCCGCTATTACAACACTATCATATCCAGAGTTCTCCCTTGAAAAGATCCTAAGGGGCTATTGTCAGAATCCCAGCCACTAACCACTGGGATAAAAGGGCTTGTTTGTATGGCGGGTAAGTGCGCCCATAACCCCCCAGGCCGATGTGCCTGTAACCCTTCCCTAGGATCATCGGGGTGTTAGAATCTAGCAGCAGGAATGAATGAACTAACAGGATGCAGGAGTACAAGTAGTAAACCCTAACTAGGTTGTACCCCATATGGGCTACCCCACTACAGCCTAGACAATATGCAGCACATATAGTTTGACACACCCCCATAGGCAAAGTGGGGGAGAACAAGGGGTCACACGACCAGTCAAGAGAAGCAAAACAAGCTCAGGGTGGATCACAACGTCACCACGCATTCTGAGCACAAGCAAAGGGCCACTGGGCCAGTTCACATGCAGAGATATATATGCAGCAATAACAGTACAGTGATGGCTACCTAGCAAGAGCCAGCATGCAGGTACAGTGATGGCTACCTAGTCAGCAGTGTTGGCCCGAGTGGCCACGTGGCGAAGACGAAGCTGGCCTCGCTGCTGCAACTCTCGAGCCAGGAAGTACCGCAGAGCAATGTGCTTCGTTCTGTGCTCCAGTCTGTGCTCCTCACACAAGGCAATGGCGGCCTTGTTGTCAACGTACAGCACTGGAGGAGAACGAGGCTGCTCTCCCAAGTCAGTCAGCAGGTAGGTGAGCCAGCGTAACTCCTGTGCAGCCATGGCGGTGGCGTAGATCTCAGCCTCACAACTGGAGCCGAGAACTGAAGTCGAGCGTGTAGAACGCCACGAAACTGAACCAGAGCCAAGGCTGAAGGTGTAACCCTGTGACGACCGCTGAGTAGCCAGGTCGTCAACCCAAGAAGCGTCTGAGTGCCCAGTGAGGACAACTGGGCTCGTCCCTCCAAGCACTAGCCCCATGCCTGATGTGCTGCACAAGTAACGCAGTACCCTCTTAGCAGCAGCCATGTGCTCAGGTCGGTGCCGACCAGGAGCCACGTAGCGAGCCAGGAGACCAAGAGGGTACGCGAGGTCAGGTCGAGTGCAAGTCATCAGGTACATGAGGCAGCCGACTAGCTCTGGGTAAGGACCACTCGGCTCTACGGACTCGTCCGAAGGTGGAGCTGAGAGCGTGTGACCTGTAGCCAGAGGAGTGGCCTGTGCTGAAGACCAGGTGAAGCCGAAGCGCTGAAGGACCTGCTGCACCATGTGTGACTGAGTCAAGGTGATGGTGCGCCGTGCTCTGTCTCGGGTGATCTGCAAGCCAAGGTAGCTGCGCAGCTCACCCAAGTCTGTGCACGTGTGTCTCTTCTGCAGCTCCGACTTCACGTGGGCGAGAGCCTCAGTGTCAGCAGTGGCAAAAACCAAGTCGTCGACATACACGAGGATGTAGAACGGCGGCAGGGAAGTGTCGGTGCGCAGAAACAGCGACGGGTCAGCAGTAGAAGGCGCAAACCCAAGAGCCGCAAGCGTAGTCCTCAGTGTGTCGTGCCACTCACGTGGCGCCTGGCGGAGACCGTAGACCGGCCGCCGGAGGCTCCACTGGGTACCAGGAGGGAACGACCCAGTGAAGCCCAGGGGGCGGCGCAGCCAGATCTCCTCGTGCAGGCTGCCCTGCAGGAAAGCTGTGCTGAAGTCAAGAGAGTGAAGCTCGTAGTCACGGTGAGCAGCAACGTGCAGCAGCACCCGAAGAGTGGTCATCTTCGGGGTGGGGGAGAAGGTCTGGAAGAAGTCAACTCCCTCTCGCTGACTGAAGCCTCGAGCCACGTAACGCGCCTTGAAGACAGGCGGAGAACCCGGCGGCCGCTTTACCCTGAAAATCCACATGCCACTGACGATGTTCGCCCCAGGTGGGGGAACCTCGTCAACGTAGGTGCCTGTGGACTTCCAGGAAGCCATCTCTGCGTCCATGGCTGCCTGCCACTGAGAGGAGTAGGGACCCTCTATCGCCTCTGCGTAAGAGCGCGGAGTCGGGATGTCTGGTGCATCCGGGTCTCCCTCAGGGGCAAGTAGCGAGGACACAAGATGAGGTAAAGCAGCAGCAAGGCACTGGAACTCCTCCTGCCTGTCCTCAAGGACGTCCGTGCTAAGAGCACACTCACCCCCGACGGACGGAGGATAGACAGACTCAGACTCAGTAACAAGACTGGCAGTGAAGTCTAGACGACAGGCAGCAGCAAAGTCAACAAGCTCAGCGACAAGAGCAGACGCAGCAGCAGACTCAAACGACGGGTCAGTGACAACTGTGGCTAGTAGACGCGTGACAGTAGGGTGCTGAGCACGAAACCGGTCAGACGCAGGGTCCGGAACGTCAGGCAACGAGGACGCAGGAGGAGACGGCAGAGGAACAGGCTGCGGAACAGAGGAAGGACGACGGACTACGAGGTGTGCGCTGGGGACAGCCGGCGGACGCGAACGAGGAACACGAGGACCGGTACGACCAGGACGAGCAGGCGAGACAGGACGCGACGCAGGCTCACGACGCACAGCAGGACTACCAGTCAGCTCAGCGTAAGGAGAAGGAGCAGGCAGCGGCGAGCCAGTCTGTAACGGAAGACCAGTAGACGACGGAAGAGTAAGAACCTGACGAAGAACAGAGGCAGACGGCGGCAGAGACGACGGAGACGGCGGAGCGAAGAACAGTCGTGTCGGCGCAGCTGCACCAGAACCAGCAGCTCCAGCAGCTCCAGTGCCTCCAGCAGCTCCAGTACCTCCAGCAGCTCCAGTACCTCCAGCAGCTCCAGAAGCTCCAGGCCCAGAGCCGACACCTCGAGTCCCAGGGTCTCCAACCTCTGTGTCTCCAGCAGCAGCACCCCCAGAACCAGCACCTCCAGTCCCAGGGTCTCCAACCGCAGGGTCTCCAGCAGTAGCACCCCCAGAACCAGCACCTCCAGCTCCAGGGTCTCCAACCTCAGCGTCTCCAGCAGCAGCACCCCCAGAGCCAGCACCTCCAGTCCCAGGGTCTCCAGCCTCAGTGTCTCCAGCACGAGCCCCTCCAGAACCAGCAACTCCAGCACCTCCAGTAGACAAAGGACCAGCACGACTCCGAGCTCCAGCAGCGCGACGCTGACGGCGACCGTACCTCCCTGCAGCTGCTGTGGGGTGAGAGGCACACGGGGACGAAGGCGGCCACTCCAAGGAGACCGCGCAACAGCAGACTCAGAACCCTCAGCGCCCGCACCCCCAACGGCTCCAGAACCTCCGGTGTCAGTACCCTCAGCACCAGTACCTCCAGCGACTCCAGAACCTCCAGCGCGAGCACCCTCAACAGCTCCAGGACCTCCAGCTCCAGCGCCACCAGGACTAGGCCCTCCAGCAGCTCCTGAACCTCCAGCGCCAGCACCCTCAGTAGCTCCAGAACCTCCAGCGTCAGTACCGCCAAGCTCAGCACCCCCAGACCCCTCACACGCAGGCTCAGCACCACCAGGCTCTACACCCTCAAGCTCCGCACCCTCAGGCTCAGTACCCCCAGACTCAGCACCCCCAGGCTCCGCACCCCCAGGCTCAGCACCCCGAGCAGGACCACTCGCAGGAGGACCTGAGTCACCAGTGACCTCAACCGGCGCAGTCAAGGGAGGAGGGTCTACCTGAGAAACACCTGAAGGAGCAGGACCGGGAGCGGGGAGGGGGTCTACCTGGGGAGCACCTGGAGCAAGGAAGAGCGGCGGGGGGGGGAGCGAGGCAGTGCGGTAGGGGAAGAGACGGTAAAAGGGAACCGACTCGTCGAACGTGACGTCCTGAGACGCAAAGACACGGCGCGAGGTGGGGTGGTAAAACTGCCAACCAGGCGCGTCAGGGACAAAGCCAAGGAAGACACAGGGAACAGCGCGGGCGGAGAGCTTGTCCGCGGTGGTATCGCGGACAAAGGCACGAGCACCCCAGACCCGGAAACGCGACGCATCGCCAACCTTCCCCGTCCACAGCAGTGTGGGCGAGGTCTCCGGCAAGGAGACACGGGGCCAGAGGTTGAGCTGATGCGCGGTGTACCGGACCGCAAACGGCCACAGAAAATGGGGGGCAGCCGCATGGATCATGGAGGTACGAGCGACCTCCATGACTAAGCCAATGCGGCGCTCAGCAACCCCATTATGCTGCGGAGAGGCCGGAAGCGTGAACGACTGGGTGATGCCGTGCTCCGCACAGTAGGCTGCCAAGAGGTCGGAGGAGAACTCACCACCTCTGTCAGAGTGCAGACGCAGGACAGGAAAGTCCGACCGGAACCGCTCGCGGAGCTGGAGACGAACAGCGCGGATCCAGGGGATCAAAACAGCAGGGACGTCCCCCTTGCTCTGCAAGGGGAAGACCGTGGTGTAACGCGTGTAGTCGTCGACGACCAGCAGGAAGTACCGCTCGCGGCCCTGTCCCTGGACGCGGGCTGGGCCCCACACGTCCAGGTGGAGCGTCTGCAGTGGAGCCTCTGTGGGAGGAAACGAGGAGGAGTGAGGAGCGGCGCGCTGCCGCCCCTCGACGCAAGGAATGCAGGGCGGCGCAGGCGAGGGAGGGAGGGCAGGCAGGGACCTGGGAAGACCAGAGACCAGGGAGCGAGAGTGCATGCTACGCAGGCGAGGCAAGGAGGGGTGACCAAGGCGGTGGTGCCACAGGAGAGTGTCGTGCGACAAAGCGCGACACTCGCAGGGGGCCGCCAGCTGACCAGACGCAGACGCAGACGCAGACACAGCTACCTGAGGGGACTCAGTGGTCAGTGTGTACAGACTCGAGCCAGGTGCACGGGTGAACGTGGCCAAGTGCCGGCCCGTCCTAGCACACGTACAGTGAGTCACTCGCTGACTCGCAGGAGTGAACTGGTGAACCCCCCCATCCTGGAGGTCAGCTCCACTCACCAAGTTCGTAGAGAACGAGGGGAGGTAAAGACCTGACAGCGAGCCGGACGGGACGGCCGGACACGGCAGAACCGTGGAATAGTGGGCAAGGACTGGACCCCCAGAGGGGTCCGCCAGGGAGACCGGGACTGGCCGACGGAGCGGCGTGAGTGCGGTGCAGTCGCGAAAGAAGGAGCGGGAAGCTCCTGAGTCAAGGGTGAAGGTGTGCGAGACCGCAGTGGGCGCAGTACCAGAGAGAGCAGACACAGCAGCACCTGATGCCACGGCCTCACCAGTACCTAGAGCAGTAGACGTACTAGCACCGAGAGCAGCAGCCTCACCAGCACCTAGAGCAGGAGACGCACTAGCACCTAGGGCAGCAGCCTCACCAGGGTCAGGCGGTACGCACAGGCAACAGGCACGGTCAGCACTAGTAGACAATGCATACATGGCAGTGAGAATAGCATCATAGTCAAGCGCAAAGATATCTACCCTCTGTCTATGCAGCTCCAGCCAGGTGGGGAGCTCAGCCTCGTCGCCAAACACTGTGCGCCAGTCGTCGCTCAGACGGGCGAAGCAGCGGGACTGTGTGTGACCAAGCGTCCCACAAGGCTGACCAGTCCTAGCACCTGTGCGAATGACGTACGGGCAGCGGACTGTACGCGTAGACCTGCTACACTGAGCGTACCACTCCTGGAGCTGCCGGGGCGTAAGTGTCTCACGTGGACGTCCCTGCAGCTGCAGCTGGCCACTGCCAGACGCTCCCAACTGACCAGCTCCAGGGCGACAGCTACGACGGCTACCGCGACAACCCCAGCTAGTATACCACTCACTAAGCTGCTGAGGCGTCAGAGGCTCGCGTGAATGTCGCTGGAGCTGCATCTGGCCACCTGCCAGTAGCAGTAGCGCAGGCAAGGCAGGCGCGGCAGGCAGGCAAGCAAGCAGGCAGGCAGGCAGGCCGGCAGGTAGGCAGGCAGGTAGGCAGGCAGGCAGGCAGGCAGACAGGCAGGCAGGTAGGCAGGCAGGCAGGCAGGCAAGTAGACACGCAGGCAGACAGGCAGGCAGGCAGGCAGGCCGGCAGGCAGGCAGGCAGCCAGGCCGGCAGGCAGGCAGGCAGACAGGCAGGCCGTCAGGCAGGCAGGCAGGCGCTCACCAAAGGCTGGGAGAGCAGGGCCGGCGCTCGAGTAGGCGCACGACAGCGGCGACGTCGGGGCCGCAAAACCGGCTGCAGAGCAGGGCCGAAACAGCTGGAGGGCGGGGCCGCGTCAGCGGCAGTAGCAGGGTGGGGCCGCGTCAGCGGCAGGTCGGGGTCGTGGCAGCTGCAGGGCGGGGCCGCATCAGCGGCAGGTCGGGGCCATGGCAGCTGCTGGGCGGGGCCGCATCAGCGGCAGGTCGGGGCCGAGGCAAAGGGCCGCGCGCGGCCGCGCTAGGGAGTAGCGGGCCGCGCGCGGCTCGGCGCGGGCTGTTGCGGGCCGCGCGCGGGCCGTGCGAGGCAGGAGCAGGCCTCGCGCGGGCTGCGCGAGGCCGTAGCAGGCCGCGCGCGGCTCGACGCGGGCTGCGCGGGCTCGGCGCGGGCTGCGCGCGGCAGCTGCGAGCTGCGCGCGGCTCGGTGCGGGCTGCGCGCGGTTGCAGCGGGCTGTGCGCGGCTCGGTGCAGGCTGCGCGCGGCTGCAGCGGGCTGCGCGCGGCTCGGTGCGGGCTGCGCGTGGCTGCAGCGGGCTGCGCGCGACTCGGGGCGGGCTGCGCGATCTCGGTGCGGGCAGCGCGCGGTAGCAGCGTGTGTGCGGGCCCGACAGGCGTGTAGAGGCGGCGCGCGGGCCTTACGGGCCTCTAGGGGCAGCGCGCAGGCAAGGCAAGGCAAGGCAAGGCTACGTGGGGTAGCGCGGTAACCGCAGCGGTAGGTGGGCCCGAAAAAAAAAAACGGTCCTACGGACCTTAGTGCTCTGAAACCATGTTAGAATCTAGCAGCAGGAATGAATGAACTAACAGGATGCAGGAGTACAAGTAGTAAACCCTAACTAGGTTGTACCCCATATGGGCTACCCCACTACAGCCTAGACAATATGCAGCACATATAGTTTGACACGGGGATCTCCAGTGGACCTCTGACACCCCCCCGCACTGGGATGCCCGAGGTGCACACACCGGGATTCGAACCCGAGACCTTTGCTCTGATACCATGTCAGAATCCCAGCCACTAACCACTGGGATAAAAGGGCTTGTTTGTATGGCGGGTAAGTGCGCCCATAACCCCCCAGGCCGATGTGCCTGTAACCCTTCCCTAGGATCATCGGGGATCTCCAGTGGACCTCTGACAGCTATCTCAGCCCAACATGGTATGAGAGCAAACAGGGGAAACTCCACTACCTCCAAGTCATTACAAGACATGGCAACAAGCAAGGAAAGGAGCTCCTCTAACGGCTCCCCGGGCACTACCCCTACTCCACCTCCTGCCTCTGGCCTACAGACAGAGGAAGGCACGACAACAAGACCAAGGGTGACATCTACTGAGACTCCCGCAAATCACCCCGTGAACTTCGACCCAAGCATGATGGAGAAGTTTTTCTCCTTCATGTCCCTCTACAAGCAGCACCAGCAGTCGGGACCTGCACAATCACACAACAGAAACAACAATGGAGCAACTCCCATGAGCCTTCGACGGGTCGTCATATGCGTGCGGAAATCAACAGCAGCAACCCACCTTCGCCCCGTACGAGCGCGGGTCGATCAGCTTCATGCCGCAGCCTCCACCTGGTCAAGACAAACCACTGGACGCGTTACAAGTGCAATCACAGTTCGCGCACGTTCTAAAACTGCAGACATCAAGACCTTTCGACGGAAAGGACTTCTTCACCTGGTCATTCGAGTTTGAGTTGATGATGGAAGGCGCGCAGATACTCGGCTTCTTCGACGGGTCCCTGCAATATCCAGCAAACGGGACGCAGTACGAGAAACAGCAGTACACGTATCAATCGATGATGGCGTATACGATTCTACTGAGGAACGTCACACCGACTCAGCAGCAGAACATTCGGTCTTACCGGGCCTTCGGCAACTCGGCGGAACTCGCGTACAGCCACCTGAAGAGCCTGTATCAAGCAACAGACAGTGTAAACCAGAGCAGGTTAATGGCGCAATTGACAACAGTTGAGATGAAACCAGGAGAGAAAGGAATGGCATATATCAGCCGATGTCGCGAACTGCGCGACAAGCTTCTTCGATGCGGAGGGTCGATCTCTGAAGACGCCTTCGTGACGGTCATCATTGGTGGTCTCGGTCCTCAATGGCGCGCCACCAAAGCTATCCTCCGAGCCCACGGCAGAATCTCTGAAGCAGCACTCTGCGCCGAAATCCACGCCGAGCAGCAGGACATGGACCTGCAAGAAGAACGACACAGGAAGAAGACAACAGCATCAGAATTTGCCTTCCACACTCAGCGACGCTACAACAACTACAACAATCGACAGCAACAACCGAAGCCAGTACCTCCCTTCTGTCACATCTGCAAGACGTCAGGGCACCCGCGCACGCACTGCCCGAATCGTCAACAGTTAACAACTCCGCAGCGGCAGCTACGACCTTCAAGCAACCAAGTCACGTCAACACAGGCGAACCCAACGACCCAAATTTAAGCTTCAACAACTTCAACGGGACAACCTGCACAAGGAGCAAGAAACATCGTTAGCTGTATGGCAAGACTGAGTGACTCTTGCGTCACGGAATCACCACCGTACTACTCACCGGAAGAACAACTCGATGAAACCACTCCTCGACGCGAGTTACTTCACCCGAACCCGACGTACGCCGCCATCGCCCAAAGCGAGCCATCCGGGAAGGACACATGGTTCCTGGATAGCTGCTGCGGGCAGCACATGTGTTCTTCGGGACGCTTCGTACAACGAGAGTATCAGCTTCAACGAGAAGTCGTCATCACCGTCGCCAACAACCAAAACCTGCGCACACGACGACAAGGAATCGTTCAACTTCAGTCACGGGAGACAAATGTCATCCTACAAATGTTCAAGGTTTTAATTGGAGAAGGTCTCGGATACAACTTACTGAGCGTCAGTCAGCTGATGGCGAAAGGCATCCATCTTGAAGCAGACAGCACCACCCAGGAGTTCAAGCTGTACCACGGGAGAGGCGGTCTCTACATCGGCAAGGCGGTCCTCAAGAACAACGTCTTCGTTCTTGACTTCGTTCCCGATCTTGGCACCGCCGACAGTGACGCCATCATGAACTTCACCAACTGGACACATCCTCCAGATCTTGATCCAGACTTCAGTCCGGGCGGCTTCTGGTACTCACACACCATTCCTGAAACAGAAAGAACAAGAGCGTTAGCAACGATTCAACAATCGGCAGCAGCAGAGACAACATCGACAGCAGCAGAGGCAACATCGGCAGCAGCAGAGACAACATCGACAGCAGCAGAAACAACATCGGCAGCAGCAGAGACAACATTGGCAGCAGCAGAGACAACGACAGCAGCAGCAGGAACATCAACACCAGTCGCCGGTCCTTCGACGGCACCACCCTTCATCGACGACACGCCACCAACACCCGCACAGCAGCTTCAACCAGCACCGCGAGAAGTTCACCGTAGCGCCAACTTCACCGCCGGCTTCTACTCCAACTCCGACATGTACCGACGCTCCCAAGGACACCGCGCCACTGAAGGAACCTGGCACGCAAGGATGGGACATCCGAGTCACACGGTGTTAAACAACACAATAAGAGCAGGAGTTCTTGACAAGGACTCACTCCTACTGACCGACGGCAGAGAACTTCAGCGAGCTCGAGGAACATGCTTCACCTGCCCTGAAGCAGACTTAACGCGACAGCCGTTTCCATCTCACCACAATCCAAGCGCACCAGCTTACGCACCGCTCGAGAAAGTGTACAGCGACATACTGTACAACCGCGAACCTGGACAAAACACCTACAACTACACGATTACCTTCATCGACGCCGCGACCAGATACGTCTGGCACCTCAACCTACCCAGCCGCGACATGGCCTTCGAAGCGTTCGTCGCGTGGCTTCCTGCAGCAGAAAGAGAATCGGGCGTAAAACTGAAAAGCTTTCAGTCAGACGGGGGAGGAGAATACACCTCACAGAGGTTCAAGGACTACTTGGCAGAGAGGGGAATCAAGCGACTCATCTCCCTTCCCTACGCCCATCAACAACAAGGTGTAGCAGAAAGGATGAACAGGACACTTCAAGCCACCATGCGCAAGCTGCTGCGTGGCATGCATCTGCCCAACCACCAGTGGCCCGAAGCAATGGACCACGCCGTCATGCTGCACAACTTGCTCTCGTCATCATCGCTCCCGAACAACGCATCACCGCACCTGCTGTGGACAGGAAAATTGGGCAGCACAAAAATGTTACGAGTTTTCGGGTGCATGGTACAGTACCGACCACCATCTGCACGCGCCGGTCGATTCTCCCAACGAGCACAGTGGGGAGTACACCTGGGCATCGAAAAACACCACAACGCATGGAAAATCTTCGACATCAACAGCAAGGAAACAGTCGCAGCACGTGATGTAATCTTCTACGAACACCTCACCCTCGACGTTCATCTCGCGTACGTCAGAGCCAACAGACCTGACCTCACGGGCGGATTCACTGGCACCCGAGCCTTCGCCTCGGCAGAAGACGAAGCAGACTGGGACGAGCAGAACGTGGACCGAGCCTCGGAAGAAGCCGGACCTCTTCCCTACTGCCCAGTGGACGTACCAATGGACGACGAAGACCCACGCGAAAGCATCAACGCCGAAGTTTACTACCACTTCGCCGACAACGGTTACGTTACACCTGCTGAAGTCAACACCAACGAAGCAGAACGCGTAGGACCCAACTTCGCACCTGATCCAGAAGCTGGAGACGAAGCAGTCTATCCCGAGGACACCACACTCCCCCGCTACACACAGAGTGGACTCCAAATCCTTGGCCTCGTCACCGCAGTCCACGGCGCCGACATTCCTAAGGAGCCTGCGACGGTTCAACAGGCTCTGGGGGGGGAGCACAGGGAAAAATGGCGCGAAGCCATGGACAGGGAATTGAAGGCGTTAGAAGAACGCAACACCTGGAAGGTCGTTCCTATCGGCGTAGCACGAAACAAGACCATACTTACCGGAAAATGGGTCTTCCGTGTGAAGACGAAAGCAGACGGCACCATCGACAAGTTCAAAGCACGCTGGGTCGTACGCGGCTTCGACCAGGAGCACGGACGTGACTTCACCGAAACCTTCGCTCCGGTCAGCCGCCACACTTCACTGCGAATTCTCCTCGCGATCGCCGCCATGAAGAAGAAGAAGCTGCGACAAATCGACGTCGCGAACGCGTTTCTCTACGCACCTGTTGACGCAGAAATTTTTGTGGAGCTGCCGCACGGCTCCAACACAGATTCCACGCATGTCTGCCAGTTGCTCAAGTCACTCTACGGGATCAAACAGGCCCCGCGACTGTGGCAACAGTACCTACACGCTCGCCTCATCCGCATCGGCTTCAAACAACTCCCGCACGATCAAGGAATGTACCGCCTCACGAAGAACGACGACTACGCCCTACTAATCGTCTGCGTAGACGACCTCCTCTACATCGGGTCAAATGACGGCATCACTACCTGGTTCGAAGGGGAGCTGCAGCAAGACCTCACACTCACGGTCTCGCCTACCGTCACTCAGTACCTCGGCCTCAACATCCGAGAAGAAGAAGACGCGATCTACCTCAGCGCCGAAAAGTACGCCGACACCATCGCCAAACGCTTCGGTCTCACGCCGGCCGCGATCTCAACACCATACCGCTACACGACAGGAGCCGACAAGGGAAAATCCACCTTACTCAAACCCGCCGGCGTACGCGACTATCAGAGGAAGCTAGGATGCCTCCTCTTCGCAGCCGTTACCTGCCGTCCCGACCTCTCATACTTCGCAAGCCAGCTCACCACCTACCTCAAGAAGCCCGAAACAGAGCACCTGGCGGAGCTCGACCGCGCTCTTCACTACTTCATCAGCACCCCGACGATCGGCCTAACCTACCACAAGAACGCAACTACACCAACCAAGCTAATCGGCTACGTCGACGCCGATCACGCCGGCGACTCCGACAACAGGCGCTCACGCACCGGCTACGTCTATCGCCTCGAACCTATCGGTCCTATCTCCTGGCAATCGAGCAAGCAGGAGTTAATCGCGCTATCTTCAGCTGAAGCAGAATACATTGCACTCTGCTCAGCCACCAAGGAGGGACTTTATCTTCGCGAGCTGCTGGAAGAAGCAAAGTTAGCCGAGTTACCCAACTTCACCCTGTTCTGCGACAATCAGTCAGCAATTCGCATCGCCAACAAGAACGGCTTCGCGAACAGGACGAAACACATCGCCCTGCGCTACTTCTTCGTGAAGGACGAGATCGAGAAGGGGAGACTCGAGCTGTCATACTGCCCCACGTCCGAGATGGCAGCTGACTATTTGACCAAGAAGCTCGGAAAGCAGAAGTTCGAGTACTGTATGCTGCTGACTGGACAGAGCCACGTCATCAGCAACGACACTCCAGAAGCGAAGGGGAGTGTTGGAAACAGTGAATCTTAAGCGCTTCAGTCGTGTCGAAACATCGCACCAGAAGCGAAGCAAGCAGTACCGAAACAAACGCGAGTCAACCCTCGGAGGTTGAGAGGTTGCTGGAGGTTACGCGAAAGTCAAAGGTCAAGCGACCTTTGACCTGACAAATGTCAGAGGTCCACTGGAGATCCCCGATGATCCTAGGGAAGGGTTACAAGCACGTCGGCCTGGGGGGTTATGGGCGCACTCACCCGCTATACAAAACAAGCCCTTTTATCCCAGTGGTTAGTGGCTGGGATTCTGACATGGTATCAGAGCGAAGGTCTCGGGTTCGATTCGCGGTATGTGCACTTCGGGCATCCCAGTGCGGGGGGGTGTCAGAGGTCCACTGGAGATCCCCGATGATCCTAGGGAAGGGTTACAGGCACGTCGGCCTGGGGGGTTATGGGCGCACTCACCCGCTATACAAAACAAGCCCTTTTATCCCAGTGGTTAGTGGCTGGGATTCTGACAACAAATACAGCGCGACAGTTAAGGACACACAACTGACTCGTTACAGAGCAGTTGCCCGAGTCGTACTGTATCGAACCGCAACAGCAACAGTAAAGTAGTTACAAACTTCACCCTTTCATATTCCTTGTATTATTATATAATCTTGTACTTCCTTGCTATAATCAATCTACTTTGCCCTCACATACCAGCGCAAGGTGGTTCATAATTCTTCATTAAACGCTTCCGCTATTACAACACTATCCTACCCAGAGTTCTCCCTTGAAAAGATCCTAAGGGGCTATCTCAGCCCAACAGGGCGGAGCGACATGGATGTCGTTTTTCCGCGTCCTTTAGCCCCTGGCATGGACGTTAGAGGCATATATGTCGTGGGACTTGCGATCAACTAAGTTTAGATCGCCAGAGCCGCTAGTGCGTGTTGTGTCGAGTGGCATCCTACGTTTTTGCCCCTCATTTGCTTTGCAATGTGAAGAACACATCACTAGGCATCAAGTAAAAGAAGTCAGGGAGTAAGTGATTCATCTCTTTCTTGTATGGTACAATAGAGTGACAGTACTTAAGGTACATTCCTGTGTAGACACAAATGTCTCAATCACTTTGTGACACCCAAAAACAGCCTATACTGTATTGTGTCACAATTGCGAGTCGTGTTTCTGCGACATGTACTGTATTTTTAATTGGTCAGCGTGAAACGCGCTAACGTCGCGGACGAGTTGTAAATTGACCCGTCAATTTCGGAAAGTCGCCCGCGGTCCGAAATGTCAATGTATTTGGACCCCTCGACAATGACAATTCCGCGCGGGAAAAGAATCCGCGCGTCACAACCACACCCCAGCCAATCATTTGACGAGACTGGTGTACAGTCATTTCGGAAAACCAATCAGATGCGCACAACTGTTTTTTTCGCCTGATCGCCTTTTGTCGCGATACATCCAACGTTTGAGACGCGACATTGAAAAACTGTGTAGACGCGACTCGGAAAATAGTGCATTGAGACATTTGTGTCTACACTGGAATGTACCCTTACAGTTGGTTCTGATAAGCAACCAGCACCCAAAAACGGGAAATGAGGAGATCAAGAACCACACTAACAAAATCACCAATCGCGCAGCGGCCTCAAGAAGATGACGCGCGTTTCCAAGGGCCCAGCCAAGAACCTTTGGCTGCTGGGGGCATGACGTACCCGCCATCCCCATCCACGCTTCTCCTCCTCATGGCCAATGCAGCGTCGCATTTGTCAATCCCCATCCTCTCTGCTGACGACAGGCTGTGTCGCCGAGGAGGCTGCGACGCCTGTGGCGAGTCGCAACGCGTGGAGGCAGCGCACTGCACGTCGCACGAGCAGGAGTTGCTCATGCCGTGGCAGCTCCGGCAAATGCTGGACGATGGCTTGAAGGCAACATCCCATTCCGATTCAGCAATACGCGCTTCAAGTTCGCTTCGCACTTTGCTGCATCCGGGCGACGAAATCCTCGTCACAGTCTCGGCCGTCGCGAGTAGATCTCGCTGCACGCTGCGCGCTACCGGGATCCCGTCACTCGAGGCGGCTCCGCCGCCGGCTCGGAGGCTCAGGCGCGAAAGCGCCGGAAGTACCGGCGACGCCTCGCGCGAAACAGAGCGCTGACGAGAAGGCGCCCGGCGGGTGGTCACCTGCTGGGCAGCGCGCTTCGGCCTCAGAAAATAGGTTTCACCCGGGACGAGGGGCGTGGTTGGCGACACGACGGAAACGACCGATGTGAGATGCGTGTCGGGATACTCAGAGAGGACGGTCTGAGCCGTTAGATGCTCGCCGTTTTGGGTCGACGAGTCGTCGAAGAAACGAGCGGAGCCGTCAGGGAGCATTACGATGACAGGATCGTTCTCTAGTATGGTCTCTGTTACGGCTTTGGAGGTTCTGAAGGAGAATTTCCGCGGAGCTATGGCGCTGATTGAAGCCATGTCGTGAAGTGATTGCGAATGCGATGTAAGTCGAATTCACTGAGTTTATATCTGAAGCGAGAGGGAACTCGCGGCTGCGCAACGATGAGGGCAACATTGGCGTCTCGAGAAAGATGAAGACCGAAACTATTCTGGAAAAACGGAAACTGAAGCAGTTAATAGCTTGATCCGCGATCTAGGCGTTTTTTCCGTACATGCGTTTGTATCTAGGAGGCAGAATGAATGGCTTGATCTCGATCACGTGCGTCGGATCAAAACCCGCGTCCCATAGTGAGAGCTGCTTGTCACCTTCCTTTTCCATGTTGCTAATGTTGTAGTCTTTCGAAGTAAATACAGGCATTAGTCACGTAAATGCCTGAGCGGAATGAAAAGCGCTGTGAAGAATTGCACACAACGGAACAGATACAACGCAGTAGAGAGGGAAGCGGGGAAGTGCACCATTCACCCAAATGCTCAACGCTTAGAGCGGAGCGGAGAGGTGGGCTGGCTGCACGTCAGGGGCGAATTTTGTGGAGCGGAAGAGGAGGGAATGGGATGGACGGCTGACAACCACAGAAAACGCGATCGAAGGGAAGCGAAGAAGTTGACGGAAGTGTTGTGAGCACGTGATCGCCAGAGGTGAAGGGTAGGGGCAGAGCAGAATGAAGCGGGTTCTGTGTTGATTCTGTCGGCACCGTTACAGGGTAAGAAACGCATGGCACGCAGTATTGTCGCTTTCGGGTCATTTACGGGGCATTTCAATCAATCCCAGAGCGCAAAAATGCGGAGCTCGTAAGGTATTTTCAAACCTCATTCGCCCACATACTGTATACCGTCACCTTAGGCCGCGTAACCATTTTGACGATTGCACTTTCGCCAAAACGAACAGTTTAAACGAAGCCGAGTTTTAACGCTGAGATTCGCCGCTCCCAACCATCGAGATTGTCATCCGTGACCTAGTTCTCGTCGCAAAAACAGGGTAACTATGATGCAACAAAGCGTATCATCTTGTTCTGTTCCAGACGCGTTTGAAGCATCGCGGTAAGCACGCTTGACCATTCCGACAAAAACGAGCACGAGAACGGCCGCTAGAAGCGGCGAGAGAGGGATTCGCGGAACGACATGGCCCCCGTCTTTTGCATGCTCTGCCCCCGGGACGGCGGCGTTAGGGGCATGGCGTCGAACTAGCAACACTCGTAGCATCGTCAACTTAGGGTTCCGGGTACGCATCGAGCCATCTCCCCACTTGGTCCCTCTGCACATCGACGCACACTTTACAATACGTATATGTGCCGTTCGCTGCTGTCACTTATTCCCGTTACTCCCGCATTCGTTACAGTATAATAGAAGCTGAAGGCGACGGCTGAGTCTGGGGAGAGGCTGCTTATTGTTGACGAGACGCAACGGCCCGTTTAGAATGCAGGCGAGGCTACGGACCAGGAGGGCATCGCAGATCTAGATTTCGGAAAGACCAGGCTCGACTGTAACCCCGATTGCATGCATACGGGGAAAAAGGAACGGAGGGAAGGGGGGTTTTCCAAAGGCAAAGTTCTGGGTGAGATGGAAATCTTCTGTGCGTTTCCCTCTTCTTTTATTCCATTCCCTTTCCCCGTATGTACGCAGAGTTGTCCCCTTCATCAACATCCACCCAGCATGTGCGTGCAGTAACCGCACTCCAGCCAGCGCCACTTGGTGCACAACTCCAATGCCAGGTACCAGCATAGTGCTAGTTCTGCATCACTAGGACCATACATGATTCACCACTAACCTGACTCTGCTTTGCACTAGAACATACCCATTTGCATTTTGTACCTATACAGCTCATTCTTGTATAGTACATTGCAATGGCTAAAAGTACAGCCTGTTGAGCGAACCAATCAGCATCTAGCACTCCTTTTGCTCTCAAGCAGAGTCAGGAACAGAAAGCATCAATTGCCGCAACCATGGTCCGTGACTGCTTTCTCAAAGCCCAAATCGCTGCTGGAGATTGCCTTCCCTACCGCCTTTTCTCACAATCTGGGTTCTTTCTCCACAGCAAACAAAGATTTTCTGCTGCAGGGAAAAAAAAAATGCATGAAGAAGATGGGGCCAGAATATGGCGCCATTTGCATAGTTGTCTAGAAGATTTCGCGCGGTACCAGGGGCCCAGACAGAAACCTCTGGCTGCTAGAAGGCATGGCGTGCCTGCTGTCCCCATCGACGCTTCTCCTCCTGGTGGCCAATGCAGCGTCACATTTGTCCATCCCTATCCTCTGTGCTGTCGACAGGCTGTATCGCCGAGGGCCCTGCGATGCTTGCGGAGCGTCACCATTCGTGGGGGGGGCGCAGTGCACTTCGCACGAGCAGTAGTTGCGCATCCCATGGCAACTCCGGCGAATGCTGGATGATGCGGGAGCATTCCATTCGGTCGTGAACGACGGAGAGCCCTGGAATTCTCGGAAATCGGCGAAAACAGTGCCAGGTTGCAGATCAACTGTGCGACTGCCGTGCTGGTCGCTCGCTGTGTTGATCCAAGTGATTGGCAACGGGGTTGCTGCCGCCGCCGCCTCTGCATCAGCACCATTGGCGGCAGCAAATGCGGGCTGAAGATTCTTTTCAGGGGCAGTGAGGCGGCGTAAGTTGCTGGGCGTGAGCTGCGCGAGCGTTGAGAGGACTTTAGATTTGATCGATGAGCCGTTCGACGAAGAATGCCGAGAGGTGGTGGCGATCGTGGCTCCAGCTGATGTGCTGGCCTGCACGTTAGCAATACTGTAGCATTCTTCGTCAAGTGCAGCAATCTGGAAGGGGAAAAGAGGAATAAAAAAGGGGATGGGTTGACATTTAAGGCTGAGGTTAGGGTGATGCTATTGTTTAGGAGCTCGGGTGAAAGCATTAAAATTTCGCAAACGGGGTTTACCTCAGCGAGGATGGGATTCTTGGTCGTAAATGGCGATGGGGAGCGAGGAGGCTTGGATTCGCTTCGCTGGCTGGTAACACTGGACACGGACGACGCTGGCGACAGCACACCCTGTTGCCTTTCGAGAATTGCTGGACCAGAACTGTTTTTCTGATTGTGCCTTCCACTGTAGGTCTTGGACTTGAAAAGCCCACGCTTTCCTATCGAATCCTCATCCGCGCTGTAGGCCTCTCCGCGTCCACCCAAATTGGAACAAAAGCTGCGGCGTCTGCTACCCAAGCATGTATCCGTAGAAACGAAACCAAATTCCGATTCCGATTCGGCGATGCTCGTTTCCAGTTCGCTTCGCACATTTCTGAGAAAATGACTCCAGTGGCCAAAAACGTGATTCACCATTCCTCGCGTGGCCACGAATGACTAGAGTGGCCACCCAAATTGGTGATAATGACTCGAGTGGCCACGCCAGGGGATTTTAGCTGACTTTTTTTTCTTCGTCGCATTACCCTACGGGGTTTTGTAGCCCCGAAATTTCCCATTCCTGCGAGGGTTATCCTGAGGTAGTGTTCATAATCATTGACCACCCGAAATTTTAGCCAGAGGTGGCGGGCGCGAACGTGGCCCGCCCACTGTACAGGAAAACGTCAAATATTCAGAACAATAGTGTTTGCGCGACCAATTTCGAGGTAATGCGCGGTCATATTCCAAACCAATTGATCGAGCATATCCAACCGCGATCATATACTTCTATTGACCCGAAACTTGCCGTCATAGCAATAACGACCGCGCATGATTGGTCAAGATTTATGCGCGGAGCTATTGTGGCCATTGCGCGTCCAATCAAACACATTCTTTAAGGTTTGGCGATAATATTTGAACGCGTTCATATATACACAATTTGCTATATGATCCCGCCAATCATTTACTAAAAACACTCGCACAAAAGTTAAACTCTAGCCAATTAGGTTCGTATTAAGGCGCTCAATCTTGTTTGGTACGCCCTTTCCATCTTCCCGCGCTTTACCATTTGACCCATATGCTAGAGATCGCTCACACCAGTTCTTCTCGTCGTTTTAGGGTTGACATCTGCCTTAGCATTTGATTAGACCAGCTAGGTCCTTATAGTAGGTTCATCTAGGAGGGCCTACGGTTAGAACGCACCTATTTGCCGCAATGAGTTCGACGTCATATACTTCTAACACAGAGTCCGACTCAGGCGATGACGACACAGAGTTTTGCTTCGTTGGAACTGGAGAGCCAAAGCAAAGTGATATGTACCGTGCGTTGCTCCGGGAAATGGTCGCCGACGAGGCTCCCTCGCCACAAATCGTCATAGATGATCGAGCACCATTGTGTGAAGGTCAACTTTACTCGTCTAAGCAATTTTTGTACGAAGCACTCGAGGACTATTCCGTAGCCTGCAACTTCGGATTTAGGGTTACGAGGGGTAGGCGAAACAGAGCCAAAGCCATATGCATGAGTCAACATGAGCGTCGTAAACCCCCGTGCCGGTGGCGGTGTGAGTACTCTACTAACGGAGTGGGTGGGTTTTGGCGTGTCGATAAACTGTCCGCCCCATCATCCCACTGCTGCCCAGTCGTTGATCGGGACCGCTACGTGAAACACACGACAAATAAGGTGTCCTATTTGCAGCGTCATCACGGCAATCTTGTCCAAGCTGCACCACATCACCCTCCCGGGACGTACAAGGAACAGATTGCGTCTATCGGTGGTCCCGATATTAATTATAAGCAATCTTGGTGGTAAGTTTCCAAACATTCATTTCACATGCCTGCTATTGTCACATGCAAGTTCTTAATCATCCCATCCACCTCATGTTTGTGCCACCTGCTTTTGGTCTCTTGCACACCGCCGTCCGTTTTGCAGGCTCAAGGAAAAGATGTTGAAGGAACGTTTTGGGGATTGGAAAACGTCTTTCCGGTACATTCCGCGGGTGTTGGAACGCTTCAAAGAGATTGACGCTGATTCAACGCTCGACCTGGTGACAAAGGATCACGCTTTCTTCCGGGCTTTTGTCGCCCCATCCGCGTCAAGGACTGCTCTACGGTTCCGTCGACCAGTCATAGGTTTGGATGGTACATTTCTTATTCGTGCGCAACGGGCCACGCTCTTGGTAGCAGCTGCTAAAGATGGAAATAACCAGCTCGTTCCACTCGCTTACGGCCTGTGTGAGAGTGAGAACAAAGATAGTTGGAAGTGGTTTTGTGAGAATTTGTTGAAGCATTTTCCGTCGTGGCCGGCCACCCAGGATGCCTCCCTCATCAGCGATCGTGACAAGGGTTTAAAGCCGGGATCTCAAGTATAAAAATGAGCTGGAAGTTGGTGAGGGGAGCTTGCTTGTGATTGGTCAACGAGGTGGATAGTTTGACGAGGGATGAAGCGAGGAGTGCGAACTACAGTAAATCGCAAGTTTGAGTCCGAACCAGGGAGGCACGGAATCTGGTTCGGTGACGAAGCTCCAACACCAGCAATTTCTCATCATACCCAAACAATCTCAAGTATCAGCAATGTGTTTTGCATTTGCTCCAGGGGCAAAAACGTGAGTGTGTCGCACACTCAACTTCCAAACCAACCAGTCAATTCGCCAGCACTAACAGGGTAATGAGAGCTGCAAGTGTTTTGCAATTGAAGGCCAATTCTCGTACTTGAGATCCTGGCTTTAATTCCGGCAGTTAAAGCAGTTTTCCCATCCCAATTCCCCCATTACTTTTGCAGCTGGCACTTGGAGCAGAATGTGCTCAAGTTTGGCCCCAACGCCTCCGAACTCTTCAAGAAGCTCGCCAACTGCCGCACCAAGCGGAAGTTTGGCAAACTCGTGAGGAGATGCCGGACCGAATGTGCTGCAATGGCTAACTATCTCTTTGGGGTCGAGGAGGCCAGTGCACAGCAGAGCCGGGGTGGACGCGGGGCCAACCAGCGTGCACGGGAACCAGAGACGGGGGATGGGTTAACAAGCCGCAGAGGTGCTGCAAGAAGAGCGAGAATGGAAAGGATGGAAGTGCGGCGGCAAAGGAGGAGTGGTCGCAGAGGAGAGCAGCAGGCACCATCACGGCAGGAACCTTCTCAACAGGCAACATCTCGGCGACGACCATCACAGCAGCCAGTGACACAACCACCATCATCTTTGCAGGGACGGTCTCAGCTGCCACACGCTCAGCAGTCTCCACTGCAGCACACACCATCTCACCGTACACCGTCAAGGCACAGAAGAGTACATCAGCATTCAACTCAGCAACACTCAACACAGCAGCCGTCATCTCAGCAGCAGCCATCTCAGCCGCTTCCATCTCAGCCGCCCCAAAGGGACCGTGGGTTGCCCCCCCTGCCAACTGCAGATAATACCAGGGACCGACCTACAGACATGCAGCCTCAATCGGCGGCTGCTGACAACATGCATCCACGTGATCGTGTGACAGCAACCACATCCGCGCACCCTTCTTTGGCAGGCGAGAATGAGAGAGACAATGCTGCAACCTCCTCCGACAGTGAGGCGGAGGTGGATACCACAGATGAAGTATTCAAGGAGCACTTTAACGTGGAGGATGGGAGTCAAATCAGCTGTGGGGAGGATTCGGAGCCTGATGGGGATGAGGGGCGTACAGACATGGGCTACGGCTGCCAAGCTAACACAACTACAACTCAACCGCCATCCACCACGACATCGCAACAAGCGGCCATGAGACGCCAACGGCGGATGGAGATTATCAGGGGAAAGCGGAATGCAAGAGAGGCAGGTGCAAGAAGGCGGGAACGCGCGGGATCACCAGAAGCCCAGCTGCCTACGCAAGGGATCCAAAGTGCGGGTCGGCCACTGCCGCAACAGGAAGTTCGGACAGACATGGGTCAAGCCAACGAAGCCGCAGCGGCAACGAACGTGAACCACGCTGTAGAGACGGGAGGGGGGGGGTCGGACAATAGTGATGCTGAGCGGGTGGACAGTGACACCATGGAGGATGGGGCGGGCATTATTGTTCGCACGGGTCAGGATGGACCGAGATACAAGAGGAAGAAAAAGATCACAGTATTCATCAAGCAATGGGCACGGTGTTATGCCCCCACCTGTCGGTTTGGCATTTACAGCAGCCAGATGGTGGAGTCGATCAACAATGCAATTAAGAAGATCCGCATCTTGCCGGCATCTTACGTGATGGCGGGCATGTGGGATTGGATGGCAAAAATCTACTCGGATGGGTAGAAGAGGTTATCCAACTGGCAGCATGCATTGACGGTCGAAGCTGAGAAGCGGTTTGAGCTGAAAAAGAACCGAAGCCGTGGTTACAGGGTCACTCGCAATGGTCCGAGCAAGGCAAGAGTTCGGAACAAGGGGAGCACCTTGGACCGACGTCGCCTCTCCTTCAACAACGATGTGGGAGAGAGAGTGTGCGAGTGCAAGAACTGGCAAGAATATCGGTTTCCCTGTTCTCATGCGTTTGCACACTTACGGGATAGACAAATGGATGTTATCCCCTTGATCGCCAGGTATTGGAAGACGGACAATTGGAGAAGGACGTACTCGGCGCTCATTCCGTATTCGTGTATAGACACGGTCATTGCGGAGACCGAGCCCGTTGAGGAGGGAGTTTGTGATCCCCCGGTCTTTGTGCAGAGAGGATCAGGGCGGCCACAATCTAACAGAAGGCGTGAAGCACCAAAACGGACATACAAGTGTGGCGACTGTGGGTCTACTCAGCATACCAGGAAGAAGTGTAAGGGAAAGTATGGGGGGTCAGAGATGTATCATGTAGCAAACTAATTGTGTCGGGTACGTTAATTTGCTGAGTGTTGAATACTTGGAAATGTGGGAGCATCCTTATTTAATGGTTGTATATGAATATGGAATTCTTTCGTGGACTTAGAGTCAAGATCCCTGATATGACCAGTCATATGATCATATGTTCCCGACCAATGATATTATCGTGAACTATTGACCTGCCATATAGCCTTCCGCTTTGGACCAGTAATACCCCACACGTGCATATGATCGCGCATATGCGGCCCCGTATATGACCGGTCATATACACAAGATCACGTGACTGGTCGAAACACAACGCGCATATTACCGGTTCACCAGGCAATTTTGGGATTCGATGTAACCGCGCACGCATACCGTTACATGCGAGAGAAGGATACAGTACAGTGGTTTGGTTAAGTGATATATATACAATGGAGTAATGGTTGTAACTGTCAAAACTTTCTCACGAACATCGTGATGGCCCGTAGGTTGTTATTGAAACATGTACACACTCTTATGGTGTCATGCAATAGGCTGGAGAGCAGTGTTGGCAAAACATTACTACTTTCTAACCGGGAATGCATGGAATATGATTTGCCGTCATGAGTGTTTACCCATGGCACAAACGAATGTTACACTGCGTTAGTGGAGTTCCTCCCCCATGGCACTAGGCTTTTTATGTATAATGTTCTCAATGTTACAATTGAGACTAAGACCATTACAACAGTCGCGGACTGGTAGCACAAACAAGGTATGAAGCAACCATGGTTGTAATCAACGGTGGCAGAGTTACCGCATTGCCAGGGCTGCAATAAGGGATTGCTATATAACATTATAATTAAGCCATATTGTGTAACAAATGCCACCGGAACCTTTCGCTAGAGTAATCAAATGTGTTATGTGAACGGTTACTCTATACCATGATCTTTGTTTTTTTTAGAAACCACGTTATACTGTTTCGTCATATTAAATCATCAACCACTGATACACAACTAGCATTTGCAAACAAATAGCATAGGTTAAGCATGTGGCCTAACCATTGTGACCAGACCCAACCTGTGGATCAGGCAATACCAAGTCTTTCCATGTGTTGTGGCTGCAACTAACCGGGCTTATTAGCTCATAAACCGTATGTACAAAAAGTCTCCAATTCGCTGTTAAAATATTTCGCATACACATATCTTGTCTGCTATGTGGGTCCTACATCGAGCGCAGACGCAAGGTACTACATAGCGTACGACGCTGTGTGTCTTGGGTGTTGTGTGTGTGTGTGTTTTTTTTTTTTACTTTATATTATTTTATTTTCCCACCTTGTTGGGTAGCTGGCCAAGTATCATTGATCGTTGATATCTTACGTCAGAGTCATATCATTATTTAATTCGTGTAAATGAAATGACGCTGTTGCACAGAATCAAGAGGCCACATTGCGCAAAATACAAAATCCCACACTTCGATAAATCACCAATCATAACAATGCAATTAGAATCCCTTATTTGCACCTTCGCATTTGTCAATAGAACTAGGCAAGAATGATTGAAAGGAGAGGGATTTCACTAGCAGGAGTTGGGGTACATATAGCAAACCCTAACTGGGTTGTACTCGCTATAGAGCACCCCACTACAGGCTAGACAATAATAACATTCTGACACACCCCCATAGCCAAAGTGGGGTGTAATCAGTACAATGAGCAGGCATAGCAATAGTTCACAATTATAAGCAAAGCTAGAGGTGATCATAGAGGGCAAGTGAGGAGGAGGAGAAACTGTGAGGGCGAGAAGATGAAAGGCGCCGACTGAAGCTGCAGACACACGGGCAACAGGAGCGGCGCGCACAGTGGCTACCGAGCGCACGAGGGCACCGGACTACGGGAGTATCTGGCTCCGCGGCTACGACGAGCACACACAGGAGCAACGGACCCACAGGCGACTGGCGAAGCAGGCTCGCTGGGCTACCGAAACGCGCGAGGGCATCCGGACTACTGGCGCTGCTGGCGTCACGACGGCTACCTCCACGCAACCTCCCCCGACCGTCCCACGCCCCTCTCACACACCCCCTGCTGACACCCTAGCTCCACTTCCACGGCACCCCCCTTAAACCCTAAACCCTCGGCTCCCACACACCCACCCCCCTCAGCGGCAGCTGCAGCAGTGGGAGACGGAGGAGGAGGAGGAGCCGCAGGTTACCCACACCGGTCACCCCCATGCCCGCCACCCCCAAACCCTAACGCAGGCAGGAGCACGGGAAACAGCAGGGGCGGGGCACGGAGGGGAAGGGAGGCAGCGGGGTGGCTCTTGGGCGCCACGAAGAAGCAGGGCGCGGGCCCCCCGAGGGCGCCACGGCGGGTGACGGGAGGGGGGCCGCGCACGGGCCCCCGAGGGCGGCTCGACGGGCGACGGGAGGGGCCGCGCGCGGGCCCCCTAGGCGCCGCGACGAGGCGACGGGAGGGGGCGGCGCGCGGGCCCCCAAGGTGCCGCGACGAGGCGACGGGAGGGGGCGGCGCGCGGGCCCCCAAGGTGCCGCGACGAGGCGACGGGAGGGGGGGGACGCGCGGGCCCCCAGGGCGCCGCGACGAGGCGACGGGAGGAGGACGACGGGGGGCAGCGCGCAGGTCCTCGGGGGCGCCACGACGGGCAGGAAACCGCCGCGCGCCTCGGGGCGCACGGCGGGCAGAAAACCGCCGTACGCCCTGAGCGCACGGCGGGATGAAAAACCCTAAAAATTTTCGGGGCGCACGGCGGGCAGAAAACCGCCGTACGCCCTGAGCGCACGGCAGGAAGAAGACGGCGCGCGCCCGAGGCGTGCGAGAAGCAGAATAGCAGCGGAAGCAGTTAGGTGGCGGGCCCACCCACAGGATCGACCCAAGGGGGTCGACCTGCTCTGATAGCATGTCAATAGAACTAGGCAAGAATGATTGAAAGGAGAGGGATTTCACTAGCAGCAGTTGGGGTACATATAGCAAACCCTAACTGGGTTGTACTCGCTATAGAGCACCCCACTACAGGCTAGACAATAATAACATTCTGACAGCATTGCGTGTTTTTATTTTACTTTGACAAGTTACGTAGCAAATGAAAAAATAGGTACACTATTGCCATATTTAAATTTCTCTCGCAATTCGTAACAACTCGTGCAAATAATACGACCGGTCAATTATAAGTGGATATGACCGGTCAATTCCGCAGGTCATATCCCACGCGAAACATATGTGATCAATGTGCGCGGGTTATATGACCGGTCAATTCCGGCAGGAATTTTATTGGTTGGCGAGCTTGATTGAATCATATGCATATCACGGCGATTTGACCGGTTTGATTGCGCGTGGATTAGGCCGGCTAATTTCGAAGACTTTGATTGGTCGGTGCATATATCCGATCATATTCACTCGAGTTCATCCGACTGTGTTTGAATTTTGACCGGTCAATATTCGCCTCGCATGTGATTGGTTCGCGCATCTGAGCGTGCAGTGCGATGCTCTTCTTCCCTCTCGCGCATCAGGTTCATTGATGCGCAATCCAACTTGCATTTTATTCGAAAGTCCGGCTTCGGTTACAGCGCAACCAATGTATTACGGCATACGAAAAATGCGCGAAATTGCAAAAGGCACACGCTACATCGACTGTCGGCAAACGAAAAAGGATAACTTGGTAATCGTGCGAGAGGTTCGGATTTGAACCCAAACCACTGCACTATTTGTGCCACGCCATACGGCAGACATATTGCTCTCGATATGTCAGGCAGAACACAAAGTTAGGGTTAGATAGTGCTAGGAGTGGATCCTAAGCTTCTACCGTTTTAGGTCTCTAGCACCCCACCTTATCACAAACTGCATTTTCCTTAATAATAGTGCGGACGGCGAGCGTATAGGCCGTGGAAATGTCCGGTCGTGCAGCTCGTGATAGAGGGAAACGTCAACGAAGACGTGATGGCACGTCAACGCCCGACGTGGAATCGGGAGAGGAAGACGGTGTTCGTCGTAGTGATAGGCTAAAATTGGCCTCCGAGAAGGCGACGACAAACAAGGAGGAGTGCACCACGCCATCTGATCCGTTAGTTTTGAAAATAGCCCCGCACGATTATGGCGTGGAGCCGGAGTTTGAGTCGCCGATGGTAGCCCCGGACGATCTCATCGCGAAAATCACCGGTGGTAAAAAGCTCCCGTTCCAGAATACACAAGAGTTGTCTAGAGCTACTGCGGGGAAGTTTAAGAATCCGTTTTTCCCCACGAATGCAATTCGCGACCATCACGGCATGACGGCCGTGATCACGATGGCCGACGCTCTGCACATCACAGATGATCAGCCGATCATGCAGCCGCACATCGATTTCCATAATATGTAAGTGCAATTCAACATACACACAAAATCCCGTGCTTGACATGGTGTCTTGATTATCGCCCGTCCAATTGTCTCACATGTGTGCCATATAATGTACCGCCCATCCGAATGCCTATTTCACCGCAGAGTGCTCAACATCCGCCAGCCAAAGTTGAGCAACGGCAAGAAGTGGCTCGCGTTGGACAGTCAAAGTTACGAGTACTTCTGCTCTCGGGGCAAAATCGCCAGTGGTGACACTAGGCCGTCGATCTTCAGCTTCGACTATCTGGCTATGCCAATCTACGGCGGGTAAGTGCCATGATACCTTTTCTGGTCTACCTTTGAAGCATATGGCTGTCTGTGTTGCTTTGCCTGACCGTAACATTGGTTGTGCAATGCGTTGACGATGCAGGTTTCATTTCAGCGTGATGATTGTGGTCAATCCTAGAGTTGTCACCCTCTCGCTCGACGACAACACCGACACCCCCCCCGCGTGGTTGCTGCTGTACGACTCCCTTGGGATGCATGCTGTGGGAGACAATGCATTCAAGAACATGACCAAGTAAGTATTTAGAAACAGCCACTTGTATTTCCTTTACAAGCACAAGAAAATGTCCGTGCGAGTATATGTGTCATGCATTCAAACATCCACCACGTCCCCTTCCTTCCCATACACCCCGACAGCTTGCTCGGCATGGCCTTCGAGAAAGAGCACGGAAACCGACCTATAGAAGAGATGAAGGCGAGGCTCGGGAGATTCCAGCCACACGTCATGGAGGTGTGTTTACCTGTTGTACGCTCGTATAACTTGCAACACCCTATCGTTATGCATGCGCTGACATGCAGTTATAGGTACCGATGTAACCCAACCCTGCACCATGCACATGGTGCTCCCTTGGTCACGATGCTGCGAAACAGCCCCACCAGTGGTTTCGGGTGTATGGTGCAAATGTGCTGGGTGCTACATTCAGTATGTGCATGGGGCGTTCAGTTTTGTTTAACGCTGCATGTGTCTTTGCTGTATTGCAGGCGTGGCAAATGCCTTTCCAGCAGAACGATGTTGACTGCGGCATCTTCGTCTGCCAGTACCTTCATGCGCTTGTGGAGGCGTGTTTTGAAGGAGCTGAGAACGGGGTGCGGTTTAGCATGAGCCCGTTGGCGTACCGACGTGGGTTACGGGCGGATGTATGCGCTCTTGCAGAAGGGCGGCTGATCGGCGAGCTTACCGCAGCTGGGCATGAGATCCCTCGTGGCAACGAGATCAGGAAACCGCATGAGGCTGAGGTGATTGGCGATGAGGTGGAAGATAAGGAGTGGAGAGCGGAGATGGCCGAACGGATGCATAGGCTGGAGGTTCGCAATGAGGGACAGGCAGTGGCTATTGCCAAGCTCGAGAGGCAGTTGCGTGAGCTGATGCTGTCCCGTGCTCCGCAACATGGCGTTGAAGGTGAGGCTGCAGGGGAGGCACATGGTAATGAGGCAGGGGACGGTGGTGCTGGTGAACAGGCGGGTGTGGAAGACAAGGGTAGGGTCAATGCTGGCACACACGACACAATGGGAGGGGCACATGGAGAGGAACCTGTGGCCGCAGGTGCGAGGAGTAACAGTGCGAAAGTGGGGGTGCGTGCTCAGGGTGCTGGGGGCTTGCTGGGTGCTAGCGAGGCCGTGGGTGCTGGCGAGGCCGTGGGGGCTGGCGAGGCCGTGGGTGCTTGCGAGGCCGTGGGTCCTTGCGAGCCCGTGGGTGCTGGCGACGCCGTGGGTGCTGGCGAGGCTGTGGGTGCAGGCGAGGCCGTGGGTGCTGGCGAGGCCGCGGGTACTGGGCATGGTTTGACAGCCTCGAACGCCGATGTGGATTTGGTGTCAGCATACAGTGCAGGGACAGAGACGACGAGTCGCAATAACGCGCGTGGTAGAGCTCCTAGCTCAGGCTATACAGGAGTAAGCAAACGGGAAGGTAAGTGGGCGGCGAAGCTGTGTGTAGATGGTCCTAGAGGCAAATTTCTAGCGCTGGGACGGTACACCGACATCCTGGAAGCCGCAACAGCCTATGCCGCAGCCGCTCACATCTGCCGACTGTCCCTCTCCGGCTCAAAGATGGTGGAGCTGAACGAGGAGGACAGGAGGTGCTTGGAGGGTTTGACGTCGAAAGGGGTTGAGCGGATTGTGGATGCCAAGCGGTGGCCGAAGTGGAGGAACTGGCGTGCAGTGCTCAGCAGCATCCCTGAGCCTTCCACCCCAGCGGCAGCAGGAGCTCACACACAGGCCCCACCTCCCTTTTCCCACCAGCATCCTGGAGCCACGTTTGGCTACCATCAGCCACCTTCCGCCTTCGCTGGACACGCCGGTGCGACCCCAAACCAAGGTGGATGGCAGCCGTACAGCCAGAGCCACCCTCCTCCCAACCTACATTATCCATCCCAGCCATTTCCATTCAACCATATCCCAATCCACCCATTCGGCCAGGTGCAAGCACCTATTTCTGTACACCCAGTCCGTGCAGTACCCATTGCTCCCAACCCTGCAGGCCATACCATAGCACAGAACACAGCACCCCATCCGCATGTCCTACCCACACCACCAGCCGTTGCACCCAGCACGGCACAACAGGGAACAGACCCACACGCCCACCAGGTTCCGCCCTCTGAGGAAAATGCACAGGCAAGGGTAGCTGGCATGACAGATTCCCAGCACAGTCTGAGCATGCCCACTGCACCCAACGACCCCAACCCCCCCTCGCACGGCTCCGCACTGGCAAGTGAGCCAGCAACAGGTGAGATGTGTTGATGTGTCATAGTTATGCGTATCCAAAGCCCGTCTAAATCCTAACCATGTAATAATTCTTAAATTTGTTTCATGGCCATGTGCAGGGGCAGCAGACGACATCATCGATGCCTTCCTAGGTCAAGCAACGCAGTAAATCCTGTGACATTTGGTGATACTGAAATTGCGTGATCCGTAAACATCAATACGGTCTACTTAAACTATGGTATACATGCGTAGATCCTAACCTGACATGCCAATAGATACACATGCATGGCAGTATAACCCTGCGCCTGTGCCTGCCACATGAAAGGTGTTCACAGTGTTATCTACATTAACGGCTAAACAAAAGTCAAGACAGTAGCCACGACGTGCCAAATATGCGCAAGAAGAATAAATTGTCTGAATTTTCTGTTTAGGTTTTATAAGCTCACCGATCATCACAAAAAATGCGCGCACATAAATGTTATTGCGCGGCTTATATAATATATGACTGGGCCTTTGTTTGGACTTTCTTTGATTGGACGCGCAATGTCTGGTCATATCCTGCGAACAAGACAAACCAATCACGCGCGGTCATCTGATTTCTCGCGAACCGACGGCCGATCATTTCAGTATATGATCGGGAAGTGTACGATGGAACCTGATTGGACGCGCATATCTCCTGACGAATCGAGCGCGTTCGTTTTTGCAGGTCGGTTCGTTTCGGGTCAATTGCAGTATATGATCGTGAAGTCATATGCTCGTTCGTTGATTGGATGTGAATTATATTGACCGCGCGCTCATTTTTCGAGCATTTGGCCGAAAATGACCGGTCAATGTACTGTTGGTCAATGTACAGTGTGCGGGCCACTTTCGCGTCCGTGAGCCTGGCGAAATTTTCGAGTGCGGAAAATAACCTCTACTACATAAGGATAACCCTCGCAGTAATGGAGAATTTTGGGGCTACAAAGCCTCGTAGGGTAATGCGACGAAGAAAAAAAAGTCAGCTAAAATCCCCTGGCGTGGCCACTCGAGTCATTATCACCGATTTTGGTGGCCACTCGAGTCATTCGTGGCCACACGAGGGATGGTGAATCACGTTTATGGCCACTGGAGTCATTCTCTCCACATTTCTGCATCCGGGCGACGAGATCCTCGTAACCTTCTCAACCGTCGCGAGTAAATCTCGGTGCGCGGTTCGGCGCACTGGCGAAATTCCGTCAGCGCCGGCTCGGAGGCTTCGGCGCGTCGGCGGAAGAACCGGCGATCCGTCGCGAGATACAGAGCAGCGGCGAGACCCGAGCCGCGTGGTCGCCTTTGGGGCAGCACGGTTCGGCGTGAGGAAATAGGTTTCGCCGGGCACGAGAGGGGTGGTTAGAAACACGACGGATTCGACCGATGAGAGGTGCATGTCAGGGTATTCGGACAGGACTGTCTCAGCCGTTAGATGCTCGCCGATTTGGGTCGACGCGTCGTCGAAAAACCGAACGGAACCGTCGGGGAGCATGACGATGACGGGATCATGCTCTGTGGACTCTGCAGCTACGGCTGTGCAGGTTTTGAAGGAGCTGGAGGAGGCCATCTCTTGAAGCGATCGCAAATAGAATGCAAAGTTGCATTCACTAAGCTGATTAATCTCAACCGCGAGGGTCGCGACTGAGCAACAATGAGGGCGACTTTTCTCATTAGGAAAGATCGAAGAGGGAATGCTATATTGGGAAAGCGAAGATCAAAGCAGGTCCATACGTTTGAAGTTAGGAGGCAAATTAATTTACTACTGGATCTCGATCACGTGGTTGGATCGAGATCCGCACCGCATCCCATTGTGAAGGAAAGGTGCATGTGTCAGAATCAACGGACTGGAATGATTGAACTAACAGAGAAATCAGTACAAATAGCAAACCCTAGAATTGTGTACCCCATATAGGCTAACCCACTGTAGCCTAACAAACCCAACATATATAATGTTTGACACACCCCCATAGGCAAAGTGGGGGAGACCTAGGGGTCACAAGACCAGTCAAGGCAAAGCAAGGCAACAACAAGCTCAGGGTGGATCTCGAGGATTCCACACAAATTCCGAGCACAAGCTAGTGGTCACAAGACCAGTTCACATGCAGGTTTATAACAGAGCCAGAGATACAGTGATCACAACCTAGCAAGAGTAAACATGCAGGTATAGATATATATAGTGATCACAGTACGAGCAAAGTCAAGAGGTAAGCAAGTGAGGTCCAGTAGGCACAAGGCCTAGTAGAGTGCAGAAGCGCTGATGGTCACGAGGCTGAAGCGCCTTGGTGAACACATCAGCAGTGTTGGCCTCAGTGGCCACGTAGCGAATACAAAGCTGACCGCGCTGCTGCAGCTCTCGAGCAAGGAAGTACCGCAGGGCGATGTGCTTCGTTCTGTGCTCCAGTCTGTGCTCCTCACACAAGGCAATGGCAGCCTTGTTGTCGACGTACAGTACTGGAGGAGAACGAGGCCGCTCTCCGAGGTCGGTCAGCAGGTAGGTCAGCCAGCGTAGCTCCTGGGCAGCCATGGCTGTAGCGTAGATCTCAGCCTCGCAACTGGAGCCGAGAACAGAAGAAGAGCGTGTAGAGCGCCAAGAAACTGAGCCAGAGCCAAGGCTGAAGGTGTAACCCTGAGACGACCGCTGAGTGGCCTGGTCGTCTGCCCAAGAAGCGTCTGAGTGCCCTGTGAGCACAACTCGGTCTCGCCCTCCAAGCACAAGCCCCATGCCCGACGTACTGCACAAGTAGTGCAACACCCTCTTAGCGGCATCCATGTGCTCCTTCCTGTGACGGCCAGGAGCGACATAGCGTGCAAGGATGCTAAGAGGGTATGCAAGGTCAGGTCGAGTGCAGGTCATCAGGTACATGAGGCAGCCCACAAGCTCTGGATACGGGCCACTCGGCTCTACGGACTCATCCGAAGGCAGAGCTGAGAGCGAGTGACCGGTAGGCAGAGGAGTGGACTGAGGCGAGGAGTACGTGAAGCCAAAGCGCTGGAGAACCTGCTGCACCATGTGTGACTGAGTCAGGGTGATGGTGCGCCGTGCTCTGTCCCGGGTGATCCGCAAGCCAAGATAGCTTGTCAGCTCACCCAGGTCTGTGCACGTGTGTCTCCTCTGCAGCTCCGACTTCACGTAGGCGAGTCCTGCAGTGTCAGCAGTGGCAAAGACCAAGTCGTCGACGTACACGAGGATGTAGAACGGCGGCAGCGAAGTGTCGGTGCGCAGGAACAGCGACGGGTCAGCTGTAGAAGGCGCGAACCCAAGAGCCGCAAGTGTAGTCCTCAGTGTGTCGTGCCACTCACGCGGAGCCTGGCGGAGACCGTAGACCGGCCGCTGAAGCCTCCACTGGGTACCAGGAGGAAACGACCCAGTGAAGCCAGGTGGGCGGCGCAGCCAGATCTCCTCGTGCAGGCTGCCCTGCAAGAAAGCAGTGCTGAAGTCAAGTGAGTGAAGCTCGTAGTCGCGCTGAGCGGCTATGTGCAGCAGCACCCGAAGAGTAGTCATCTTCGGGGTGGGGGAGAAGGTCTGGAAGAAGTCAACTCCCTCTCGCTGACTGAAGCCTCGAGCCACGTAACGCGCCTTGAAGACAGGCGGAGAACCCGGCGGCCGCTTCACCCTGAAAATCCACATGCCACTGACGATGTTCGCCCCAGGAGGGGGAACCTCGTCGACGTAGGTGCGTGTGGACTTCCAGGAAGCCATCTCTGCGTCCATAGCTGTCTGCCACTGAGAGGAGTAGGGACCTGCCATCGCCTCTGCGTAAGAGCGCGGGGTCGGGATGTCTGGTGCATCCGGGTCTCCCTCAGGGGCAGCTAGCAAGGACACGAGACGGGGCAAAGCAGCAGCAAGACACTGGAACTCCTCCTGTCTGTCCTCAAGGACGTCCGTGCCAAGAGCACATTCACCCCCGACGGACGGAGGACAGACAGACTCAGACGCAGACTCAGCAACAAGGCTAGCAGCGTAGTCTAGACGACAGGCAGCAGCAAAGTCAACCAACTCAGCGACCAGAGCAGACGCAGCCGAGGACTCAAAGGTAGGGTCAGTGACAACAGTAGCAAGGAAACGCGTGACAGTAGGGTGCTCAGCACGATACCGGTCAGACTCAGGGTCCGGAACGTCAGGCAAAGAGGACGCAGGAGGTGACGGTAGAGGGACACGCTGAGGAGCAGTAGAGGGACGCAGAGTCATGTAGTGAGTGCCTGGGACAGGAGGAGGACGCTCACGACGGACACGACTACCAGTGCGAGCAGGACGAACAGGCGACGCAGGACGAGACTCAGGCTCACGACGCTCTGTAAGACCTCCTGTGGGACCAGTGTAAGGAGAGGGAGATGGGAGAGGCGAGGTAGGCGGTAACTGTGACTGCGGCTGGACAGGCGGAGGACACTCTACGGAGGGAGGAGGACAAGGAGGAGGAGCCTGCCCAAGAACCTGCTGAAGGAGCGGTACGAAGTACGGTCGCGGCCGCGCAGCGTCTCCAGAAGCAGAGGAGACTCCAGCGGCCGGGTCCTCAGGACCAGTAGGAGCTCCAGCGTCCGGGTCCTCAGCACCAGTAGTAGCTCCAACGCCCGGGTCCTCAGCAGCAGCAGCAGCGCCACCGCTCGGGTCCTCAGCTCCAGCAGCAGCTCCAACGTCCGAGTCCTCAGCACCAGCAGCAGCTCCACCAGGCGGGTCCTCAGCACCAGTAGTAGCTCCAACGCCCGGGTCCTCAGCAGCAGCAGCAGAGCCACCGCTCGGGTCCTCAGCTCCAGCAGCAGCTCCAACGTCCGAGTCCTCAGCACCAGCAGCAGCTCCACCAGGCGGGTCCGCAGCACCAGCAGCAGCTCCAACGTCCGGGTCCTCAGCACCAGCAGCAGCGCCACCCCCAGGGTCCGCAGCACCAGGAGCACCACTCCGAAGACTGCAGCGCCGTGTGTACCACTCGCGGATCTGCTGAATGGGGGGGAGCTCCTGGGTAGGAGGGGAAGTACCGGGACGAGCTCCAGCAGCACCTCTCCGGAGGCGGCAGTACTCGAGGTACCTCTCCTGCAGCTGCTGGGAGGAGAGGGCTCCTCCAGGTGTAGCAAGCTCAGGCTCAGCACCCCCAGACTCAACACCCCCAGACTCAGCACCCCCAGGCTCAGCACCTCCAGGCTCCGCACCCCCAGACTCAGCACTCCCAGGCTCAGCACCCCCAGACGCAGCACCCCCAGGCTCAGCACCCCCAGACGCAGCACCCCCAGGCTCAGCACCCCCAGACGCAGCACCCCCAGGCTCAGCACCCCTAGCAGGACGAGAGTCAACAGCCACCTCGACAGGCTCACCCGGGTCTACCTGGGACACACCTGAGGGAGCGGCACCCTGAGGGGGGAGGGGGTCTGGTACCTCAGCACCTGGAGCGAGGAAGAGAGGCGGGGGGGGGAGCGGGGCAGTGCGGTAGGGGAAGAGGCGGTAGTAGGGGACGGACTCGTCAAAAGTGACGTCCTGAGAGGCCAGGACACGCCGCGAGGTGGGGTGGTAGAACTGCCAACCAGGGGCGTCCGGGACAAAGCCAAGGAAGACGCAGGGGACAGCGCGACGGGAGAGCTTGTCCGCGGACGTGTCGCGGACAAAAGCTCGGGATCCCCAGACCCGAAAACGCGACGCATCGCCAGCCTCTCCCGTCCAGCGCAGTGTCGGAGAAGTCTCGGGCAAGGAGACACGGGGCCAGAGGTTGAGCTGATGCGCAGCGTATCGGACTGCAAACGGCCACAGAAAATGGGGGGCAGCCGCATGGCTCAAGGAGGTACGAGCGACCTCCATGACCAGACCAATGCGGCGCTCAGCAACCCCATTCTGCTGTGGAGAGTCCGGAAGCGTGTACGACTGCTCAATGCCCTCCTGCTGACAGAAGGCCTCCAATAGGCCAGAGGAGAACTCCCCACCTCTGTCAGAGTGCAGACGCAGGACAGGGAAGTCGGAGCGGAAACGCTCACGGAGCTGGAGACGAGATCTGCGGATCCAAGGGATCAAGACATCAGGGACGTCACCCTTGGCGCGCAAGGGGAAGACCGTGGTGTAGCGCGAGAAGTCGTCAACAACAATCAGGAAGTACCTCTCCTGACCCTGACCACGGACGCGGGCTGGGCCCCACACGTCCATGTGAAGCGTCTGCAAGGGGGCAGTCGTCGGGGGAAAGGAGGAGGAGTGAGGAGCGGCGCGCTGCCGTCCCTCGACACAGGGAATACAGGGAGGAGCAGGCGAGTCGGGAAGGGGAGGGAGCACCCTGGGAAGACCAGCAACAAGGTCCCGCTGGTGCATGGCCCGAAGGCGCTGCACAGACGGGTGACCAAGGCGGTGGTGCCAAAGGACAGTCTCATGTGCCAGAGAGCGACACGAGCAGGGGGCGGACAGCTGACCTGACGCAGACGCAGACGCAGCTACCTGAGGGGACACAGTGGTCAGTGTGTAAAGGTCCGACCCCGGCTCCCGAGTGAAGGTAGCCAGGTGGCGACCCGTCCGAGCACACGTGCAGTGTGTCACGCGCTCGTAGGCAGGGGTGAACTGGTGAACACCCCCGTCCTGGAGCGCACTACCTGCCATCAAGTTCGTAGAGAACGAGGGGAGGTAGAGACCTGACAGCGTGCCGGACGGGACCGCCGGACAAGGAAGGACAGTGGAGGAGGTCGCAATGACCGGACCCCCAGAGGGGTCAGCAAGGGAGACAGCAACTGGCCGAGCGAGGGGCTCAAGGACAGTGCGGTCACGAAAGAAGGAGCGAGAAGCACCTGAGTCCAGTGTGAAGGTGTGCAGTGGTCGGTGCGGCGGGCGCAAGACAGTGGCGACAGCGGGGCCGCTGCACCAGCGGGACGGGGCCAGGTCGCAGCAGGGAGCTCCGCGGCAGCTGCTGCAGGGTCGGCGGCGGCCGCTGCTGTAGGCTCGGCGGCGGCAGCTGCTGCAGGTCGAGCGGCGGCAGCTGCTGCAGATCGGCGGCGGCTGCTGCTACAGGCTCGGCGGCGGCAGCTGCTGCAGGTCGGCGGCGGCTGCTGCTGCAGGTTCGGCGGCGGCAGCTGCTGCAGACGAGGTAGAAGCCGCGAAGGGGCGGCGGAGGGATCGCGACGGCGGCTGGGAGGGCCGCGACGGGCGGGTAAGGGGCCACGACGGGCCGTAGGGAGGCGACGACGCCACAGGGAGGGCGACGCGGCGGGCGGCGAGAGCCTGCAGCGGCGGGCAGCTCGCGGGCAGTGCGCGGGCAGCGGATTAGGGTTAGGTAACGCCTCCGCGGGCAGAGGTCGACGTCGCGGGGCGGATTAGGGTTAGGCGACGCCGCGGGCAGGCGACGACTCCGCGGGCAAGCAACGGCGCCGCGGGTAGAGGTCGACGCCACGGGCAGGCGGCTTCGACGCGGGCAGGCGACGACGCCGCGGGGAGGCGCGACGCCGCGTTCAGGCGACGACGTCGCAGGGAGGCGCGACGCCGCGGGGAGGCGACGACGCCGCTGGCAGGTGACGACGTCGCGGGGAGGGCGACGCGACGGGCGGCGAGAGTCTGCAGGGGCGGCTCTCGGGCCTGACGGGTCTGCAGCGGCGGCTCGGGGGCCTGACGGGCCTGTAGCGGCGGCTCGGGGGGCTGACGGGCCTGCAGCGGCGGCTCGAGGGCGCACGAGGGCGCACGAAGGCGCACAAGGAGAAAAAAGGCGCACGAGGGCGCACGAGGGCGCACGAGGGCGCACGGGGGGCGCACGAGGGCGCACGGGGGCGCACGAGGGCGCACGGTAGTAGGTAGGTAGGTAGGGTAACGGTGGGCCCTAAAGCGGTCCTAGTGACGGACCTGCTCTGATACCATGTCAGAATCAACGGACTGGAATGATTGAACTAACAGAGAAATCAGTACAAATAGCAAACCCTAGAATTGTGTACCCCATATAGGCTAACCCACTGTAGCCTAACAAACCCAACATATATAATGTTTGACAGCATGTTGGTTCTTTTGAAATGAGGGGTGGTGTTGGCCGACGCTGGCTGTGTTGTGCACCGTTGGCTGGTGGAATGGTGGGCTTCGATAGCGTATTTGGTTGGTTTGTGGTCTGAACGGTGGTTGGTAGTAAGGTGAAAATGCCGAACTGACAGCCACAGAAAGTGGAACTGTACAAGAATAATGGACGACTTGTGCTGTGAGCAGAGCACTCTGTAGAAGGGTTATCTGGACCTGATGAAACCTATTCATCAGTCAAGGGGCTTTGAAATAAGTTGCACTGAATCATGTTTGTATTTCGGCATGTCCATGGGATCATTTCGCGGTTAGGGAGAAAAGAATTACACTAGCTTTAGTGGGGAAAGTATATCACACGTATCCAAAATATGCTTTCTGGTATCCCCTTCAGGAAAAAGCTCGACAAAAAGAGCAGCAGATTGGGACGGATTTTGTAACGGACAAATCTGCCCAGCAAGGTTTTTGCCTCGGGCAGAACGAATTTTGCGACCGTTCACGATAGCCGTCAGACCATTCGTGACAACATGCCAGGGTTTGTGATTGGATATATATTTCCCTGGGAAAGAGCTATGCTGTTCAAGTTGACGCATTCCTAGAACGGCATTCCGTCCAATTAACTTTTTATTGCCCGTGGACCGGCCGGCGACTGACGACTGCCTGTCGTCCAGAGAAATGGAACTGTCGTCACGTCGGCTGACCGTCAGGCAAGCAGATCAGTCACTTGCATGTAGGTTCAAGAAGAACTAGTAGGGACATCTTGAACGTGGGATCCCACGTTGACAGAAGTCTGCCGTTCGGTATACTGTAGACACGCGGAAGATTTCCCGAGTTTCGAGTTACCCTTTCCATATCGCATTCCTTCCTACTGTACCACATAGGGTCCCAACCCCATTGTCTCTAACCTCTGTTCTTCCTCGTTACAGTATTTCAGCGAGCTCGCTTCAGCTCACAAAACGACACTATTGATCCGTTCTTCCGGTAAAATACACGTACGGATTAAGTTTGATACAAAGTAGGAGACTCAACTAAAAAATCCCTTGCGTCTGAATGCCAGGTTCTAGCATGCGCTACTTCCACCATATTCGGATTGCACCGGAACACAACAGCATGTATCTCCGAACATAGGTCAGAAATACAACTCATTGTTGTATAGTACCGCACATCAAATTGACAGTACTTACAGTTTGTTGAGCAAACTAATAAGCAAGCAGCATTAAAAAACGGGAAGTAATGATCCAGAAGCCACATACAAAAATCGCCAATTCGCAAAGCCCAAAACGCTGCTGCAGATTCTCTTGTATGCGGGCTTTCCCGAAATCCAGCTCATTCCCGAGAGTGAGGTTCTCCGTCCAAAAACACCCTTTTCCAGTTGCGACAGACAGATCCCTAGAATATACTGCGCGGTGCCAAGGGCCCAGACAGAAACCTCTGGCTGCTAGGAGTACCCGTCGTCATGGCGAATCCGTCGCCACCATCTACACTTATCCTCCTGGCGGCCAGTGTAGCGTCGCATTGGTCCATCTCTATCCTCTGTGCTGACGACAGGCTGTGTCGCCGAGGGCCCTGTGACAGCTGCGGCGAGTCTAAATGCGTGGAGGCGGCGCATTGCACTTCGCACGAGCAGTAGTTGCTCATCCCGTGGCAGCTCCGGCAAATGCTGGACGATAAGGGAACGTCCCATTCGGTAGTTAACGACGTTGTGATCGACGGGGAGCGCTGGGGTTGGGGGGAAACAGCGAAATCAGCACTAGGTTGCACAGCATTTGTGCGACTGCCATGCTGGGCGCTCCCGGCGACGTTCGGCGACCTCTGGCGGCGAATTCGCGTGTCGGTCATCATGAACAGCCGGCTGTCCGCGTCAGCCCAGTCCAGTGCTGACTCGGACGCGCTGTGCTTCATCGCCGCCACTGCGTCAGCACCATTGGCGGCGGCAAATGCGGGCTGAAGCTTCTTCTCGCCAGCGGAGGCGAAGCGTCGTAGGCTGCGGGGCGCAAACTGCGCGAGCGTCGCGAGGACATTGGATTTGCGCGATGAGCCTTCGGACGAGGAAGGCGGAAAAGTGGTCCTGGTCGTGGCTGTCGATGGTGTGCTGGCCCGGTCGCAGCATTCTTCGTCAAGTGCAGCAATCTGGGGATTGAGGATTTGACGTTAGTTGAGCTTTGGTGAGGAAATTAATGTAAGATTGCGAAGAAGGTTGGCCGAAAGTATCGTTGTTTGAAAACGGGGCTTACCTCAGCGAGGATGGGATTCGAGAGGGGTGATGGGGGGCGAGGAGGCTTGGTTTCGTGTCGCTGGCTGGTAACACTGGACACGGACGACGCCGGCGAAGGGTTGTTGGACGACACCCTGCTTCGGCAATTCTCGCCACGGAGAGGCGACAGGTCAATTTGACGCCTTTCAAAAATTGCTGTCACTGGGCTAGTCATGTTCTTCAGCGTTTTCCTTCCACTGTAGGTCTTCGACTTGAAAAGTCCACCCTCGTTTATCGAATCCTCATCCGCGTTTACTTCTCGGCTCGAACAGAAACTGCGGCGTCTGTTGCCCAAACCTTTTGGCGTAACGAAGCTGAATTCCGACTCCGCGATGCTCGTTTCAAGCTCGCTTCGCACATTGCTGCTTCCGGGCGACGAGATCCTCGTAGTAGTCTCGACCGTCGCGCGTAAATGTCGGTGCACGTTGCGCGCTAGCGGGATCGCGTCACTCGAGGAGGCTACGCCGGCTCGTAGGCTTCGGCGCGTCGGCGGAAGAATCGGCGACCCCTCGCGCGAAACAGAGCTGCGGCGCGGAGGGGGGCGGATGGTCGACGCTTTCGGCGCAGCACGCTTCGGCGCGAGGAAATAGGATTCGCCCGGGACGAGCGGCGTGGTTGGAGACACGACGGATACGGCCGATGTGAGGTGCATGTCAGGGTATTCGGAGAGGACGGTCTGGCCCGTTAGATGCTCGCCGATTTGGGTCGACGCGTCGTCGAAGAAGCGAATGGAACCGTCAGGGAGCATGACGATGACGGGATCATCGTGATGTTTGACGGTGTCCGTCACGCCTGTGGAGGTTTTGAAGGAGAATTGTCGCGCAGCTATGGCGCTGATTGCGGCCATTGTTCGACGGATCGCCAATCGCAATGCAGAGTCGAAATTACCGAGATAGGAGGTATTGGGGCGAGAGGGTAGAAGCGGCTGAGCGACAAACTGATGGAATGCTAAATTGGGAAAGGGAAGGCTGACTGAAAGAGATTCATATAGCGGTACGTGGAGTGGACGCTTAGGAGGCAAACTGACACTCCAGTTCGACGTGTCGCAGATCAAAATGCACGTCCCATCCGTGACCGACCTTCTCCATGTTGCGATTTTTGTATTCCAGCTTTCGAAAATAAGGGGCATTGGTCGTTTCGGCATTTGTTCGAGCCCCTATGGGATGCGAGTGGTTGTGGTGGAAATTCCGCCGTGGATTGCTCAATGCGTCAAGCCGAGAGAGTGGAGCGGTGGGTTTCTTGGCGGGTCAGGTTTCGCCTGATGTTGCGGGGCGGGGGATCGGGGACGTGGGGAAGTTGGTCGGGGGGCGGGGAGTTTGGTCAGGCGGGGAGGAGAGTCGGTCGGGGAGGAGCCGGGGACAGGAAAGTGGGGACGGGAATCGGTATGGATGATTTACGACCACAGATTGGACGGGTTGGGGAAGGAAGAGTGGACTAGTTGCGACTTGAGCACGTGATACGGAGGCATAAGGCAGGGCGAAATCGCGCGCATCGGCGGAAATCGTGTTTGTCTCAAAAGAATCGAACCAAATTGCTCCTCGCTTGCCTCGTGGGCGTTTTTCTCAATTGATTCGACCCCCCTTTTCCCCGCCCCCCCACCCCGTTTTTCCCGCCCTTGCCCTCCGAAATTCGGGCGCCGGCTGGAATTTCGTGAAATCACAAAAAGTCACGAATACATTCTTTTTCGTAACGCCAAATCCACCATGTAGTTGTGGGATGCCACATCAGCTTTCGCAATAGACAATTTCAGCGGTTGCTTCTCAATCTCAGGAGCAACATATGCACGTTGATTGTATCGTATTTTTTTTGGATTAGCCCATGCCATTAATGTAGTTAGGGGCTCAAAAAAACACACGACAAAAAACCTATTAATTTTTATGGGTTTTATGTATATACATGATGCTTATTCCAGAATTCATAAAACTAAGAGTTAAATTTCATAAATTTCAAATAGGAATCACTCTAGGGCAAAATAAAAAAAGTATGTTTTTGAAATAGGTAGATGTTTTTATTTGTACTTCTTGATATTTTTTAGAAAACAACATTTACTCGTATTACAAAGATTCAAAAAAAATGTTACTGCAGTGGCACATAATAAATAAAAATCCAAATTACTGCTAAATTTATCATTAGAAGTCATAGGTGTTCTGTCCAATCAGATGTCGCTCGCATGTTGAAATCCTGGGGTTACGAAAAAACATGTATTCGTGACGTTTTGTGATTTCACGAAATTGCAGCGGGTGCCCGAATTTCGGAGGGCAAGGGCGGGAAAAACGGGGTGGGGGGGCGGGGGGAAAGGGGGTCGAATCAATTGAGAAAAACGCCCACGTGGCGAGCGGGGAGCAATTTGGGTCGATTCTTTTGAGACAAACACGATTTCCGCCGATGCGCGCGATTTCGCCCATAAGGCAGACAGGGCTAGGAAGGAGAGGAAACTTTTTCGTTTTGCGCAACTGAATGGTTTCCTTCTGAATCCGGAATCTCCACCCCAAAAGCGGTGAACCACCCAGGAAGGATGGCCAAAGAGAAGGGCTGGGAAAAGTCTTGCTGGACGCAAGCGCTCCGCTCCTTCCTTTCGGTTAGCACAGTGACCTTGAAAGAGAAGCAGATCAATCACTCGCATGTGGGTTCGACTAGAGCTAGTGGGGAACTTGGAAGCCGCATACTTGCTTTTGACGAAAAAAAAAAATCGGAACTACAGGAGGAGATGCAAGTGGACCTACCCTGCGACCCTCGCAAGCACCCAATATCCTTTAAGCGCTACAAGCACAACCGCAACTGTATTCTGTTTCTAATATACTGTAACGAAATTTTCAAGGAAAAGATAACAACAAAAACAAAGAAAGTTTCTGTTTCTCGACTCTGTTTGCGCTATTTTCTCGGACCAACTTCAGGGCCCAATTCAGAAGTCATCAGTCAACCCATAATTCTCTTTCCAGCAAGTAGTTTCTCAGTTCCATAGGCTCGTTCCTCACGTCTCTAAAACACCGCGGTCAGCATGTCAAAGCGGTCCGGCGACTACGACCACGAGAACGGTCGCGAGAAGCGGCGAGAGCGGGACGAGCGGAGCGACGCGGACGTCGTCTTCCGCATCCTCTGCCCGCAGGCACGGCGGTAGAGGCACGACGGTAGAGGCACATCAGTACAGGCACGGCATTAGAGGCACATCGGTAGAGGCACGAGGCAGAGGCACGACATTAGAAGCACATCAGTAGAGGCACGGCGTTAGAGGCACATCGGTAGAGGCACGGCGGCGAAGGCGTTCGTTAGCGACATGGCGTAGGAGTTGGCCGTGCATCCAGCTCTTGCCCTCTTTCCCACCACACGCGCTCCACCTGCCATCTTCTTTTTTCGTTTTCTTGCCAATCCGTTCTCACGCCGTGGCTCACCCGAGTCTCCATAAGGGCTCTCCCGAGGCTCTCGGAGTAAATCACAAGCAGAGTGAAAATAGCGCTGTTTCGCACCCGCGTTCTTTCAACAAACCCTTCATTTACGCAACCCATTCTCTCCACCCCCTCCCCCCCTCCCTCCCTCCCCCCCTCCTTCCACCACCGACCCCCTTCCACCTCCCACCTTCTTTGTTCTTCAATCCCGTTGATCTGATTCGCCGTTCCGCCAGGCGCGGATCGGATCGCTTCTCGGGAAGCACGGCGTGATCATTCAGAGCATTCGCGAGTCCACCGGGGCGCGCCTGAAGCTAGCAGATCCCATCCCCGGCACGGACGAACGCGTTATAATCATCTCCGCGCGTAGCGACAATAATGTTTGCAGCATTGATTCCGCGACCGGCGGCGACGCGGCTGTGGATCGCCCGGACGACTGGTCCGTCGCACAGGAAGCCCTGATTCGCGTGCATGCGAGAATCGCCGACGCGGATGGCGACAATCGCGAGTTTCGCGGCAAGGACGGAGCAGAGGGTGGTGCTAGTAACGGAGCTGCTAATAGCGGAGGAACCCCCGCTAGGCTGCTCGTGCCGAGCAGTCAGATTGGGTGTCTTCTGGGGAAGGGCGGCTCGATCATCGCGGGCATGCGGCAGGACAGCGGCGCGCATATTAGGATCTTCAATAAGGACAAACTGCCGCCCTGCGCGCTGCCGACGGACGAGTTAGTGCAGGTACGCAACCGTCAGCCGTCTTGTTAGGGTTGAATCCTCGCCCAATCCATGCCCATCCGTGTCATACTCCTCGTTACAATTCTCGTTCAATCCCGTGTCGCCACGTGGCAGGTGACAGGCGAGTATCCTGTGGTCCAGAAGGCCCTAGAGCTCATCTCCATCCGCCTCCGTCGCTCGCCTCCTCGCAATTCTCGTCCCAATCCTCGTCCAATCCCGTGTTGCCACGTGGCAGGTGACGGGCGAGTATCCCGTGGTTCAGAAGGCCCTAGAGCTCATCTCCATCCGCCTCAGACGCTCGCCCCCTCGCGACCCGCCCAACTTCCTCGCCATGCACCCCACGTCTGGTTACCACCAGCCCGCTGGTTACCCCTCTCGCTCCGCCCCAGCCGCGGCCTTCCCCCTGCCGCACACCCCGCAAGGCTACTCCCCCTACGCTCCCCTCCAGAGCTACGCAGCTGCACCGTCCCCGTTCGGGGGAGTGTGGGGCGCGGGCGCAGCAGCAGGGGGAGCACACAGTTATGGGGGGATGGGGGGCGGGGGGAGGGGCGGGGGAGGCGCGGAGGGGGTTGCTGTGGAGATGGAATTGCGGGTGCTGTGCCCCTCGGATAAAGTGGGGATCGTTATTGGCAAGGGCGGGTCGCGGATCAAACAGGTGTGTGTGACTGTAACGCAGCAGGTGGAGGAGCGAGTGGGGAGGGTTTATCATGCACGGGAGTGAGTGCAAGAGATGCGAGTTGCACGAGGTGAAGAAACAAGTTGCGTGGCAGTATACCATGGTCTGAGTCTGTACTCTGTGTGCTTCCTTTCATATCTAACAACGGGTTTCTGGCCCCTTCTGTGCGCGTTGCGTTGCTCCGTTTCAATGGTATGGGTGGGATTGCTTGCAATGTGCTCCCCTGCTTGCATTGGCTGCTTTCTTGCTTGCTCGCATGGGTTGCACTGCGTGCTTGCACGGGTGGTGTGGTGTGGTGTGGTGTGGTGCGTGTGTGTGGCAGATCAAGGAGGAGACGGGCGCGCGAGTGAAGGTCACAGAGGCCGTTGCTGACTGTGATGAGCGCATCGTGATCATTGATGCCATGGAGGTGAGTGAGTTGATACTTGACTCGTTGACTGCTTGACTGGTTGTTCTTTTAGGCGCTGTTCCGCGTGCATGCAGCCATCTCATTCCCTCCTCTCTCTCCCCCAGGCCCCCTTCTCCGCCCACTCGCCCACGGAAGAGGCGCTGTTTCGCGTGCATGCAGCCATTTTACCCTCTCATCCCCCCACCCACAACTCCACCCATCCCCACTCCCCCCCATCACCCCATCTCCCCCCGCGCCCCCACCCCCTTCCCCCTCCCAGGCGCCCTTCTCCGCCCACTCGCCCACTGAAGAGGCGTTGTTCCGCGTGCATGCAGCCATCTCACAACCCCACACAGGAGACAGGGGGGCAGGCGCAGGGGAGGAGGGCGGGAGAGACAGCCACGGGGTCACTGCACGGCTTCTCGTCCGGAAGGGGCAGGTGAGTGAGAAGAGACGAATGGAGGGGAGCTGTTAGCCAATCTCACTCTATCTCTCGGTCCCCTCTTTTCGTTTTGAGACGTCTCAATCTCAACGCCTCCGTTCTACCCTCTTCTTCACCATGCCTCTGTTCTTCTTTAGTCCTCTCGCCTCTCTCCGGCCCCCCCGTCTCCTGCCTCCTCGTCTCCTCCTCCTTCTCTCCCCCCACCTGACTTCTTCTGCATGCCACCAGGTGGGTGTGTGATGGGGGTGTGTGATGGGCAATGTCAGCAGTATTATCGGCGAGCTAAGGAGCTCGAGCAGGGATTTAGTCGATTCCGGACTCCTCTCCCCTCTTCGCCATGCCATGTGCTTTCTACTCACCCCTCCCGTCGTCGCCTCTCCCTTCATTGGTTCCTCCCCTTTTTGGCCAGGTGGGGTGTGTGATGGGCAAGGGCGGCAGCATCATCAGCGAGCTAAGGAGCACGAGCAGGGCGCGCATCAGCATCCCTCCCAGGGACCAGCTGCCTAAATGCGCGGATGAGAGTGATGAAGTGCTCGTGGTGAGTGGCGTTGATGGGTGGTGATGGGTGGTGAGTGGTGGTGGTGGGTGGTGGTGGGTGGTGGTGAGTGGTGGTGATGGATGGTGAGATGGTGGGTGCTGGTGTGTGGTGAATGCTGTATAGTGGGTGAGTGCCATTTGATTAGAGCTTAAGAACGTGGCACTCTTCCCCCTCTTCCCCCTCTTCCCCCTCACCCCTCTCCTGTCCTCCCCTCCCTCTTTCCCCCACCAGGTATCAGGAGAGCCCCACAGTGTGTTTCACGCGCTGCGCCTCATCTGTGCGCGCATCCGAGGCAGGGAAACCGCCGTTGCCTCTAAAGGCGCTGCTGCTGGTGGTGCTCGTGGTGCTGCTGCTGCCGATGCTCGTGCTGGTGCTGGTGGTGGGGGTGGTTATGCGGAGACAGGGAGGGGAGGGGGGTATGGGTATCCTAAGTCGAACAGTCGAGGGGATGGGGCGTATGGGTATTCAACACCAACGCCAGCAGCAGCAGCAGCAGCAGCAGCAGCAGCAGCGCCAGCAGTGGTGGCGACTCTCTCTGCTGGGGGACCTGATGGCACTGTTGGGTGGTCGTACGAGGTGAGGTGCATTGCACTGGGATGGGATGAGGTCCGTTGCGGTGTAAAGTGGTGCGTTGTTGTTGTGGTGAGGTGATGCATGCATGTGTGGAGAAAATTCATTCTTTTGAAGTCCCTGTTTCCGTCACACTTCAACCGCTTGCTCACTCCCCCCGCTGTTTTTTCAACTGTTGATTGTTTACTGTCCTCTCCCTCCGTCCTCCCTCCCTTCCCCCCCTCCTCTCTCTCCCTCTTTTGCCTCCTTCGCTCCTTCTCACGTTCTCTCTTCGCTCCCTCGTTCACCCGCCTCTCCTCTCCCCCGCACACCCCTCCCTTCTGAGCAGCCAAAGGTGGAACCCTCGTACCATGACTCGGGCTACTCTGCTCCCAGGTAACACCTGCTCCCAGGTAACACCTGCTCTCCAGTATCGCCTCTCCTCATTGCAGCATTCTCTGCTTCCGAGTCACGCCACATTCGTTTCTCGCTTCTCTCCTTTCCCCCCTTGCTTGTCTTCTCCTCCTGCCACTCTCGTCTCGCCACACAGGGGCTCTGGCTGGGATATGGCGCCAGCAGCAGTGCAAGAGTATGGCGGCAGGTGGGTCGCACGATTCAGAAGTCTATTCTGCAATCTATACCGTTTGCATCACTCTTCTTTTTCACCTCCCACCTTCCTCTGAAATTTCTCATCATTCCCATTCTTGTTACCCTCCCATTGCCCTTCCATCTGCCTCTCCAACCCCTCCTTATCCTTGTTTTGTTACCCTCCCAACCCCTTCCCACCCTCCTCATCATCCCTTTCTGAGTTACCTTCCGTTCCCTTCCAGCCCCCTCCTCATCCCCTTTCTTAACTGCTATCCCTTTCCCCTCGCCTCATCACCCTCCCTCATTCTCTATATGCAGCTACTCACATGCCACTGCACCCCCCTCCGCATTCCCTTTCCGTCCCACCCCTCCTCTCCTCCCCCTCCCCCTCCACACCCCCTCCTCCTCTGCACTCTCCTTCCCCCTCCCCTGTTTTCTATATACAGCTACTCACATGCCTCGGCATCCGCACCTGCCCACTTCTCCTCGCCTCCTCCCACTCACACTGCTGCTGCTGCTGCCAGTGCTGGTGGTACCACTGGTGGCGGCAGTGCTGGTGCTGCTGGTGGGTCAGGGGGAGCAGCAGCAGGGGGAGTGATGACGGCGCTGGTGACGGTGCCTGCGGTGGCAGCAGGGGCGGTTATTGGCAAGGGGGGATCCAACATTCAACAGATCAAAAGCGTATGTGTTGGGGGGGAGTAAAATGAGGCAGGGGCAGGGGGGGAGGGGCAGGGGGGAAAGTGGTGGCGGTGCTGCAGACGGTGCCTGCGGTGGCAGCAGGGGCGGTTATTGGCAAGGGGGGAGCCAACATCAGATTAAAAGCGTACGACGGGGGAGGGGGGGGTGCACGTTGGAGAGGAGGGTGTGTGATGGAGGTTGGGGTTCGGTGGGGGGAAGTGTATGATGGGGCGTGTATGATGGTTTCGTGTATGATGGGGGCCAGGATGCAGTTGCAGCCTTGCAGGCATTCTGAGGAGAGTGGGGGAAGAGTGTCAAACTTGGTGATTGTGATACCAAATTATTCGATGTGGTGAAGGGCAGGCAGACCATGTGCAAGCGGCTCCCTTCCCTGCTTATCCTCCCATTTCCTCACATTTCCACTCCCCCTGTTCTGCATTCACCCTATCATATATCAGGGGCGAGAGTGTGCGAGATGTGCCGCATGGTAACCAACCACTCGCTCCCCCATCCCACCTGTGCAGATCTCAGGGGCGCGTGTGCGCATGTATGAAGGCAGGGAGGGCGACAGCGAGCGAGTGGTGGAGGTGGTGGGGTCGGCAGACCAGGTGCAGGCAGCTCAGGCCATCATCCACGCGTTTGTCATCAAAGGCACCGCTGCTGCTGAGAGGCATGCGGAGAGGCGTGAGGCTTACTGAAGAGGCGGCAGACACAGTAAGTGGTTATTGAACAGAGTCATGCTTGGCGTGGATCATGCTTTAAGGGTGTGGGGTTGGCGGATCAGGTGCAGGCGGCTCAGGCCATCATCCAGGCGTTTGTGATCAAAGGCACCGTCGCTGCTGAGAGGCACGCGGAGAGGCGCGAGGCGTACTGACGCCCTTTTGAGGTGCCTCAGAGGGAGGTGACAGCAGGCGTGGTGAGTGCTGGTTGTATCATGTTTGGTGGGCATGTGGGGTCATGGCATGCGGATGGGGTCATGGCATACATGTTTGCTCCATGACATCCCACCACCTGGTGCAATTTTCCATACCCCATGCACCATGCACCATGCCCCAAAACCTATGCCCCATTCCCCATACACGATGCCCCATGCCTCGTGCCCCACACCCCATATCCCATACCCCACACACCTCATGCCTTATGCCTTGCCTCTTGCCTCTACCTGTGTTCCTTACCATTCCAAGCCTTGTTGATGGCCCATTAACTCAGCCCATCTCCAGCGCCTGTCATCGACATCCCATCCCACTCCCATGCCCGTGCCCTTACCTGCTCTGCCCTTTCCACCATGCCATGCCTGCCGTTTCCCTTATCAATCCGCTATGCCCATGCCCATGCACCACTCTGCAGCAGCGCAGCAGAGCCCTGTCGATGACGCACCCTTCACTCACCACTCGCCACTCTCCTACAGACACCCTTGACCAGAGCAACACAGCCTTGCCACTCTGCTCTGGATGCCCTTCACTTGACCCGCTCAAGCCCTGCCCAGGACAGGATCTTTAGGGGCATTGGACCGTGGCTTAGAGTCCTAGCACCCATGCCCGTCTGCTTCACAGATCTGGAACCTGTGTTGAATACGGCGAGACTCAGCCAAACAGACGATTTTTTAACAGAAGCTTCTGTGAGCTTCTGTGCCAGCACAAGTGAATCTTTGTGGTTGCTCGGGCTGTTTCCCCCTCCGAGCCTTATGTTTACCCTCCAAGCCTTGTGCTTTTTTCCCCTGTTGCTGTTCTCACATCTAATCCCATGATGCGTTAAAGCCCTTGTCATTAGCTCGCCAAGTGCGGCAGGCAGATGATATTCCCTTGTGTCCATTCAAGTGACCTTTGAATCGACTCAGAATTTGCCTCTTTTTTCTATGCCCAACCCAAATCCAAACCCATTGACCACCATGAGCCTCTTTGACTCAGAAACAGTTTGCTTCCAAATAACAAGCCAAAGCATTTGCCCCCAGCCAACTCCAAAAGTGTCATTTCAGTGTGCCTTGTATCCTACAGCAAACCAACTTCCCTCATCATTTCCAAGCCAGAAACTTTTCATTAACCAGCTTGATCTGAAAGTGTTCCATTAAATGTGGCTTCATGGCCAAACCACACCAACTCAAGCATGTGAGCCCATGACATGGGCCCTTGTCTATCCATGCATGCGAGCGCACAAAAACTCTTTTATCCATGTGTGCGCACACAAGAACCCTTCCATCCATGCATGTGCGCACACAAGAACCCTCCCATCCATGCATGAAGCATTTGTGCATTTGAGCACACGATGCATGAAACATTTGTGCTGGTTGGTGTTTATATGTTGTATTATGACTGTAGCACTGGCAAAGGGTGTCATTGCGTTTCTGAAGTTTCGAAAGGATGCTGAAGTGTGTATTGGTGTAATAGTATACTGAGTTATTTCTGCTGATTTGTCCTATCGAAATAGATTTCAGAATGGACCTCACTTTGTGATGAGCTAACTGCCATCACTGTACGCTTGCAAAAATCATTCAAGCAGGACTGTCACTAACGAGGACGCAAATCCCGAGGGCGATGGATTCACATTTCTACTTCCGCAAATCCCCAGAGCAATTACCACATTTCTAGCTCACATTCTGAACTGCGGAGCCATGGCGTCGGATCACGAAATTCCGCTCCTCCCGTCGCCGTCATCCCGCCTCTCTCCCTCCTCTCGCGCGCATCTTACGAACGTCGCGGGGGACTCGAGCCGCAATTCCCGGTTCCGCCGGCACACCGCGTGGGTGCTGTTCACCTTAGCAGCCGTGCTGCTCCTTCTCTTGCTCGAGCTCGAAATCCTTCCCCTGCCTTCGTACCACTCGCGTTCGTACACGTCAGAGTCCTACGTGGCTCATTCTCAGCCACGTGGTCCCGCGGAACCGCGCAGTCTAGAATCCGCGTTAGGTCCATATGCGAATTTCGATCCTTCCGGTCGTTTTCGTGAAGGGGAGAGTGCTTATAACGAAGGCTGGAAGAACGCGGAGGAATGGCGCAAGCGGGCTGCGCAGCTCCCCCGGCTGCGCGCGGAGCAGAGGCGCGCGCGGAAGGCGCAAAGGCATGTGGGGAAACCGCCTGGCGATGGCGCAGGGGGGAGCGGAGGGGGAGGCGTGGGGTTGCGCCTGTGGCCCATGCCGGCGGAAATAGCGGCGGAAGGAAGCGGAGAGGTAGTAGTCAGCCCGAACCTGAGGCTCGACATTAGCTTCGGCGGAGTGTCGAGCCTGCTAGACGGGGGAAAGCGGGAGGAGAATGCGGAGGTGCTGCGACGCGCGTTCGAACGGTACCTTGGGATCATCTTCGCGCATGATTATTCGCGGCGGCGCGGCGCGCAGAGCCATGGCGGCTCGGAGAGGCGCCGGCTGGGGGGAAGAAACGCGGCGGAAGAGGGTTGGAAGGCGGAAGGGGGAGGAGACGAGGCGGAACGGAAGGGGGGTGAAAAGGAGGGAAAGGGGGAAGAGGAGAGTGGAGCGAAGGGGGAGGGAGAGGGATTGGAGGAGGGGGAGGAGGGGGTAGAGGTGGTGGAGTGGGTGAGAGTGCACGTGGAGGACGCAGAAGCAGAGGTGCGAGTGGGTGAGAGTGGGTAAGAGGGGGTGAGAGGGGATGAGAGTGCATGTGGAGGACGCAGAAGCCCAGGTGAGAGAGGAGTGCTGCAGAGCCTTCTGTCCTCATGCTCAGCTCAACATGGGCTTATATCCTCGGTTGTAACTTGTTGCGTTCCGTGACCTGTCTAGTGGCATGATGAATTCAGCGGTGCTTCACATTGTGCTGCAGTGCGTTTTGTCCTTGTGCTCAGCTCAATCATGGGCTCATGTCCTCGGTTGTAGCTTGTTGCGTTCCGTGACCTGTCTAGTGGCATGATGAATTCAGCGGTGCTTCACATTGTGCTGCAGTGCGTTTTGTCCTTGTGCTCAGCTCAATCATGGGCTCATGTCCTCGGTTGTAGCTTGTTGCGTTCCGTGACCTGTCTAGTGGCATGATGAATTCAGCGGTGCTTCACATTGTGCTGCAGTGCGTTTTGTCCTTGTGCTCAGCTCAATCATGGGCTCATGTCCTCGGTTGTAGCTTGTTGCGTTCCGTGACCTGTCTAGTGGCATGATGAATTCAGCGGTGCTTCACATTGTGCTGCAGTGCGTTTTGTCCTTGTGCTCAGCTCAATCATGGGCTCATGTCCTCGGTTGTAGCTTGTTGCGTTCCGTGACCTGTCTAGTGGCATGATGAATTCAGCGGTGCTTCACATTGTGCTGCAGTGCGTTTTGTCCTTGTGCTCAGCTCAATCATGGGCTCATGTCCTCGGTTGTAGCTTGTTGCGTTCCGTGACCTGTCTAGTGGCATGATGAATTCAGCGGTGCTTCACATTGTGCTGCAGTGCGTTTTGTCCTTGTGCTCAGCTCAATCATGGGCTCATGTCCTCGGTTGTAGCTTGTTGCGTTCCGTGACCTGTCTAGTGGCATGATGAATTCAGCGGTGCTTCACATTGTGCTGCAGTGCGTTTTGTCCTTGTGCTCAGCTCAATCATGGGCTCATGTCCTCGGTTGTAGCTTGTTGCGTTCCGTGACCTGTCTAGTGGCATGATGGAATCAGCGGTGCTTCACATCGCATCGCATGGCGTTGCGTGGCATTGTCTGGTACCAATATCATTGCATGGCATGGCATGGCATGGCATGGCATGGGATGGAATGGAGTCATGGTGTGTGTGCAGCTGCACATGGGAGTGGACGAGAGCTACGAGTTGTCCATCCCACAGGCATCGACACCATCATATGATGCTGTTGATGCGGCACATGATGCGGCACATGATGCGGCACATGATGCGGCACATGATGCGGCACATGATGCTGCTCATGATGCTGCTCATGATGCTGCTCATGATGCTGCTCATGATGCTGCTCATGATGCTGCTCATGATGCTGCTCATGATGCTGCTCATGATGCTGCTCATGATGCTGCTCATGATGCTGCTCATGACGGCAACACAAACGCACGCCAGGGCCATGCCACCACTCACGCCACCATTCGGGTGAGTACAGCGCAGTGCGTGCCCATACCCCTGTGCTAACTGAACTGCTAATCTGACATTTTTTCCTATCCTTTCCTAATTACATCTTCTCATGTTTGGCTGTTATAATCCCGCGCCCCTTCCGTCCATGTATGCACATGCGTCTGTCTGTGCGTCTGTCTGCCTATCTGCAGGCCAACACCACCACCGGAGCATTGCGAGCGCTGGAGGTGAGTACTGTTCAAAATACTCCACACTCGTCTTTTGAGCAATTCTTGTGAGGGCACACGACCACACTCGTCGATGTCGCCTCGCCACAGGTCACCAACGGCCATGCCTGCATATGAGTCTCAATACCCTCACCGTCTGCTTGTCCCACCTCCACTCATGGTCAAGTGCGCATCTTGGAAACTCCAAAAAAATTCACCAACCACACTGTCGTCTCTCTCCCTGCCCTTCTCTTCGCCATAGGGCCTCCCCTCCTTCCCTTTCCCCACTCCTCCCCCACCTGTTTTCCCCAATTTCCTGGCTCTCCCCTTTGTACCCCTTTATCCTTGTTCTCCTTTTCCTCCTTTCGCTCGTCCCTCCGTCCCTTCCCTGCCTCCCTGCACCAGACCCTCTCCCAGCTCTGTGTATTCGACTTCGTGGCTCGCCTGGTCACTATCCGGGGCGCGCCCCTTCTCATCCGTGATGCCCCCCGCTTTCAGCACCGCGGGCTGCTCATAGGCAAGTCAAGCACTGGAATGGACTGTTTCTCCTCAGAAGACTACTTTCATCCAATTCCTCGTATTTTCTTGTTTCACCTGATGGAGGGTATGCCATCCCTGGCATCTCTTTACTTACCCCCATCATTCCCCACCATCCCCCACCATCCCATGGTCCCACCAGACACGGCGCGGCACTTCCTGCCAGTACCAGTGATGGAGAGGGTTATTGACTCCATGGCCTATGCCAAACTCAACGTTCTGTGAGTGCTGGGACATGGAGCCACTAGTGGGTTCATGCCATGCATTCATGCACTCATGAGTGCTGCAACCCATGCTTTTGAGTTCACTCAAAAGTCACTGCATTGACCAACGCGCCAGTGCCGCCAAAAGCCAGTGGCAGTGATGGAGCGAGCCATTGACTCAGTTGGCCAACTGAGCGAGCCATTGACCGTTGCGAATGATTCAGTTGGCTTGTGGTGGATTCGCAAATCATTCAGTTGGAAATTCCTCAGCGCCCCTCGTCCATTTTATTTCTCTCTGCCATTTATCCCGCCCCCAAACCCTCGCCACCAGGCACTGGCACATGGTGGACTCACAGTCTTTCCCCATTGAGACGCCCTCCTTCCCTCGCCTCTGGCTCGGAGCTTTCTCTCCCGCTGAGCGCTACACCACTGATGACATGCGCCACATCGTGCAGTCAGTATCTGCTGTCACTCTCCCCCTTCCCCCATTCCCTCTTCTCTAGCCTTCCTTTTGTTTCCGTTCTCTTCCTCGCTGAGCGCTACACCACTGATGACATGCGCCACATCGTTCAGTCAGTGCCTTCTCCCTCTCTCCCTCTCGCTCCCTCCCTCTACCCCTCCTTTTCTCGCTCCTTTTCTCGAGCTGGATTTTGAGAATTCTCAAAATCCTGCCTGTCACCTCATGCCAACTCTGTGCTGGCTGTTCTTCCCACCCTCTCGCCACTTGCCAACTCCCTTCCTCCCTTTCTCTGCTTCTCTTATTCCCATTCCTTCTCATCTGTTTCAATCCGTCTCAATCCCATTGTTTCCCATTGCGTGCCCTCTTGTTGCCCAGATACGCGGAGGAGAGGGGGGTGATGGTGGTACCTGAACTCGACTCACCTGCACACGCTGCCTCATGGGGAGTGGGCTATCCCCCACTCCTGCCGTCCGCTGCCTGCCCTGAGCCTCTCGATGTCTCCAACCCTTTCACCTTCCAGCTCATCAGAGGGGTGCTGCAAGGTGTGGTTGTGTGCAAAGGGGTGGGGCAAGGTGCGTGCGTATGTGTAAGGGGTTGTTGCGACACTTGTGTCCAACCCCTTTCACCTTCCAGCTCATCAAAGGGGTGATGCAAGGTGTGTGTGGGCGCAAAAAGGTGGGGCAAGGTATGTGTGTGCGTGCAAGCGGGTTGTTTTGAACCCCTTCACCTTCCAACTCATTAAAGGGGTGCTGCAAGGTGAGCTTGTGTGCAAGGGAGTGCTGCAAGGTGTGAGTGTGTGCATGGTATGGGTGCTCTGCACCTCTTCGTGACTCTAACTTGATGTCACCTTAAACTTGACTTCACCTACAACTTGACTTCAGTTGCTTACCTCGCATCCACTTCACCTCCTCAATGCAACCTGCCCAACCCCATCCCTCCCCGTCGGTTGCCTGGTCTCCCGGTTACCCCGTTTCCCGGTATCCCGGTTTCCCGGTATCCCGGTTTCCCGGTATCCCGGTTTCCCGGTTTCCCGGTTCCCCGGTTTCCTGGTTTCTCGGTATCCTTGTATCCCAGTTTCCCTGTTTCCCGGTTTCCCGGTTTCCCGGTTTCCCGGTTTCCCGGTTTCCCGGCTTTCCGGTTTCCCAGTTTCCCGATATCCCGGTTTCCCAGTATCGTGGTTTTCCGGTTTCCCGGTTTCCCAGTTTCCCGGTTTCCCGGTTTCCCGGTTTTCCGGTTTCCCGGTTTCCCGGTTTCCCGGTTTCCCGGTTTCCCGGTTTCCCGGTTTCCCGGTTTCCCGGTTTCCCGGTTTCCCGGTTTCCCGGTATCCCGGTTTCCCGGTTTCCCGGTTTCCCGGTTTCCCGGTTTCCCGGTTTCCCGGTTTCCCGGTTTCCCGGTATCCCGGTTTCCCGGTTTCCCGGTTTCCCGGTTTCCGGTATCCCGGTTTCCCTGTTTCCCAGTTTCCCGGTTTCCCGGTTTCCCGGTTTCCCGGTTGCCCGGTTTCCCGGTTTCCCGGTTTCCCGGTATCCCGGTTTCCCGGTTTCCCGGTTTCCAGGTTTCCCGGTTTAACGGTATCCCGGTTTCCCGGTATCCCGGTTTCCCGGTATCCCGGTTTCCCGGTTTCCCGGTTTCCTGAGATCCCGGTTTCCCGGTATCCCGGTTTCCCGGTATCCCGGTTTCCCGGTTTCCCGGTTTCCAGGTTTCCAGGTTTCCCGGTTTCCCGGTTTCCCGGTTTCCCGGTTTCCCGGTATCCCGGTTTCCCGGTTTCCCGGTTGCCCGGTTTCCCGGTTGCCCGGTTTCCCGGTTTCCCGGTTTCCCGGTTTCCCGGTTTCCCGGTTTCCCGGTTTCCCGGTTTCCCGGTATCCCGGTTTCCCGGTATCCCGGTTTCCCGGTTTCCCGGTTTCCCGGTTTCCCGGTTTCCCGGTTTCCCGGTTTCCCGGTTTCCCGGTTTCCCGGTATCCCGGTTTCCCGGTATCCCGGTTTCCCGGTTTCCCGGTTTCCCGGTTGCCCGGTTTCCCGGTTGCCCGGTTTCCCGGTTTCCCGGTTGCCCGGTTTCCCGGTTGCCCGGTTGCCCGGTTTCCCGGTTTCCCGGTATCCCGGTTTCCCGGTATCCCGGTTTCCCGGTTTCCCGGTTGCCCGGTTGCCCGGTTTCCCGGTTGCCCGGTTGCCCGGTTTCCCGGTTTCCCGGTTTCCCGGTTTCCCGGTATCCCGGTTTCCCGGTTTCCCGGTTTCCCGGTTTCCCGGTTGCCCGGTTTCCCGGTTTCCCGGTATCCCGGTTTCCCGGTATCCCGGTATCCCGGTATCCCGGTATCCCGGTTTCCCGGTTTCCCGGTTTCCCGGTATCCCGGTATCCCGGTTTCCCGGTTTCCCGGTTGCCCGGTTTCCCGGTTTCCCGGTTTCCCGGTTTCCCGGTTTCCCGGTTTCCCGGTTTCCCGGTATCCCGGTTTCCCGGTTTCCCGGTTTTCCGGGGGGTTCCTCCAGCATGACTTCATCTCCAACTCGACAGTAGGGTGTTGCAAGGTGCATGCCTGCAAACCCATGATCAACACTCTTCTTCCACATTCACCTTATATGCACTCCCTTGCTTCTCTATTCCTCTTCTCCCCTGCTCCTCTGTTCCACCCACCCCACCACTCTTCCACCAGACCTCCGTGCTGTGTTCCAGAGCTCCCACATTCACCTTAGCCGTGCTCGCCGCGTACCTTACCCCCCCATCCCTCATACCGCCCCTCCTCCACCAGACCTCCGTGCAGTCTTCAAAAGCTCCCACATTCACCTGGGGGGAGACGAAGTCAGCTTTGGTGCGCATATACCCACACCACCCACACGCACGCACGCACGCACTAGCTTTTCCAACTGTCTCATCGCCACCGCACATTGCTGCTTCTGTTCTAGTTGCTCCTTATTTTCCCGTATGTTGCCACTTTCCCCTTGCTCCTTCTTGCTCTCATGGTTCAGCCACGAGTCATTGCTCCCCCTCTCCCCATCGTCCCCCCTCTCCTCGACCATCTCTCCCTTCTCCTCCCCCCAACCTCCCTCCGCGCATCAGAGTGCTGGAATTCATCTCCCACCATAAGTGCATGGTGAGTTGCTGACCTGTGTGAGCTGGTGTGCTGACCATGGATGAACGCTCTTGGACTCAAATTTCGAAACACCCCGCACTCCCACATCCCCGCTTCTCCACGTGGCCTCTGCACCTACCCCTACCTCGCTTTTGCATCCGCATCTCGTCCCCTCCTGCATCTCGTCCCCTCCTGCATCTCTTCCTTCCTCTGTGCCTGGCAACCAATCCGCACCCCTTTTCCCCCCTTTTTTCTGCCCCAGGCATGTAATGTTGAAACGGATATCAACCCTATCTATCCCTCCCTATTTGCCTGGCATCCAACAGCGGCAAACCTCCCTCCCAAACCCCCTTTCCCAACTCCCCCTTCTCCTGTACGCTGCAGCAGCGCAATCTAACAGCAGAGAGCGGCTATGGGTACTTTGTGAGGCGCGTGCAGGCCCTGGCCATGGAGGCTGGATGGGAGACTGCTGTCATTTCAGGTCTCTCCCCCCACGCCCGCCTGTCCAACCTCCCCTTCCCCCACTCCCCCGTTCTCCAAACTCACCACCCCTCCCGCCGACCCCTGCCAGGCTGCAGCAGCAGAATCTGACAGCAGAGGGCGCGTATGGGTACTTTGTGAGGCGAGTGCAGGCCTTGGCCGTGGAGGCTGGATGGGAGACTGCTGTCGTGTGGTGAGTGCAGTGTGTGGCAGGGTGTGGCAGTGTGTGGCAGGGTGTGGCAGGGTGTGGCAGTGTGTGGCAGTGTGTGGCAGGGTGTGGCAGGGTGAGGCAGTGTGTGAAATGCCACACACTTTCAGCAAACACCCTCACCATATGCTTCCACCACACACTCTCACCATATGCTCTCACCACATGTGCGCAGGGAGGAGCCGTTTAAGGTGTTCGGTGCTGACCTAGATCCAGCCACCACCATCGTGCAGAACTGGTGAGCGCGTGGGTGGGTGGTGGGGTGGGGTGGGGGGTGAGGCATGATTGGGTGAGTTGAGCCTGCCACCAGCATTTGGAGCCGTTCAAGGTGTTCGGTGCAGATCTCGATCCCGCCACTACCATCGTGCACAACTGGTGGGTGGGTGGCGGGGGGAAGGCATGGATGGGGGCGTGAGTATGCGTGTGTGGTGGTACCACTACCATCGTGCTCAACTGGTGGGTGTGTGGTGGGGGGGAGGACGGAAGAAGGGAGTGAGCATTTGTGTGTGGTGCCACAACTACCATCCCACACAACCTGTGGGCGTGCCTCTCTCCCCATCCTCTTCCCATCTTCTTCCCATCCTCTTCCCATCCTCTCCCCATCCTCTCCCCATCCTCTCCCCATCCTCTCCCCATCCTCTCCCCATCGTCTCCCCATCCCCCCTCATCCTCATGCCAGGTTTGACACGGCTCTGCCGCCCGCAATCGTGCAGTCTGGATTCCGCATGATCTTCAGCAATCTCAACCTCGGCTGGTACCTTGACTTCGTTGACCGCACATGGAATGAGGTGAGTCAACGCAAGTCAACGTGAGTCAACGGGAGTGAATGGGAGTCAAATGGAGACAAGCAATCTCAACCGCAACTGGCATCTTGACCTCACTGACCGCACCTGGAACAAAGTGAGTCAACACATGTCAACGCGGGTCAACAAGAGGTACAGGAGTCCATGTAGAGCGAAGCAGTATCACGCGTGACTGGACTGGAACCTAGACTTGCACCAACCGCAAACGACCCGGGTCGTGCTGTTCACCCCAATCACTCCGCCTTTTCCCCCCCCATTCTATGCTCTTCTATGTTGCGCGCGCTCAGGTGTATTCTCAGGAGCCGACAGCAGGGGTGGCAGAGGCGCTGCAGCACCTGGTGGTGGGCGGCGAGACGTGCATGTGGGGGGAGCGGGTCGACCCGTCTGACCTGCTCAACACTGTGTGGCCGCGCGCTGCTGCTGCTGCTGGTGAGATGCTGCTGCTGCTGAGATGCTGCTGCTGCTGAGATGCTGGTTCTGGTGAGATGCTGGTTCTGGTCTTTAATGGACTCAAAGCTCGAGACGTGCTTGTGGGGGGTGGACCCGTCTGACCACCTCAACACAGTGCGGCCTCGTGCTGCAGCTGCTGCTGCTGGTGGTGAGTTCATTCTGCCGCTGCTGCCAGAGGGGTGATGATTCTGGTTCTGAGTTGACTCAAAACTCGAGATGTGCATGTGGGGGGAGAGGATCAACCCGTCTGACCTTCTCAACACCGTGTGGCCTTGCACTGATGCTGCTGCTGGTGAGATGGCCTGCTGGTGAGGTGGGGGTGCGGTTGTTGCTTCGAGAGTGGTGCTGGCGGTACTGGTGAGATGATATTTCACTGCCTGCCCTCACCTTCTCCCCGCTCCCTATCCCCTTCCAATCACAGAGCGCCTCTGGTCCCCCCAGGCCTATGTGGGCTCGCATCTCCCTGAAGCACACACGCGCCTGCACATGTTCCGTTGCCTGCTCACATCCCTCCTTTCCTCCCATCATTATCCCTCTCGCTTTCTCCTCAGAGCATCTGTGGTTCCCCCAGGCCTATGTGGACTCGCATCCCTCTGAGGCACACACGCGCCTGCACATGTTCCGCTGCCTGCTCACATCCCTCCGTTCCACCCATCCCTCTCTTCCCATCTCTCTTGCTTTCTACCCAGAACGCCTCTGGTCAACGCGGGCATATGTGGACTCGCATCTCTCTGAAGCACACACGCGCCTGCACCTGTTCCGCTGCCTGCTCACATCCCGCGGCATAGAGGCCGCTCCGGTTGACAATGCCTACGCACGCTCCCAGCCCCCCTTCCCTGGTAGCTGCTATCGCCAATAAGCTCACCAGCATGTGAACCGGGCTGGGTTGAATATTTACACCCTGTGAGGCTGTTGTATCTACAGGTACCATGCATGGTCTTGGTGCAAACGCCAGGTTGCTGTGCTTTATAGTTGTTGCTACTGGCTGCTCTACGTCGCCTTTAGTGTGATTGTGTGATCACTGAAGCTGTAAGGTTGGGTTGGAGAACATGCCCTGTCTCCGTGCAAAAGTGGATTGCAAGCTATTTCCCCATGGTTTTTCAAAGTGTTTAGGTAGACGAGTATTGGATGATCTAATATATACCCTCCGCTCCGGGTCAATGTTGGAATTGTGGACTAAATACAATTTCCCCTCTATCACATTTCAAATGCATGAATGCACTATAGATTTTATCCCCGATGTCGATGTATCCTTAGCTATCCTCGTGTATATGCCTAACACCCTCGTGCATGCCTTCAGTGTATGATGGATGAGCTATAATCTACCGTATCCATATTTGAAATGCAAAGAAAATCAATTTACGACGGGCATAGTTGTACTGCACTTACAAAGATGTTCACTAGTTCCGCTTACAAAGCCGTATGTGGAAAACGTACTGGTCTTTTGCGCTGCCACCAGGTCTTGACGGATTGTGCATGCGCTGGATGGGCACCAATCCGCATCGTCAGAACCACGTGAAAGTTGCCACCTTTTCCTCCCCGTTCAGCAACAACAACAATGCCCCAATAAGAGCCACACTTTCCCTTTCCTGGGTCACTGCTCACGGAGAACGGTCAAATCATACGCTAGGTAGCAATTACAATTGATCTTAGAAAATTACGGTGTACAGCGTCGGATTTTCCACCTTTTCCCTCGCAAACTTCGGTCATCATGATGAGGCTTTCATACACATCAGTGGAGAGTATGGATTCACAAAAGGAGGTGCTTAGTAGTGTCAGATTCGGACACTAGCCCTGAAATATTGTCCGCTCCAGTTTCACGCCTAGGCAGGATGAACAGAACCGAGCACCCGAAAACGCGCCCATCCAACCGAACACGCCTTGCTGCCACCATGAGGCGGAGCAGAAAGTGCCAAGAAGCGGGGGTGCGTTGGTGGTGTTGGCAAAGGCTGGCCAGACCGCTCGGTTCTTGTTCAAATGTGCTGCTGATTCGATTCCGAACTTCACGTACGCATGTTTTTTCCGAAATAGAGAAAAGAACCACGAATTTTGACAAGAGACACTCTTAGGCTTCAGCTCGCGTATTTTGCACGTTATTGCGTCTGGGGAGAATGTGATGGCTACAAAACTTGCTCACTTTCGCCACTCCAACCCGTACATATTGGCGCTGTTCTGCAGGCACTCGATGCCGTCGGAGGAATGTGCCACGATGCTGCCAAAGCGTTGACATTTTGGGGGGCAGCCCAAAAAATTGTTTCATCTCTGTTGATGCCGTCAGAATGGCATTGGCTGCAGAACATGCCTTTTGGCGACGGCATCAGCTGGGTTCGAAACCTCACGGCGCTTTCCCTCTCGGGCATTTTGTGGTGCCTATGCCACCCCATGGCAAACCACCCCAGAGAGGTGGTTTGCCACGAGATGGCAGAGGCATCGGCCAGTTGGGACAACCGCGAACTCGCCTTGCTGAAAAGAAAATAGCCACCGAAGGCGCCCTTGTAACCAGAGGTTCGAAACCCTAATCAGAGGTTTGTGGGGACCGGTTGGCTTTTCGTTTTCCGATCGCATTTTACCCAACCATGGCACAGCTTGCTGCTAAACTTTCTACACAGCCCGTGACGAAATTGTTGCAACAGGGGGCGGAAGTCTCACCTCTTGGGCCCCCGCTTTCCTCAGCCGAAATGCGAAATTTTCCAAACATGGAAAGTGCTTCCAGCGCCAGGGGAAGTTTCTGGCGGCAGAAATTGATGCCGCTGCCATGCCAATGCCACCTGCCTGCAGAACAACGCCATTAGAACCCATCCAATTGGACAACCAGCACCTGAGACCTGATCCTGAAACCTGCTGGTCATGGTTCGGTGCCCTCTAGTTGTCAGAGTTCACTGTTCAGTGTGTTTGGTTCGAAATGAAAAACAGCATGCGGGGACGATAATCACCGCCTTTTGCTCCGATACAGTAACCGCGTCTGGGTGGGCTGCAAGAGCTGTTGGCTGCGCCGTTCCGCCTGCGGGTAGTGACAGCACTTGCTGATCAAGTCGCGGAGCTCGTTCGGGCAACTACGCGGAGTTCCCCAGCTAAACCCGAACAATTATCTCGACGGAATTCCCGACTATTAATACTGAATACATACTTCCGCTACCGAGACATAAAGCCCGATGCGGTAAACATTTGGTTCCATCAATGCCGTTTTGCTTCAGTTATTTTATAATGTCAGAGCAAAATAACTTCATCGTGTCAAGACACCTGACATGGGCGAAAGAACTTCATCGTTTCCACTGCATCATTGTCGGGCAGGGGCTTTCCGAAACCCAAAGACCCTCGCCTTGATTTTGCTTCGCTGTCAGCCCCACCTTGGTCCATTCCTTGCCCTCCCGCACGCCACTTCCATCGTTCTTGGTTGGCGTAGGGTTTGTTCC